>CM031947.1:7951140-8276140 GCA_018749465.1 Paracanthobrama guichenoti | reverse complement strand
AAGATTCTGCAAAACGATTCCTCATCAAATTTTTCCAAGACCAAATTATCCGAGTTATGCTGTCCACATTCGTTTTTATTGCTCTCTGTTTTTATGACAGCAATTAGCTAGAATTTTAGGAGAAACATCTGAGACAAAGTTACAAGGATAGGTCACCAATCATTTACTTTCTAATATTTTTTTCTGTTAAATGCAAAAAGACATAGATTCGTTTATTTGAGTTCCGCTGAAGAAAGTCAGTCATACATGTTATAGGAATGACATGAGAGTCCTTTTTGTTTTTGGTTTAACTACCTCTTTAAAGAAGTTCACAATTCACACAATTCAAGATTCACCAATCAAGCAAAGTTAGGGTTTGTCAAATATCGTCAACAGAAGTTCAATGTTGCTGCATTGACCAATGTTTATGTGAATAAAAGCCTAAATTTGTTGTGGGTGAATTGGAGAGTATCCCTTTAATTCTTAAATCAAGTAAAGGGCTTCATAACCCATTTTCTGTAATGAAAAGCATTTCTGAGTGAAAATATTGAACAAAGAAATATTGAAAAAAAAAACAATGGACAGGAGAGAGCTCAACTTTTAGAACAAGGCGCTAGCAACACCAAAGTCCGTTGTTCAAATCTCAGGCAAAACACATGCTGACAAACTGAATGCAATGAAAACATCTGCTAACTGTATAAGGAGTTAATCATGAAAATGTATTTTGAAAGCAAGTGGGGTCGATTTTGAGTCAAGCTACACAAAAAAATGTCCTCTAGGCTGTTTTTTTGCTTCTTTTTCTATCCTCTACCTCGCTCACTTTCCCCTCGCCCCCTCCGTCAAGTCCTCAACTTCCTCTCAATTAGCAGGTGTGCTAAAGCTTTCTTCTCCCTTCTCTCTTTCTGTAGCCCTCCAAGTCACTCACAGCTGACCCCCATACACAAGCCCTCCTCGCACACACACAGATACCCCCCCACCCCTCCGGAGTATAAAAGAGTCTTAAAACTTGGGATGGAACTTAATCCATGAAAGGAAAAGCGAAAGGGGAAAAAAAAGCCCGCCAAGTGGCCCGGCCCATCCCAGCATGGCACAGTGTTCAAAGAGAAACACACATACTATTACCGCATCTGGCAGACACAACATTACATGCTCTGTTCGCCGCAACACCCTAAAGTGACGCGATTCGCGTATTCCGGTCCATTCTTTTTGGAAGGGCAGCCTGGAAAAATCCACAGGTGATTTGCGTAGTCTTTGATTTTCATTCTCTTGTAAACACTAAAACAAAATACTTCCTGGGGGAGCTCTTTGAACTGAGATACCACCATGACATTTTCTCTGGCGGCTTATCCGTCTCCCTCTCTTGCGCACTCTCATTCCCCTCCTTTCGCTTTTCCTCAAGCTCTTGTCTTAAGCTCCCCGGGTTTCTTTTCTTCTCTCTTTAAATAGAGGGCCAGGACTGTGAAGTCTAATAATGGTCATTTTGCCTCCCATTGAAGGCTGGGTAATTCTGCCAGGCCTCGGTTCACTTTGAAACACATGACACAGGGAGCTTCCCAGTGGCCATGGCAACTCACTCAGTGGGTTCCAAAGCCATGATTTCATACTTGTGGAGGGACAGAAACCTGCCGGCCAATCGGAAGAGGCTCCGCCCATTGGGAGAGAACCTTTGACACCAAGCAAAGGAAAACCCAGTGAGATAATATCAGCAAGTTGAGGCATACACAAACATAAAAGAGAAACCCCAGAGCTAGGGCCCCATCAGCGCTCAACGCTTCAAAAACGCCAACCGTCTCCCCTCGCCCCACCCATTCCTGCTACTTCTAGATGGAGTGTGTGCGCGCATGTTAATAATGAAAACTAAACGTGGAGTTTTCATTAAAACCCAATACGTCACAATCAAAAGACGTACATTAAAGGGATAGTTCACCCCAAAAAATTAAATTCTGTCATCATTTACTCACCCTTAAGTTGTTCCAAACCTCAAAAGAAGATATTTTGAAAAATATGGGCAACCAAATAGTTGATGGGCCCCATTGACTTCTATAGTATGGGGCCCATCAACTGTTTGGATACCCATATTTTTATCCAAAATATCTTCTTTTGAGGTTTGGAACAACTTAAAAGGAGTAAATGATGACAATTTCATTTTTGTGTGAACTATCCCATTAATATTTCTACCAGTGTTGTTATCTTTAACTAAAACTATTAAAATTTTTTTAATAAAACTAAAATAAGATAAAAAAATACAAATGTTAGTTGAAAAACTTAAACTTAAATGAACATTTGAAAAATACTAAAACAAAAACAGAAATTAAAATAAATTAAAACAAAAATAAGCCGATTTAAATCTTAATAAATGCTATAACAGTATTTAATATTAAAATAAAAAAATAAAGCTATATAAAAATATTTAATAATAAAAAAAAGATAACTACAATTTTCAATAAAATGAAAACTGAAAATAGTAAAAGCCATAATAGTATATAAATTATACTAAAATACCACTGATTTAGACATCCTAAGAAAAAGAAAGTTTCTGCATCAAAATCTTTGCTCTAGTGGTGCAGCTTCATCTTCCTCTGATTTTTAATCGAAGTGACTTGAGTGCAATGCAGTCAAGCAGCAGGTGGGTGGACGTGCTTCAAGCCGCCTCTGGCCTGCATCAGGATTTAGCTTCCTTTCTAGAGCAATTACAGCACATAAAGAGCAATGTTCCAGCTCATCAAAGTGGAGTTCATCAAACGGTGATGTATGAGGAAAACGCACATATGTGTGGACACCTGGAAGCTGATTCAATCACTTTCCCTTAGACGCTTCCACAAATTAAAGGCAAATGTGTGACAAAAATAAGCACAACTGTTTTCAACACTGATAATAATAAGAAATGTTTTTGAGCAACAAATCAGCACATTGGAGGGATTTGTAAAAGATCATATAGCACTGAAAACTAATGGAGTGATGGAGTCCATCACAGGAATAAATTACATTTTAAAATACATTAAAATAAAAAACAGTTATTTTAAATTCTAATAATATTTCTTAATATATTACTGTTTTTACTATATTTTATGGTAGTTTATACTGCAGCCTTGCTGAGCATAAGATGTTAGTCATATTTTATACAACCATATATATGTTCATGCCCTTCAAAGTTTAAAGAATTACCATAACATGATACATGTCCATTTTCTCCAAGTTAAAGAACTTAAATCAGAGAAAAACAGATACTATTTGGACTTGTTTGTCTCTCTCTCACTCACACACAGCCATGTGGACTGATGCAATGGGAACGGGAAGACTCAGTATGCAGTCGGGAGATGAAAGGACAGAACCCCTAGGCTGATTTTGCATGTGTCAGAGCAGAGCACTGTTTGGGAAAAAAGGATATCATGCTGGCAAGGAGACAAAAAAAGAGAGAAAGAAAGAGCGAGACCAACAAACAGATCAAGACAGCCTTCCAAAGAGAAGGAACCTGCTGGGAATGCATGAAGTATATTCACCACAGGAGAAACAACAAGATACACAAATAGGAGACAAGCTTTACTGCATTTGAAGATTAAAAGTTCTGAGGAATAAAAGCTATGCCACAGATGAAACTGGAGTAAAATGGCACATCCTTATACATTTATAAGAATTTTGATTTCTTTGTAAACTTGGGGAATAAAGTACTTGGTAGATCTGTAATGTCATCAAAAATAAGGATAAATATAGCTGTGAGCAGCAATTATCAGGGTTCAAGCGTTTAAGGCCTTTAAAGACATGCGTAAAAAGATCCACTTAGATCATAGATGGAAAAAACCATTTACAGCCAAAACAGGCATTTTACTAAGGAAAAATATGGGTTTTAATGGTTAAGAAGACACTTGAGCCTATGCCTAACGGTTTAGGAGTTATGAGCCATTTCTTTTGACCGCTGTAGCGCCCCCGTCAGGCCGATCGGGGCGAGTCTCTGTGACATTGTAGGCCAGAGGTCTTCTACCCTGCTCCTGGGGACCCACTGTCCTGCAGAGTTTAGCTCCAACCCTAATCAAAGACAGCTGAAGCTGATCAAGCTCTTCAGGATCACTTGTTGAAAATACACAGGCCAGTGGGCTGAAGCAGGTTGGAAATCAACTTTGCAGGACATTGGGTCCCCAGGAGCAAGGTTGAAGACTCCTGTTGTAGGCGGTTTGAGTACTACCAGCCCTCAAAGTTTCAAGTCTCTACGACTTACGGTTTGGTCTGCACAATCAGTTCCTGGTCCTTGAAAAATGTAACAATTACAATAGGGTTTCAGCACTTGAACCCCTAATAAAACACTCTTCCTCACTAATATTTTGTGCCTTACAAACAAATATGGCAAAAAACAAAACAAACCCAGAGCTCACTTAAGCCCAAAGCAAACTTTGGCTGTCACTGGTCCACGCACCAGTCTGTGTGACATAAATAAATGTAACAGCCATCATTTTTGTGACGGACGGTGCTTGCAACAGTATGTGTGTGAGGTGAATGTTGATACAGAAGAGTCCACTAGGTGGCAATATGCACAGCTGTGATATACTGTGATGTACTGTGCAGTAGACGAAGAAATTTGTGTAAAGAGTGATACAAAACAGTAAACAAAGCAGTATATCCTTCCTAGCCATCGTTTTTGTTTTGGTTCTTGTTCTAAATTTTGCATGCAATGGTAGATCAGCCAGATCTGCTACTTTCTTCTTCTATGCTTCCTTCTATGCTTTCAAGCGAATGTCCTGTAAATGACACAACTCTGTGCTGTCCTCTGACGTCTGGTAGAGTATAAAAAAGCAAGTGTACTACTACCCATGTGTCAAACGAGTCCATCCGCACTCTTCCGCAGTTGAGTTTACTTTGAAAGCTGTGCTGACGCGACTGTGTGCGAGACTGAAAATGAAGCATACCCGGGCCTTTGAGGTATCATGAGCTCCCTCATGACATCACATCCACAGTTCGAAACAGGCTTCTTACTGGCTACTGAAGGAATCAGTGGACAAGGCATTCCAGGTCAGACATACATACTGTACATGAATAACCGATAAACACTTTAAACTAGTTTCCTGAGAATTCCCAATGAGAAGAGCCACAATCCAATGAGACTAGTATAGGTGAGAAAGAATGGTGCAACAGAACAAAAGAATGAGCAGGAATAAGAGAGGAAGCTGGAGAGGTGGGAGGTGAGCAAAGCGATGGCTCTCTGTGGACAGAGACAGGAAATGAAGGAAGAAACTGTGTACATATACATGTCAGCGGGGCAGCTCCATCAAGACCTTACACAAATTGGAGAAGCCTACATGACCTTTTCTCAAATATACACAGAGGGCAGGGGTGTGATGAACCTTACCACTCACATCTTTAAAGTAAAGAAAAACCATTCATGCGACCCACTGCACATTACATATAATTTTGGGTACACATCTGTTTGTTATCTAATTGTGTTGTTGATCAGAACAGATTTGTGTTGCTTTATAGCTTCAAGTTATTTTTTTGAATGCTATCATTGAGGGTTTCAAACCAGCATACTCTTACTTAAAAGGAACACGTCACCCAAAATCAAAAAATCATTTACTTGTGTCGTTTCACATAACAAACATAACAACAGAAGATATTTCGAATATTTTATTTATTTTATTCCCAATGATTTTTATTGTATTTTTTGCACATACAAATCTAAGTCAATGGGAACCAAAACTGTTTGGTCTTCCACAGAAGTCAGTCATACAGGTTTGGAACAACATGAGGGTGAGTAAATGACCGAATTCTCTTTTTTGGGGTGAACTAACCCTTTATATTACACACATAAACCAGAGTGACAGTGACTCTTAAAATTACGTGGCTCAATATCCATGAAAATTTGCATTTACACAGACTGGGAATCGTTTCAGTCATTAAAAATTATGGTGGCCCAGTAGTGCACAACACAACACAATATAAAAAGGCAAAAAGAAAATTCACAACACAACGAAATCAAGCCACAGCACAACGAAATCAAGCCACTGCACAACGAAATCAAGCCACAGCACAACAAAATCAAGCCACAACACAGCGAAATCAAGCCACAGCACAACAAAATCAAGCCACAGCACAGCGAAATCAAGCCACAGCACAACGAAATCAAGCCACAACACAACTAAATCAAGCCACAACACAGCTAAATCAAGCCACAACACAGCGAATAAGCCCAACACAACGGAATCAAGCCACAATACAGCGAATAAGCCACAGCACAACGAAATCAAGCCACAACACAGCTAAATCAAGCCACAACACAGCGAATAAGCCACAACACAACGGAATCAAGCCACAATACAGCGAATAAGCCACAGCACAATGAAATCAAGCCACAATACAGCGAATAAGCCACAGCACAACGAAATCAAGCCACAGCACACCGAATAAGCCACAGCACAGCTAAAATCAAGCCACAGCACAATGAAATCAAGCCACAATACAGCGAAAATGCTCCCGACCACTAGGGGGCTCTCAAAGCACAGTAAAGTTGCCACTGTTCTATAGAGTCTGCAATCTTACAAAGATATCAATACCATAATTAGTTTTAACAGTATGTAGGCTAACCTAGGGCCCTATAAAATACATTTTATTTTTCCCCAAATTCCATTTTATTTTTCCCCAAATTCTGTTTTTTCCATTTTAATTTTTGGTATATGCATGTGTGTTTGGGACAGAGGGGAGTACGGTCGCATTTGCAGCAGATATATGCAGCCCATCATAAATCAAAGCACGAGACAGACAGGGGTCGGAGGAGAACACCGGAAAAGGTGACAGAATGGACGATATTCGTCTGTATTTGCAATACACAAGCTGCGTGAGACAAACGCTGACAGTGTGAAAGCACAACGGGCGTGCGCTGCTCCCGCTCTCCATACGCACAGCTTCTGCGCTGCCAACGCACTGCTTGAGCGTGCAGCGAGACTGGCGTTAGCATAGAGTTTCTTAACTTTTCCGCCGACGATAGCAGAGCCGTGGAGAGTCGCTTCGCCATACTTTCATTGTTTTGAAGGGGGAGCTGAAATGACGGGAGGGGTTGTGTCGCCCAGATTTGCTTCCCCCCCGGTCTGCATTTTCCCCAGACATGCGTTCTTCTCCAACACAAAACAGAATTTCATTCCAAATATGTAAAAATCCGCGTTAACACTAGATTCCATAATCGTGGAAATTATAGGGCCCTAACCAACCATTGTTTATCGACATGAAATATTAATTCAAAATCACCTACATGCATTATAGCTAGGGGTGGCACAGTTCACAAAACCCATGGTTCGGTTCGTATTACGGTTTTAGGGTCACGGTTTTCGGTTCTGTACGGCTCTTGTTTTTTCTTTTTAATCATTAACACTCCAGAAATTCACTTCAGCATATGATATATACCTTAAATATCCACAATTTAGGATACAGTATTATTATTATTTTTTTGATATCATGTAGAAGTCTCCTGCTTACACTGTCTACCGAGTCCGACATATTGGCGTAACAATTTTCATGTTAATCATGTCAATATTGATCAGAACAATGCACTGTGGCTTTAATTCAGCGCAAGCAACTTTTTGCCCAAACTTCAAAGGCCTGTTTAAATTATTAAAACTAGAAGCATATCTTAACTTTAATGTTACATTTATCATGTGAACTACTTATATACAGCATGTTATATGCATGTGTGTTTGAGACAGAGGGGAACACGGTCACATTTGCAGCAGATATATGCTGCCCATCATAACTCAAACGAGACAGACAGGGGTCGGAGGAGAACACCAGAAAATGTGACAGAATGGACAATATTCGTCTGTATTTGCAATACACGAGCTGCGGTTCAGCTGCGACGCTGCCGGCTCCTGCTCTCCGTACGCACTGCTTCTGCCCTGCCAACACACTGCTTGCGCGTGCAGTGTGAAGCTGACGTTATACGACGCTGGCCCATCCTCCAAATCAGGGCAGCCTTCCTTATCTCTCCCACTTGCCATTTCTACACGTGATGTGACCTGCAGCACTCCACTTTTACTGTCTTTTACGTATGTCCACACACACCTCTTATTTCGCATGAAAAGGACACCCACTGTCTGAGGTAACATACAGGCACGAGGCTACATTGCGCATGCGTCGAACTGTGCGATGCACACACGCTCCGAAACCGAGACAAGCGAACCGAACGGTTCAGATGTTTTTTCATGTACCGTGCCACCCCTAATTATAGCTGCATATTTATACTCAAGAATGCTTTGGCCCACTACCACGGCGCATGACGCCTAAGGGAACGTCTGCCAACTCCACCAAGTGGTTGATTGTATTGGTAACTGACTCAATAATGCACAACACAGCACTGGAATTTGAACATCATGATAAAGTTTCAAAATGATAAGTTTCAACCACTTTGTGGAATTGGCAGACGTTCCCTTAGGCATCATGCGCCGTGGTAGCATGTAAAAGCGTTCAAGTATAAATATGCAGCTATAATGCACGTGGGTGATTTTGAATTGATATTTCACGTCGATATACAATTGCACACTTAAAACTGATTGTAGTGTTTATATATTTATAAGACTGGCGAATCTATAGAACAATGGCAAGGAAAACTAACTTTACCGCACTCTGAGAGCCCCCTAGTGGTCGGGAGCATTTCCGTTGTGTTGTGAATTTATGTATGCTTTTTAAATTTCGTTGTGTTGTGCACTACTGGGCTACTTTAAATAAATAAATACTCAAAGCACTATCAAAAAATTATGTTAAAAGTCCGGGAGCATGTTCATTCTACAATATGTGCTCACTCACTATAACTATGCTTTGGAAACCATGAGACTTTTTTTCAGGATTATGTGAAAAAATTGAAAGAACAAAAAGAACAGCAAGAAAAAATCTTGCTGACCCCAAACTTATGAATGGTAGTGCACATTCAGACAACAGCGGAAAGATAAGAGAGAGACCGTGAAAGAAAAAGAAAAACAAAAATAAGGGCAGGGGTGGCACAGCAGGGACAGACTGGCACAAGCGGGTGAAAGGGACACTGGTGAGACTGGACAGACACTGATGCTGGGACTAGAATGAAAACCCCAGCTGAGCGAGCCTATATCAGAGGCCCGATATGACAGCCGACTCTCTAATTATAGCACTGGCACAAAAGAAGGGGAGGATGTTTTTCTATCCCATTATTATGAAAGAAAAAGAGATGGAATGTGTTTACCCCCGTTCACCTAACTTGAACTTTCCGGAAATCATATCTGTTGATATTAAATGTATTTTTCAAGTGCTATTTGTGTTGGTTTTATGATAAGCTGAAGTCTTAACGGATGCAGGTATCACAGAACAAGGAATTATTTGTGCACTTTAATTATGTTCCTTGACAAATGTTGTCTTATAAAAGCAACAAGAAAAATGTGTATATTGACATAACACACATCAAGAACTAAATCTGTCTTAATTCTGTAAAAAGTACTGTGGATATGTACATTTCTAAGGCATCTAAATGATTAGCATGATCGAAACTGTTTGCTAAGAAACCGGTTGTACACAATCTTCTACATGCCTTCTGGTATCTGATTGATAGTTCATACTTTTTAGCACTTTTTTTGGACCATTTCATATGTTAGCCATTACAGGAAAATCATTGATAAAAATCGCACAAAGAATTTCCTATATGCCGATAAGAAACTTAAATGAATATGCATATTATTAAAGAACATCTCAATGAGAATCCAAAAGGGAGAATGTAGGATGTGTAACGTTAAGCCCATTCCAGAATTAGGCATGGGAAAATATTCAGCCGTTTTGCAGCATGAGCGTCCTGCTGAGCATTAATGTGTGGAAATCCTCAAATTTCCACATAAAAAGATCAAACATGTAAATAGATACTGGTGTCTTGAGACTGCAGAAAGCTCAGCCAATTAGGAAATGCTTCATCTGCGTCTGGATTTGTTCATGGTGTCTAAAGAACACACATGGTAGCCAACACTACACTGAAAGTATTCTACCATGTGACATCACAGCAGTTCAAAAAAAAAAATCAGTCGACACTGTTTGGGTAGTATGTCAGTCTTGAACAACACAACCATTCATTAGGGCCCTATAATTTCTGTGATGCGGAAAACGCAGATGGAATCGTGGAATTCAGTCATGAAATTCTGTATAACGTGGAATGTCAGAATGTGTCAAATCTTGGATGAATAAATCAAACGCAGGTCAGTACACTTAAATCAAAACGTGTTATGGACTAATGTCTGTGAATATTATACCGCAAAAGGACCATTTAAATAGGAATTTTACATGTCTCTGTGTGAATGAAAAGAGTAGACACGCGGTTTCGTCAACTACACGCATACTGAAGCACGCGTGAAGCTCATGGTGTTTTCAGCCTTTGCTGACTCCCCATATGAGGACAAAAACACATAACCTTCAACACCAGAACTGCTGAGTTCCATTTCATGTGATAAAACTACCATCATATCATAAACATACAGAAACTTTTAAAGGTAATCATGGCAATCCGTCAAAATAAGAGTCCGGTTTAATTTGAAGAAACTGACAGAAATGTATTACTATTGTACAGAAGAATGTAAGTCTTAATGTAGTAGTAGTAATAATATAATTATTTAAATATGAATTCAATTAATTAGACATGTCTTTGTTCATTAAAATTTTATTTAACCATTAAAACGGAGTCCAGAAAATTTAAAGTGGAAAGAAATGTACATTTTTTTTTGGAGGGGGGCGAGTGGAGTTACTGCCATCTGGTTTTTCCAAAATTGCCTCATATGAGAACATGAAAATCTACACAAAAAATGATGGAAAGATACTATTCGCCTCATAAAGGGAAATATCACTTCAGATAGTATTTAATTTACGTTTATGAACAGAACTTCAGTGTCCTTACCTTGCCCAGTACAGTAAGGCAGCTGGGGTCCAACTCGGGCTGCTCCAGTTTGACCACACCAACCCAGCCGTATTCGTACAAGTCCTCCTCATCGTTATTGTTACACAGGCCCAAAGGGTGCATCTGCAAGACAAAGAGAATCTCCTTCAATATCTCCCTCCAAATTCAATCCAAAATAAAATTCTGGCCACGTGCTCTCTCATTCCCAACTAAACAGATTGCAAAATGTTACAAAGACTGACTGAAAGAAGAAGAGAAGAAAGAAAAAATGTCTTTAAGTCAAATGCATTTTAGCGGACAGTTTAGATATGTTGCAGATTCTTTCCTCTTGGCTCAAATCCCATCTTTAATTTGTCCTAAGTGTGAAACTTAGCGCTTTTGATGTGTTGAAAATTGACAACATAGACGTTTATCAAATGAAAATCTTCAAGGAGATAAAACTCTCCTAAAATGAGAAAACTAGGTTAAATATTATATAGCAATTACATAACTGCTGAATGAGGCCACGCATTGTTTGAGGATGGTGATTTATTACTTTATTAGTGCTATTAGCTTCAGTAGACGATCATTTCACGGACATTGTTGGATTTTATATTAAATGAATGATAGCTTTGCTGGCCTTGCATTCAAAAGTAAAACCGATGGTTAAACTGATTAAAACTCCATGGCAACAACTGATTCATCCGGTTTGACCTTAGTGACCTGTTCCCTACCCATAGCTGAGAGCTTCTGGGCAAAAATGAACAAATTGGATTAACACTCTGAAAAGGCTGATAATCATCTTAACTCTGCGATAAAAAGCCACACCAGCTCCCAAGAGGCCTTGGATTCCACATTTGCATAAAAGTTTGCTGATGTTGTGGCATTTTATCTTATTAGACTGGCAACATATTTAAGTAGCACTGTAGGGTGACCACTGATAAACTAATTCCTCATACAAAAGTTCTAGATTAGGTTAAGATACTGTGGTTAAATTATGCCTTTTCTAATCAGTGGCCATCTACAATGCATTCCTTTAATGCCTTGGGAATGTTGCATTTCAATGAGGATTGTTCATTGGATTTAATTGTGCTTTTGCAAAAGTGGCTTGTCAGGAGAAGTCAATGATGGCAAACACAAGACTGCTGGACATGGCTTGTTTTCTGCAAACACATCTTTCTTAATTTCTCCTGAAGTTTAGTCTACTTTTCTGGTAAGCACTGAGATTGCTTCCCAAGAAACTACCCAACTGATGCTTTTTTGTGTAATATGTGGATGAGATTAAAAGGTATTATGGAAGAAAATCAAAAATGGAACTAAGAATTCAGCTATACCTGCAACCATTTGCACTCTGCTCTCCTATTTTTCAACATGCATACTAATAATCCTGTTAACACACCAGACTAGTACAATCATTTCCCACCAGTTCGCCCCAACAAATTTCCCAAGTTGGCCCCCACGACTGGGTGAATGCCCAGTTGCACACTTTTCTCCAACCCAGGGTCCCCCATCTCTCCCTCAGATTTTCTGTCCATCATTCTGCACTGCACCCAGCCATCTCTTCTTTTACCACCAAAAGAGGTGTCCCTTGTTTAGCTCCACCACCCTCAGCGCCTCTCATCTATCCGTCTCCTGTACAGCCGTTCACATGTGTATCTCCTTTCATGGGCAATACTCTCAATGAAATCACCATAACAACAGGCGGCCAAAAGTCTCATACCCAGTTGCACCTTAAGTATGAGCAAAATACAAAAAAAGAAAGGTCAGTACATAAAGTGCTGCAATGGCGCAAGTGATTCTCAATGGAGCTAGCCATGCAAGTTATCTCTCTATACATGGAATATGGAGGGCTGCCAATGCAATGCTTTTCTCCCCCCTTTATTTGTTTGTTTGTCTTTAGCTTGGACTAACCGATGACGATAATTATAAAGGGATGATATGTGCGAAGAAAAGCATGCCCTGCTTAATAATAGCAATATTAATGCTTAAGAATATTTCGCAGAACTGCATTTGAAAACAGCAAATGGATAGACGGACGAAGACAAACAGTTTTTCTTCTTCCCACCTTGTCTTCAAATGAGGGTTGACCTGATTTGCAGTTGGTGAGGGTATCAGAACAGGATAGCCAGTTGAGGCCTTTCCTATCTCAAAGAAAATCAAACTGCCACTTACACCTTACACAAACTTTGTCAGTGGATCTTTGATCATCATGCATTTCAGCCTCCTCAGCAGAATCAGTCCATGTAGCAGAGTTTCTATTGCACCTTTGTTTATAGGGTTTTTGTCTGATGTGTTGACTGCGTTTGATAAAACTCTTGGGGGGTTCAGAGAGTCCTACAATTCAAAGAAAGCAGTATGTGTGCATCTGCCCGGGGCCAAAACAAACTAAAACTCATGAAAATATTTTAGAGCACACTTGGTTTCTTTCACTGCACTAAATGTGTAGTGCTGGGTAAAATTCATTCAACTTCATTTGAATAACTGAACCATTTAAATATTGTTTCTTAAAATCCTAAGATCAATCTTTTATTCTATAGGCTATACTAATGTGAACAAGAAGACAGTGTTTTTTTAATATTTTAAAATAACTTATTTTATAATTTCAGTTTTGATTTTGGTCATTTTATTTGTTATGTGAATGTTTTAGTTTTTTTATATTTCTTTTTAGCTTTTATTTTTATATCAGTTTTAGTAACTTTAATACTTCATCTTATATTATAAACTAACTATATTTCAGTTAGTTTATAATATTCAAATATATAGCTCTATTTGGAAAGAACTAAACATTCTAGAATGATTGGGTTGATTTGGTAGGGGAGTCAATCTGCATAGACAACAAACTAATTACAAGCATAGATAAGTACAATAAATGTACAAATGATAAAGATACAAGATACAAATGAAATAAACAGTGCTTTGTTTTTCAAGTAAGTCCACAGTATTCAGGTGCTGAAATTGAATAAATCAAATGTAAAATAACACTATGAATTAAATAATACATTTTTGTTGAAGCTACAAAAGTAAATTTTATCTTTGTATTTTGTTGTTTGATTAACATTAACGACACAGACAGCTGTGGAAATAAAAGACTTCTGGCACATCTTGTTCACATAAGCCATAAGCGACTGTGTTTGTGAGGATACTGACAGAATTTTGTGTGCATGTGTCTGTTCAAATCCCAAATAGAGACAAATGTGTGCATTCATTTATTAACTGGTTGTAATTCAATCAGGTAAATATAGTTTTCACCTTCTTTAAACTATGTGAAGGGAGATCCAGGAGCCATTTCTGACATGCAATCCTATATTACATAAAGCAAAACTGCTTCAGTGAGATGATGACGACAAAATGTATTTAAATAAAAAAAGCAGTTGACTCAAAGGCTGCGGGACTCAAGGACACTAAACAGAGCTTACCAGCAGATAGCCTAAACATTTTAAAAACACACCCCTTCTTATCGGCAAAGCTGACCTAAACGTGTTGGTACACACAGAGCAAGCGTTCATGGATCGTGGCTGTGGTCCAGTAGTAGAGAACACAGAACAGATGAGTCGCAGCCACAGGCATGGCATTTAGGTCAAGGCCAGTATCAATTTCACCCACAACAATCAAAAAGCCCAAGCTAGCCCGAGGGTACGCTCTGCTATCAAACTCCACTCCATAACCCACACTACAAACACTTTCACTGGCTTCAACTGCATGTAACCCGACACCAAGATTTTTCATAGCTAATTTATGTCCTCTGATTAGTGAGTATAAAACTAACAAACCTACTTAACCGCAACTATAATCTGACACGGAACACATATATCATTCACGCCAACAAGGCCACAAGTCCATGGACTTCAAGCTGAGAAAGTTTAATGGAAAAAAATCCTTCTGCAAGGGGCAATTTCTCTCCTTCCTCATGCCGCTGGTCTCACCAACCTCCCCCCCTTTCCCAGTTCTGACCCTGTGCCCGTCACCCAGCCCCCACCCCCTGCCGCGGGAGTGCAGAATAGTTCCTGGAATAACAGACCATCCTGCCAGGAGAGGTGGGGGAATATTTGATCAAAGCCACAAGCGGGCTTCAGAAGCCCCCCTCTTCCTGGGCCCACAGCCACTTAGAGAAACTCTGTCCTCGGCCGTGGCTCTCAGGGCAGCTTTTCAAACAAGGCCAAGAGCCTTTCAAACAAGCAAGAGTGCTGGGAGTTCTCAGTGCCGAGCTGAGCTAGCGAACACCATGTGCACGGGAGCCTTGGACGGCTGCTGGCTTCCCTCTCGGTTTGTATTTTGGTGGTTGACAGAGATAGAGTGGGATACTTCTGATATACAGGGTTTAGAAGAGGCACTAAAGATATAGTTAACCAATAATAAACCAATGTTTTCAAGTACTAGAAGCAGCTAAAACAGTTTAACTAGAAAACAAATAGTTTAAGAACTATCAGATCTAGTCCGTTTAGGCCAGAAACATTCTTTACGCGAGTGGTTAGCCGACCTGTAGTCCAGTTGAACAAGTTCTTTGTCCAGTTAAAAAAAAAAAAAACAACAACATTTGGTCAACAAACATTGTTTTAGAGAAATCTAGGTAAAAAATGTATTGTTTCATATAATCCAGTCAAAGTCAATGTCGGGAAACAGTGATTTAAAAACAAGTAAACTAAGCGGCTTTGCTAGCAGAATAATAAACCCTAACACATCATATTCATACATCACATATACGCACACACACACAAAACTTAATTTCACGCTGAAGTTCAAGTGCTCGTTTTTTAAAATAAGTTTGGTTTTTGCTAGTTATTTGATGCTATAAAAATGAGGATGTGACGTCGTGATTGACAGCTGCTCTGACATTATATATTTTCGGGAGGAGATTGGAGCTTTAGATTTAATTTCTACATTTCCATAACTGTTTATTTTACACCGACATGAGTTGTTCTGCAGTAAACTGTACTAGCAGATACTGTGGGAGTGTGGGCGGGGTTTTAATGTCGCGGCTCTACTTCCTACTCTCTACTGTGCAGACTCAGGTCAGACACAAGTCCCAAATCAGCGCAAGATATCAGCACCATATTCGGACATTGGCGGACATTCGGACTTTTCTACAATGGAAGATAGTGAAGAATGTGTAACAGAAGTTGAGAATACAGTTTTTCTATAACAATGCACTAAAACACAACCAATGAATAAAAAATATATGACTTTAATATTTGTATACGAATTATTTTAATTATATTAAAATGTAATATAAATTGTATTCATTAAAAAGTATGTACATTAGTAAATTAATATTTAACTTTTATATTTGGTTTAATTTTACACTTTCTTCACTAAAATTAATAAATATGTCATGACAAAATATTGACTAAATTGCTTCACTAAATCACTAAAACGGTGTGATAAGGCAAATGGTTTGCAAGAAAATGCAACTTTAACCACAAAGGACTTGTTTTTGCACTACGAAAGAAAAGAGATGAAAAGCATTTCACGCCAGCAACCGTAGCTTAACGTCGTCCATCAGTTGCGCAGCCGTGCCCTTTGGCGTAGACCGGGAGGTCATTTTCCCTTTAACCCTACGTGGATCCCTGCTGTAGCCGTCGGTCCCTCTCAGCTGTTACATATCTCTAACATTTCCTCATCTATAAAACTGGAAGGCCGTCTTGTAATCAAATGCCCACACATAGCGGGAAGAGCTTTGCATTGGGTACACAAGGCAACCCGGCCAGTTTCCTTTTGGCGCTGGTCGTCTGAACTCCCACCTACTATCCAAACAGAGGATGTACTCACAGACTCCAACACTATTCTGGTTTGTCTATCGGAAGAGTGTGAAATACTGGAATGGGACAGATGCCTACAGCTTCTCCTCTACTTGCCCTGGACTATTTATCTTTCGTCTTCTCCCTCTTCACTTTCATCCCACGGCCATAAAGCTGTCGGACATTTATAATATCACACTCCGATAGCAACGTGTTTCTGATCTGCAAAATAAGCAATAATCAAAACAAACATTATAAAAAGGGAAGGAATTTAAAAAGCAAAAAACCTGGAAATATCTGAAGTTAGAGCATGCAGAAATCAAAACATATTTAAATATATTTAAAAAAAGAGAGCTAGAGGGAGAGAAGAGGAGGAGCTTGCCGCTCTGATTGCTTGTGTCTTCTCATTTCCCAAGCACTGGAAATAACTTCAAAGGGGATCGCAGCCTTGAAGAGAGAGCACAGATAGAGTTACAGTGTGGCAGCTGGAGAAGCCTTGCAGGTGGGGCCTGCTCTGACGGTGTAATATTATCTCATAAAGGGAGACTGGGCTCTTTTTCAAAGGAGGCGACTTCCTCTCCTTTGTCGTCTAGACAAAAACGATGGAACGACAGTTGCAAAAGTCACCCCTGGCCAACAAAGACCAACAACTCTTGCCCAGAAACCATGTATGTACCCAAGAAGTAAAGCACACACTGCAAAGTAGATGACATCATGAAGCACCAACCACAAGCATCTTAGATTTGTTTTCCATGTTTAGAGAACAGGTTGTGCATTGGAGGACAATTTGATTTATTATCTTTACAACCAAGACATCTGCACACACTTTTGGCATTTGGCAGCAACTTTTTATCAGGTACAAATTTTATTAGTTTAGACATTTCTTAATGTTACCAGCATGTTTGAGCCACAGGAACACCAGAAGAGTCTTGAGACCACTTATGCCATCTCACTGAAAACCATTTCACACACTGTCCCCTTGGCGACGACATAAGCAAACAAATGGTGCAATTCAGACCGGAGCGAACACTTAATATCGTGTAAATACTAAAATATGCATTGAGCCACTAGGGAGGACAGCTTTAGCAGAGGGGAAGTGACTGGTGAGTCTATTATAAGACTGTGAGTAGAGATTGAAACCATCAATGGTGTGAGAAAGATTCTCTCTTATGGAAATGACTACCACTCAAACAACAAAATAAAAACTACAGTTGAATGATGTTCATTAAAAAAGACAATTTTGCATCCAAAATTGCATACTTCCTTAGTAATATAGAGTAGGTGAGAAATAGTATGTGACGAGCAGTATGTCCCAATTCACAGCACTCATACAAGAGTATGCAAAAAGTACCTGGATGACCAACTTCTTCTGGTGAGATTCTATAGTGTGCATATTTACTAGACACTTTACTATCCCATGAGGCCACAGGAGAGGATATATGAAAGGCAGTGAAGCAACGCAACTGATGCTGGTAGGTCACATGATAATGACAACATGGCGAATGTAGCACGTTCAGATTACATTCATACTACATAGAACATACTTTTTTAGCAGTCACAAATAAGTAGGGCTGCACAATTAATCAAATTTCTAATCGCGATTATGGATGCTACGATTATGTAATCAAAGCTGCGATTACAACAAATAATCCACTTATATTATTCTGCATGCTTAAGAGGTGTGTTTAGATGTTACGTTGTGAGAGGCGAATCTCGACTACTTCAGAGTAGGGTCTAGTGTGTACTTCTCACCACTGTTTCCTGATGGTTTATAGAACAATTACTCCGAGTCACCCTCTGTCGTTTCAAAGAAAAGCACAACGGCAAGCGTGTCAAGTCAGAAACACCTCCCCATACGGACGAGGCGCGTGCGCTGCCAGCGGAGGCTCGAGCTGCGGGGCCAGACGAAAGTATAAACAAGGCTTAACCCAGCACAACAGGAACTAGCAGTGACGAATGTGTACGCTGACTGTTAGAATGCACGCGAAACAGCACCTGCCATTTTTAAAAAGCCGTGCACACAGCCTATATGAACTAACTAACATGGAAAACAGTGATAGATGGACCTCTCAGTACTTATGCTGAGGAGACAATCCAACGCAACTTTGAGGGGAGCAAGCAAAACATGATTATGTATTTCTGCTCAGCTAGTGACATTGGACATCAACCACATGGCAAACGCTAATACTTTTTCACATAATGTCTACTTTCTTTGTATAACAGTTCTACCTAATAACATATTAGACAGGACTGTTAAAAAGATCGTAAGCTAATCAAGACGGAGAATGTGAGCACTCTGTGCTCAGATTCTGGCGCTCTCAATGCCGTCAAAATAAATGTCCGGCTTACTTCACTTCAGAGTTCCTACTGGCAGTGCGAATGCAACCAGGAAAATGACCCTAGGGGAACATTTAGCTCTCGGGGAACCACCCTGATGCCTAGTTCCTATAACTAATATCCTATTTTTATATAAAAATATGGCATGCAGTTGCTTCAGACAATGGTATAAAGCTATTCAAAACATCATTCAAATGTAACAATTTCAAGGGAATAATCGACAATGATTTTTGTCATAATCGTGCAGCCCTACAAATAAGTACTTGTTTAAATAAGTACCTACTCAGAGTATGCGACTTCGGATGTAGCCAACAAGTTTGAGTTAAAACCACTTAATAATTTAATAATTTTAAACAATATTGAATTCAGAAAATGGAATAATTTTCAGGGCTTAGTCAAGCAATGCCATTGGTAGTTCATAATGTTTAAAAATTGACAAATTGTAAATTCTATACAAGTTCAATCAAACAAGCAATAGTAGAGCATGACACTAGCAACGTCAAGGTCATGGGTTTTATTCCCAGTTCAATTTAACATTTTTAAATAAATGTATAATATATTATATAATTTGTGGGCATCAGGGAGCCTCTATCAGTATGCGGGGTATTATTGAAATTACTTTTGAATGTGCACTCGCCATTTACTTTCATATTCGCGATCACAGCGGCAGCACTGACCACACATTTTACAAGATAAGATATTTGTCAATGACACTCAGGATCTGTTGCACACCAAATCCTCCGACATCGTCCTGTCAGTCAGCTCTCCTTAATATCTTCACGTGATGAGTGAAATCTGATGTACTGTAATGTAACCGACTACCACACGTCCCTTTAGGGGCTCCATAGAATGCAGTATTAATTTTCTGTTTTTCATGAAATTGGAATTAGGCTTCAGGCACATCCCTAGTCTTTACAGTCATTTTTGATCAATTTAATGCATCCTTGCTGAATAAGAAAATATGTTATTTTAATATCTTTAAAAAATAAATAAATAAAATCCTCACACTGACCTAAACTTTAGAACAGATGGATAAATTAGTCTCCCAAATGCATAAACGTAAATCAATATTAAATTATAATAAACAACTGCAATATAAACAATTAAAACATAAATTCTGCTCATAATGCAGGTGTTTTTCACCATGCAACAACTTCATCAATCCACAGCCACTTTAGACTATTCAATCTGGAGAGCCACATCAGAGAGTAGTACGAAAACCTCATGACAACAACATTCAGCCCATCATACTCCAAACTCTAGGTGCAAAAATCCAGCATACGTCGAGAGTTAACGTGACATGATTTATGGGCAAGGAAGGCAAAAGTGCACGCCAGAATACTACCACAACTGCTCTTGAAGTTCAGGAGGCGGGTAAATCTGTACCCGGGAGGATTGTAGTCATCAACACCTAGCCTCACCGATGCCTTTGAAGTCCCTCCTTCGCTTTGAAGGTCCCGGCAAAGAGGAATGCCTGCACAGGGCTCTTGGAAAGCCCCCAGAGTTGTGGAATGCAGAGCAAGCCGCTGCCCGGCCCGCTGGAATGCGATTAGAGCGCTGGAACAGACGAGGGCTCTCGCGCCAAGGAATGGCTGCTGCCACCACCAATGGCACGGCACTGGCCCACTGATTGCAAAAAATATTTCATAGAGAAAAAAAAATGAGCGAGAGAGTGGCAGAGGTGGGTGGAAGGTTGAGCGAGAAGAAACAAAGAAACAAAAAAAACAAAAAAAAATTAAGAAAAAAAAGCAACATGAAACCAAAAAAAAAGAAACCAAATGTAATTAAATGTTTTAAATGTGTTATATGTGAAATGTGTTAAGACAATTTGAAAACAGTCGCAAAGAGCTGACTTAAAATGACAAAAAAATTATGAATTCTAACATTCTAAAAATTATAATCTGGTTATTTTTCCAAGTTTTGGCCACTAAATGGTCAATATTACAATTCTATATTATTTTGTCTAAAATAAAAAAATATTAAATTTTTTTAAAAACAATCATTTTAAAAGCTTCAAGTGGCTTTGTAATTCTGAATTCTAAAATATTATAGCCTATATAAATATTCATGCTTTGGACACTAAATGGTCAATTTGGTCAATTCTATATTATGTTGTCTAAAATTAAAAAAAAAAAATTAAAAAAAAAAAAAAAAAAAAAAAAAAAAAAAAAAAAATCAATGCTTCAAGTATATTTAGGCATAACAACATTATAATGTACAGTATGAACTCTACATGAGTTCATTTTGATATTGCATAAATATATTGTGCATCTCTAGTAACAGTCTGCAGTTTCTTCAAAGTCCTTTTGGTACAAACATCTGCTAAGAACATAAATAATAAATGAGAAAACTGTGTCACTATAAAAGCAAGTAATACACCTGCATATTTCCACTGGCACAGTAACATCAGACCAG
Source organism: Paracanthobrama guichenoti (assembly GCA_018749465.1). NCBI lineage: Eukaryota > Metazoa > Chordata > Actinopteri > Cypriniformes > Gobionidae > Paracanthobrama > Paracanthobrama guichenoti. Next base: position 8,254,822 of record CM031947.1, on the reverse strand, counting down.
ACTGGAGCTGATCCTTCCCAGAATGAGTAGACTCACTAATCATATTTCCAGCTCTTGGGTTTTACGTGCATGAAACAAGTTTCTAGTGTCTTGTTGTCAGTCAAACATTCCAGCAGAATGAGTACTTGGGCTTATCAACTGGTTGTTTGTGGGGAAAACAAAAAACTACATCTTTAAAACGAATGCGCACACATAGTCTGGACAATTCTATTTATATACATGCCCTCTCTTTCACACACATACCACACCGACCTCAACGTCTTACCACTTAAACAAGTGATGAGACACTGGGTCGGCTCTTGAAAGAGGGGAAGTAAAGCTGGAGATGACTGGGCTGATCCAGGGAGCTCTCTCGTTAAAGGTCACCACCGTATAGACCATCTCCAACTGTCTCTTCTGCATCCCATCACAGTAATGACCTTACGAGATCAACAGCATGGATGGCTAAACATGAGCAGGGAATTTTGATGCATGGCCAAGATCTAAGGCGGCTTAAACTGGGTTTTTTTATGGGATAGTTCACAGTTAAAAGTTGTTCAGAGGTTGTCTTTAAAGGTTTATTAAAGGGGTGGTTGATTGCCCCTCTTTAAAATCTCTGATGTCTCCAGAGTGTGTATGTGAAGTTTTAGCTCAAAATACCCCACAGATCATTTTTTATAGCATATTAAAACTGTCACTTTTTGAGGGTGAGCAAAAACATGCCGTTTGTGTGTGTCCCTTTAAATGCAAATGAGCTGCTGCTCATGGGGCGGAGCTTCAAGAACTCCAGTTAGCAGCTCTGATAACCTCATGCAGACAGACATTTCACTGCCGGATTTACATTTCACTGCCGGTTGTATATTCTGTATATAACTGTGTATGTGACAAATAAAACTCTTGAATCTTGAATCAATGAAACTGTTCAGCCTTTTATGTTCAAACCAGAGTTGGACAATGATGGAGAGACTCAAGAAGAAGTGACAACATGTAGAATACAACAGGACATTTCTGAATGGTTAGATGATGAATTTATGAAGCTGATGTGGAGTTAACTAACATGATAATCTATAAATTCTCAACATGACCTCACCACCTTTGTTGCGTGTTCCCGGGGGCCGGATTTATGTACATTTCAGGGTTAGTGATGTCACTAACCTGGGTGGAAGCTTGTGTAGTCCCTACCAGCCAAGTGATTTCTTTAAAAGAAAATATCTCCCTTTGCTTTGAACTATAGCTTTTATTTTGTCATTCGCGATGCTTCATGGGATTGTAGCTCTGTCTGATTGTAGATGTCTTTCTGTCCGATTTTCAAATATTTTTTGCTTCCAAAAGTTTGTAATGTTGTTATTCATCTCAGAGCTAGCTGGCTTGGTTCATGACTTATAGCGCTTTAACAAAGAGTTTTTATTTTTAAAACCCTATGGAAAAATGAATGGAAAAAACCCTTCCAGAACAAACGCAGCTTAAAAAGTGGATGGGGACTAAAGCACTTTATTCTAAAAAACACGGTTTGACTTTCATTGCATGGGGGGAAAAAACATAACACATTTTTGATAACGTCTTCTGTGTAAATGATGAGTTTAAATATTTTGGTTACCTACCCCTTTAAACAATGAACAAACTTGTAAGATGGCGGCAGTGCATTACATTCCCTTCTCAATTATGACAGAACCGATGCAAATTCACTGGAAAAAAAGATGAGCTCTTGCTCATGCGCGACCTGTTTTCAAAGAAAGCAAAAACATGGTTTGACTTTCATTGCATGGGGGGAAAAAACATAACACATTTTTGATAACGTCTTCTGTGTAAATGATGAGTTTAAATATTTTGGTTACCTACCCCTTTAAACAATGAACAAACTTGTAAGATGGCGGCAGTGCATTACATTCCCTTCTCAATTATGACAGAACCGATGCAAATTCACTGGAAAAAAAGATGAGCTCTTGCTCATGCGCGACCTGTTTTCAAAGAAAGCAAAAACATGGTTCCCAAGAGACAAACCAGTCAAAATATCCACCCATTCCCTGACAACCTCACACATACATAACTCGACCGCAAGCATCACCCTCCACCCCTCTACACACACATAACATTTGGCCCAGCTGCAATGCAACTGGCTGAGGTAATTCGGCCCACCGTCAACCAGAGAATCGCAACAAGCAACCCCTGTGCCAACGCCACCTGTCAATCAAAAGAACAACCCCAACATGTGCCAATTATGGAAAAGTGGGTGGATACTGCCTCATCCAATCACTGGAAGATCCTTCAAAGCTTACTCTAGCCTCTGGACTTGGTCTCAAGTTACAGAGATAAATGCCGGTTGAATGATAGGACTCAAGAATGTGCGGCCATGGAAAATTGCACACTGTACAACCAGAATGTGTATTCTGCACCTCCACAGACTGTAGTTCTCGTTAACCAGTCCCTCTTCACTTTGCCACTAGGTTAGATCAAGTTTCTGATGCCTTAGATTTCTTAGGTTGCCTTATAGAAAAAAAACACTTAATTTCCAGGTCAAAGCCTATGCTCTGATTATACACGTGGGACTGGACTGAAGAGATGGATGGATGAAGAGATTCAAGGCCACATGTGGATTGAATTGAAGGTCATGCCCAATTTCATTATGCTTGCATTCAAAGTATGCGAGGACGTAAGGCAATAATCAGTTAATGAGGCATGACAAGCAGACTTCAGTCTGTTTTACAGTTTCTAGAATTTCCATAATAATCCAGGAGCACTGACTACTGATACCAGAGATTTCTCACATGGTGTCTACACCAGACGCGAGCGGTGAGACGCGACATGATGCGACAAAAGCAAATAAATCCCACTGTAATCAGTGATGCCGTCTACACTGGATGTGGCACGACGCAACAACAAATACCAGACAGTAAAATTATGCCCCTGTTCTTTTTCTGATGTACTCCATAAGCTCACACTACTTATGATATGAAAGAAAAATAATATACTATATTTGAATTTGAACTTAAAAAGTAGGAATGTGTGTAGTATGAAAGGAATCCGGACATCCGCCATGTTGTCATTATCATGTGACCTGCCAAAGACAGTTGCATCGCTTCACTTCCATTCACAAATCCTCTCCCGTGGCCTCATGGGATAGTAAAGTGTCCATCGAATGCACACTTCAGAATGGAAGAATACTGTTTTTCAAATACTGTGTATTCGGACATACTAGTCTGTATGCATACTGATGCATTTTCATCGGTTTTGCTGATTAATCTGCACCGATAGCTGATTGGTGGAACAATCGGTTATCGGCAAAAATCCATACCGATGATTGCAGGTTGCGTCCATTGCTGGAGCGGCTGAGAAGGATGCGCTGTCATTACACAGTACGAGAGCGCTGAGAAGGGTCTGCAGGCATTATATAGCACGAGAGCGGCCTCTAGAGGCCAAATAAAAATGATCACTGACGTTGTTTATACTGACACGAGACTGCACGCTGACACATCAGATGAGTGTTTAAAACACAGACAGCGAAACGGTATGAATACAGAACACTTCGGTACATGTTGCCAAATCATAATATAGTAATTCATTTGTTTACTAGATGTTGCATTAGCAGGAAAAGAACAGCAGTATGTATGTACTGTACTTTGTCGTCGAGGCTGAGAGGACAGCTAACATTAGCAGTACCTCAAGCAGTTAAAACAATGTAACAACTAGTGATGTGAGAAAGCAAACTGTATCGACAGAAATATAAATAAATCAGAAACGCATTTAATTTCAACATATTTTGTTATTTTGATTAGATAATCGTCAAGTGTTCTAAAAAAGAATCCTTCAGATGAGACGTTAAACCAAGGTCCTGACTCTCTGTGGTCATTAAAAATCCCATGGCACTTCTCGTAAAGAGTAGAGGTGTAACCCTGCTGACCTGGCCAAATTCCCTCCATTGGCCCTTACCATTCATGGCCTCCTAATAATCCCCATCCACTGAATTGGCTCTATCACCCTCTCTCCTCTCCACCTATCGCTGGTGTGTGGTGAGCGCACTGGCGCTGTTGTACTGTGGATGCTGCACACTGGTGGTGGTTGAGGAGAGACCCCTGACATGAGTGTAATGCGCTTTGGGTGTACAGTAGTACATATGAAAGCGCTATAGAAATGCTTTCATTCATTCATTCAAAAGCATGGCTGTTTGGATTTATACTGAAATGGTAACACTTTACAATAAAATTCCATTTGTAACATTAACTAAGGTTAATAAATGCTGTAGATTTATTGTATACATTTAAATTGAGTTTTAATTTAATTTAACCTTAGTTAATGCACTATGAACTAACATGAATGATCAAGCTACAATTGTATTGCTCAAATATTAACACATGCTTTAAAATGTATATTGCATAATGCATATCGTTCATGTAAGCTAGCTAATACATCCATGTTAACAAATGGGACTATACAAAGTGTTACCTATAAAATGTACATGTTTCTAGGCTATAGCTATAGAAATGTATTCATAATATTATTTTAATGTTTAATCTATTTTCTGTAGAATTAGTTCTGTTAGAACTTCTCATTTTAATATATTCATATTTACATATGCTTTCATTTAGCACATTTGAATGGTTTCAGCACTGTTTTACTTAGTGGTATGGTTTTATTTATTTATTTTTACCTAGTATGCATTTAAAAAAACTATCGGTTGATTAATCGGTTATCGGCAAAGGCGGTCCAACCTAGGTATACCTCTATACTATATAGTAGGAAGTATTCGATTTTGGGCGCAGCAACAGTGTCAGTATGGATACTCGATATACACTGCCGATTTTTTTTAAGTTTCTTATTCTCACCAAGCCTGCATTTATTTGATCAAACATACAGTAAACATTTTAATATTGTGAAATGTTATTATAATTTGAAATATATTTAAAAGTGTAATTTATTCCTGTGATAGCAAAACTGAATTGTCAACAGTCATTACTCCAGTTTTCAGTGTCACATGATCAGTGTAATATGCTGATTTGGTGCTCAAGAAACCTGGCCGTGAACAGAAAGTTTGAAGAACACCATTTCTTTGAAACAAATCTCTTGTAACAACATGAATGTCTTTACTGTCATTTATCATCAATTTAAGTATCAACTCTTCAAAAAATAAAAAACTTTTAAATCAAAACCAAACTTTTGAATGGTAGTATAGAGATTATTTTAAAATGTATCATATCAGTCAGTATTGGATGTTTCGTTGTACATACCAATTCGCCCTTTCACATTTGGATTAAAAGATGTATTCGAATATCTATAAATGAACATTTAGCTGAAGTATTGTTCATTGTTATTTCATGTTATCTATTGCATTAACTAATGTTAGAGAATTGAATCACTTTTGGAATTTGAATATTGGCTATTGGCATGAAGACAATTACATGGCTTAGCAGTATTATCTAAAATTGTAATATGATGGCACATCCCTACTTGTCTTTGGGTTTAGTTGTCTTTGAAGAAGCCCTTTTTGTGCTGTTGAATTTCTTCCTTTTCCTGCATGTAGCTCCCTTCCAGAAAACTTGAAGGAAGCATGGCTTGATGATATTCCAGAGGAAACAAGTGTAAAAAAAAAAAAAAAAAAAAAAAGGCCAAGCCATTTCCTGGCGTTATGAGAGCAGGACAAGGAAAGGCAGGTAGAGTTTAGGAACAGCCAAGGCCTCTGGTATATTCCTTAAGGGAGAATCTTGGACGCCATACACAGCAGAACCGGAAGCTATTTGGAAGCACATCAAAACAAGATTTGTTGTATCAGTGCCATGGGTGGAAAGGAACAAAGCGGCTAAGAAAGAGATACGCTCTCATTCTACACGAGGAAAAGTGCAGATTTTAGTAGTCACTGCATCATTTGATCAATACAGTCATTTTAAAGTTAAAGGCAAATAAATTATGTTCAAGAGAGCTTTCCCACTGGGAGGAAGTCTAAAATGCCCTCAATCTATTCAATTACTCATGTAAGGGTGTATATAGAGATCAGGTTGGACAAGTCTCTCTATGCAGGCTAATACAGTTACACCAATATTTCTCCATGAGAAGAGAGATTTGTAGAGAAAAAAAAAAAAAAAACTTCTGAGAGATTAACTCAGACTCAGTGGGGCTGAACTCAACAGTCTGTGTTGAGTTCACTGCTTTGCTCACACCCATCCTACCCATGCATGTCTTTGATACTTGACTATAAGGAATCTGGAGGCGTTGCGTTCACTACAAAAGAAACCTGCACTGCTGGGAGAACAAAAAAGGAGTGAGAACCATGTGCGAGTGCCAAGGCTGGGATTTCTCTTCATTCTCCTCCCCACATCCTTTTCACTTGTCTTCCCTCCCCCATACCAAACACCACCACAACCCCACCACTGAATCAGAAACTTCACTCCCCCAATGTTTCCACTTCACCAGATATCATATGGGCTCGCTCTCTCTCTCAGAGTGGCATTAGCATCTGATCTGAGATGGCAAAGGAGAAGAACCATCAATAAAATATTCAACACATTCATATTTGGCTGTTGCCGATGGAGGGATCTAGGGTGGTTTAGGGTGGTTAAGGGTGAAGTGTTGGGGGTGGTGAGGAGGTTTGACTCCCCTTGGAGAGTTTTTTAAACCCATTACATCAGCTTTTTTCTGCTTCACGGATTCAGAGGCCTGTGCTTTTGTGAAACCAGAAAATGACCTAAATTGACATTCATTTGGTTGCTGGTGTTTAACAGTTTTGGGCCAAAATAAATAAATGTTATCTTTTTGGTCCATGCAAAATTAATTTGGAGCCACAAGCATATCACACTATAAAAGGGGAAAATGGAAAACAAAATTCCATTTAGTTAATTCACAAAAGAACAACATATAAATGTTGCCAAAGACGAACAAGAATGCACGCTACTAAATAAAATGAAATAAATTGTTATTAAATGTTCAGGTGTTTGTTTGTTTTTTCTATCACACCATTGTATTGTACAGTGTTAAAATGAATATTTATTATGAGATTTGCTGAAGACTACATTTAAAAGTGATGGAAAATTAAAAAAGTGGCTGCAATAGCCAATAATGGCCAATATACATCCAATATTATCAATACCAACCAAATCTTTACAAAAATACACAACTGACAAAAGCTCAGGGTCAGTAAAATTTTTTACTTTAGTAAGAGGTTTAATTTTAATTATAAAGAGGCTGCATTTATATGATCAAAAGTACAGTAAAAACTGCAATATTGTGAAATATTATAATTTAAATAAATGTGTTTCTATTGTAATACATTTTAAAATGTAATTTATTCCTGTGATGTCAAAGCTGATTTTTCAGCATCATTACTCCAGTCTTCAGTGTCACATGATCCTTCAGAAATCATTTGTGGATTTGCTGCTTAATAAACATTTCTTACCATTATAAATATTGAAAATATTTATGCTGGTTAATAGTTCTGTAGAAACTTTAAATTATGAACTGATATCTTTTTAATGTTTCTTTAATGAATGGAAAGTTTGAAAGAACAGCATTCATTAAAAAAAAAAAAAAAAAAAAACTTTTGCAAAATGATAAATGTCACCATCACTTTTGTATTCATTTATTTCCCAAAAAGCGACAAAGAAAAATATATTTTGAATTGTAATGTATATCTAATATCGGCAAATATAACTGTATGAATATATTGCACATCCCCAATTAATATCAGACCGATATGGTCAGAAACAGTTAAAATGGACTCTGCTCTGTTAAACACACTTTACATGTTTAAGTCTAATCCAAATTCCTTCCACAAAAATCACAGCAGAAAATGTGGAAAAAGTCTGCAGAAAAGTCCTGCTCATGACAGGACCTCTTAAAGCAAATAAAGCCCATATCAAACACCGGGGGCAAATGAGACATGAATCAGAATCATTCAAACAAACAAACATCTAAACCTCTTTTCCACTGTGTGCCAACAAATCCCGATCCCTCCATTATGTGCTACAGCTGCCCAGGCAGTCAGACCCCCGCTCTCTCTTAGGCAGCATTATGGAAACATTGTTGAGGAATGGGATGAATGGTATGGCTTTGATCTCTGGCCGTTGACCTGGCAGGCCCTGGTCCCTCCTCCACGTATGCGGCGGCCCACATCAAAACCCTTCGCTCGGGGAGATCAGCTGCACAGCCAGACCTAATCCCTGCACGAATTTAATCAGCCATCTCAACGACTCACATTACGCTTTTTAATTAGGAAGGAGTCATTGCTTCGGAATCACACCCAGCCAGAGTACTCGCACTGTGCGGACCTCTAAGTCCCTGTGAGCTTATGTCAAATATAAGATTTCACCTTTGGGCGAATAGAGATTTTTTTCTTTGACTCACTTTTTAATAGACTGCAACTCCCTTCCGCCATAGAATATAGGTTAGGCAAAGTCAAAGTGGCAAGTTCATTCTCACCGATTCTTGATTAAGAAGTAACTAGAGCAATTCGAACCAGGGCTGAGAGCGACTGATCGCAGTAAAACCGAAATCACGACATGGCTTAGTGCAATTTTTTTAATTTTATTTTTTTAAAGTGTCTCAGAGTGGCTTGGTTCACAGTAAATGCAGCTCCACACAAACTCCATCTTTGAATCTGCTCTGAGTTTGGGTCAATTATATTGTGCATTTGGGAACACAACATGCGCCAAACATCTTCCCAAACTTTTAATGAGAAGCTCTTATAAATTGGCTGCTGTCAACAAAAGAGACATTTTAAGGGCTCCCTGCAGTTTTGCACCAAAATAAAAGCTCAATTGTTTACTGTCTATTTTGAAGTTTTTATTTAGTAATTATTACTACTACTAGAACTATCACTGTAAACGCTCAAAATAATTAATTGGTTTGAGTAGAGCTAACAAATTAGTTCAATCAAATTAGAACCTTTTTTTCTTTTTAGTTCACAAAACTGACACATTTTAAGTAATCTGCATTGTTTCATTGTTTTGTGTTTTATAAACTTGTTTGTTAGACAAACTTACATTTTAACTGGATGGAATTTCTATTTCCCAGCATGCTTTGCCACGACACTCAAAATGGAGAGTAAATGCTAAAATTAAGTGTTATATAATGTTTTTTGCGCAAGATTAATGAGTGTGAGATTTAGCATGTTTAATGTTTTGTTATGCTAGTTAAGAAAATATATATATTTTTTTTTTTGTAGGGTTACCATCATGAGGCCTGTTGCATGAAGCTAGCTGAACCAACTCTGAGTTTCAGAGTAGGTTTAGAGTTGACAAATCCAGATAAATCCAATTTGGTTTAGATCAAGTTCAACGGTCTCTCAAAGCTTGGTATAAACGTTCAGGTGTGGCTTTATTGCATCTTCACTTGCAGCTGATTGGTCCAGTTTGGGTTTGTGATCTCTAACCCAGAATAAAACCTGCTCCAGAGCAGGTTAGTCATGTAGTGTAAGTTACCATGGTGATGAACACTGCTAAAAACCAATCCACCTTCTTGAGCCCGAAAAAACAGTTTGCTCAAATTTGTTGAGTAGCCAATTTATTAAGGTTTAAAGTGTAGTAAATAAAAATAATAAATAAAATCGTAAATACTATTGTAATATTTTCACTGTAAAAAAAAAAACAAAAAAAAAAAAAACCATAAGAAAAAAAAAAATATATAGGAACTATGTCTCATGTATACAAAAAAAAAAAAAAAAAAAAAAACATAAGAAAAAAAAATATATAGGAACTATGTCTCATGTATACAAAAAAAAAAAAAAAAAAAAAAATTTTTACTATATAACAATAATAAAAATAATAACAGCAGCAATAACAGCATTATTATCATTACCCATACTGATACATAAAATCACAATTTTTGCACAAATTGTGCAGCCCTACAAACAGGCACAGCAAACAAGCTTTAAAAGAAAATTATTTACCAGAAAAATTAGCAATTCGATTTTTTTCTACAAATCATGTAGCCCTAAAGACCGAACTTCACAGATTCTCAAAGTCTGGACATTTTTTGGGTGCTTCTTGAACTAATACAGATCTTTTGTATCTCTTTTAGAGTCGCCTTCCACCCTTTGAACAAAGCTGCAGCGGCAGCTATTTGCAGCAACAAGCAAAATCTGTTCCAACACAAGCCTCTATTCACAGAGCCAGCATCCATCAAAGGACTGGGGGGGGCAACAACAGAGGATCCCATCCTTTCCAACCCATCCAGAAGTACTGCAAAAAAAAAAAAAAAAAAAAAAAAAAAACACAATTCAAAAGGCCTCTACAACACCCAAGGCCAGTCATTTCAGTGGACGCCGGATGGAGTGGCCAGTGCCAAAGTGACCATATCAAAAGCCCCCGGGGCCCTGAGCCACCCCCTACAGTGATCAAACATGGACCATCCCCACAGAGAAAGGAGGGGGGTGTGAGACCAATGACGAGTCAAAGAAAGACACAAACTGATAGAGAGACCAGCAGAGAGGGAGAGCGGGACAGAGAAAACAAATGAGGCCCAGGGACGAGAATCCGACCCATGGCAAACAGCAAGGGGTAGAACACAAAGACAGCGGTTGCCTGGGAGAGAGGGGCTCGCAGCAGAAACTATGTCCAGATCAAGACGCTCGCCGCTGGGCAGGACTGAGTGAGGTGAGCCCTTACTGAGCCCTCGGAGGTCGCGAAGAACAAAAGAGCAGAGCACTGGAAAAACAGCTGGCCAGAGCAGATCACAAATGAATAAGGAGGAAGGCATGAAAAGAAAGATCAAAAAGGGTGAGGGACGGAGGGAGCGAGAGGAAAGAACGGACATAGAAGAAAATGGTGAAAATGGTAAAAAATAAAAAAAAAAAATAAAAAGAAATTGAAACCATCTTTCTTAAATGAAAAGGAATTAAATTCCAAACAGATTTTCAAAAATGGCTTTAGGAAAAAAAGAAAAAAAAGAAAATATCATAAAATGGCCTAATATCAGCTGATATTAAATTTTTACATTGATATTTATATTTTTTAAAAAGTGTTTATATTTTTACATTTTTATTGTGCTTGTTTGTGGGGTTGCACAATCTGGCCAAAAATGTATTGATTATTGATATAGAACATTGGGTCAAATTGTGTAAACCAACAAGCAAGCACCATAAAAAAATATTATGGAAAATATATAAACAAAATAAAAAATATTGTTACTATTTTAATAAAAATCATAAATCACTATACTACTACTAGTACTAGTACTAGTACTACTACTAATAATAATAATAATAATAATAATAATAATTTAAAAAAAGGCAACATTTAAAATGAAAACAAGATGGCAGCAGTTTGAGCGAGACTGTTCTGCAGATCAACATGAATCCACGTAGTGGAACTTTACCACATGTGCATCCACTCATATGGGTGAGGTGAGTAAACAAAGCTTACGGGAAGCGCACACCACAATAACAAATACACTTACACTTGAACACACACCACAAACATACTTCAAGCAATGCTTAGTTACAAACACTACAAACATACACACAATATCACACAGATGTAAAGCCGATTTTTTCACTGCTTTGTAAACCGAATTATAAGTGGAATTTCGGATTCCATTAAAATATTTCAATTTGTGCAACTGCGCAGTATACGACTATACGGCTGCTGGATGTGATGTAATCGAACCACAACTATCCAAAACACATACTACTGCTGTGGAATAAACAGTTATGAATAAACAAGTATTATTTTTAGTATAGTATATTTGGGATAAAATTAAACAAATTATAATTTTCACCTTGTGTTCAAGGTTTTCCCTCCAAAAAATGGTTTATGGGTCGCTACTATTTATTAATTTTGGATTAAATACAATTGCATTAAGGTAATCTCGGTCCTAGAGGGCCACTATCATGCAGAGTTTAGCTCCAACCTGCCTCAACACACCTGCCTGGAAGTTTCTGGTGCAATAGGTGATCTGAGAAATGCTAACTTTAGCCTACTAGCATTGAAAGCATACAATCCCACCTTCCTTGCAAATCACAGTCCAAAGCCACGCCTCCGCCAAAACACATGAACGTGCACAGACCAGAAGCGAGATGACCAGAGACAACGTTATTGGAATACCTCATATGTCATTCACCGGTGAGCAAACTTTACAGTACAGCAAGTAACAGTACTACAATAAAGAACGCAAACAACTGTTTGCCTGCCATTCTCGCTCTGTCTGCACAGTGTATATGAATGTGCTGATGACTTATGATGTCTCCGTGAACAGGCTGCACAGGTAAACATGTTGACATAGGGAACACATGTTATTTCATTCAGAAATTCAATTATTGAACATACAATTTATGGTCCTATGCCTTCCACAGACTATATATGTATAAAACTGCATTTAGAGCGCTTAACACAGTGGTTGCTATCAGGATATGAGGAGACTTTTAATCAGCATAACAAAAAAAAATTCTGTAGGCAATCATCTAGCACCTTTAAGACCTTGATTAGCTGGTCTGGGGTTGGAGATAAACTTTGCAGGACAGTGGCCCTCCAGGAACAGAATTGGACACCCCTGGATTAAAGTGTTTAAATGCCCTTTTTAAAAAGGCAAATTATTGCTTTAGTCTGACAGAAACTAAACCTTTAAAGTGCATGTAAACATACTGCTTAAAGGAAAAAGGCAGCTTAAATCCCAGTGTTTGTGGAGATGCTGAAAAGATGAAAAGACGCCAAGTAGTCTACAAATGGACCACAAACAAAAAAGGTCAACATAAACCAGAGCAGATACACACACAATCCTCAACCAACACAGTTCCTACACGAAACAGGCCTATTATTCTTAAGGACTGTAGAAGGTCTTCTGGGGTTAGCAGTGGGCTGGACACGGTCGGTCCACTGAATTCCACCAAACATTTGTATAGCAGCAAAGAGAGCAGGCTACACAAACAGTGCTTTGTTCGGATTCAGAATGCTACAGAACCCTCTGCCAAAGGTAAGCCAAGTATGTCTGCTTGGCAAACACAGAGAGCACCGAGAGGTCTGGGGAAGAGAAGCGCTTCAAATGCTCAAGAGTTAAACATCAATCTTCTCAACAATGTTCGCATACATACACACACTAAACGCAGGAAGGATCAGAGGGGGCCGTTTTCTAAAGGTGGGCTAATGGTCAACTACCTCTGAAGGTGATATGGCCGGAAAATGGGTTTTTCAACTTTAAAGCTAATTTACTCATTGTAATGAGCAACTCATTCTCTGGACTTGCAGGTTGAAAGCAATTATGTCCCATTTGTGGACAAAACGCTCTTTTGATCTGGTTCTTGATAATGATTTGCTTAAACCGATTTGTAGAGCATTTGCAAGTCGCTTGCCTGAATGGGAGAACTTGATTATGTCACCCACCTTACAGTTTTACTCTCAAACAACATTGCTCTTACAAATGATTCCCCATTACAATCAGACCTCACTATATTGAACAATGACCAATGTTAATCCAAGCATTATAATGGCAGTAAATGGCAGCCCAAAATTTGAAAAAGTGTACCCATCCATTATAAAAGTACCACACGGCTCCGGGGGGTTAATAAAGGCGAATCGATGGGTTTGTGCAAGAAAAATATACATATTTAAAACTTCATAAAGTAAAATATCTAGCTTCCAACGGACCGCCGCCTTTATTCAACTTACGAAGAAAGTGTAACGCCTCTTGCAGTTCAAAACACATAGCGTCCGACGTCATTGCCGTGCCAGTTACGCTTTTTTCATAAGCTGAATACAGAAGGCAGTCTGCCGGAAGCTAGATGATATTTTTTAACGTGTAAAATATGGATATTTTTCTTATAAAAACCCATCGATTCGCTTCAGAAGGCCTTTGTTAACCCCTGGAGCCGTGTGGATTGCGTTATAATGGATGGATACACTTTTTTAGGCTTCAAATTTTGGGCTGCCATTTATAATGCTTGGATTAACCAGGACATTTTTTTAATATAACTTTGTCTTAAAGAAGAATGTCATATTCACCTAGGATGGCTTGAGGGTGAGTAAATGGAGTAATTTTCATTTTTGGGTGAACTATCCCTTTAAAAAAAAATTCTGCAGTAAGGTTGTGTTTGACTACAAATAACGGTTCCTTTTTTAAATCAGACTAAATTAAGATAATCAAGCTAAATTATTCTGCATAAACAGGGTGAGTGAGTCTGATTCAAACAAGTCAGTCAAAAAGATTCATGAAAATTCATTAAAACAATGAATTCCAACATCACTCATACATAGTTCTTTGTTGCATGCAGGAAATTCACTCAAAAGAAAATGGAAAATGGATTCACTCAAAAGTCTGATGGAAAAACAGCAAATGCAAATGTTTTTTTCTTAACAGTATTAAATAAAAAAAATCTGCTATGCAAATAGACTTTCCAAAGATAGCAGAAAAGCTAAAGGCATATATCAGACAACAGTTTTCTAATCTTGAACCATGGAATCACTCCATCACCGCTGTGTCTAGAGGCACCTCTTGATCTACAGCTTTACCACATACAACCTCTTACCAAGTCATCCAGAAGAAATCATGAACCACTAATTGTCACATGTGCTGTGCCATGTTCACATTGGCCAATGTTTCGTACATATTTTATTCATGAAGGCTTGTGAAGCCATTAATAAAGCCTGAGGGACAACACAAGCTGAAATCGACCATCTGTCTGTCACTTTCACACATACGTTTTGACATCTCGCCATCAACCCCACCCCAGCCTTGATGAAAACCATATCTGACAGATGTTTGTATTTAGCCCCCAGCACTTGCCTAGGTGAGCGATGCAGCATGGGAACTCAACAAAGGAAGACAGAACAGTTTTCTTGTTATTGTCAGTGATGTTATACCAACATACCTCAATTTAAAAATTTGTGGTTTGTGGTTTAGCTGTTCTTACTGCATTTCAATGAAATTCCAAGCTGGCGAGTTTTTGCACAAGCAAGAAATAAAGCTGCTCACTAGCAAGACAAGTCTTCTTTTTAGTAGATAAGCTAGACGCAAGCTCACCAAATACATTATATTAGCGTATCAAAGAAAGTATCTAACATATAATGTGATAAGTTCTGATATGAAGTCCATCTCAAAAATAGTAATGTTTTCATCCAAACTGTGAACTTATGTGAAAAATCACAAAAACGTGGACCTGGCGATTGATCGGTAGCACTTTATTTTAGTGTCATTGGTTACATATGTAACACGCAGTTACTATAATAAGTATAAATTATGCATAATTACATGCAAATAACCCTAACCCTAAACCAAACCCTAATCCTTACACTATAGTAAGTACATTAAAATAAAGTACTTTTAAATAAACGTTTGCTGATAATTTACTTACCCCCATGTCATCCAAGATGTCCATGTCTTTCTTTCTTCAGTTGAAAAGAAATTAAGGTTTTTGATGAAAACATTCCAGGATTTTTCTCCATATAATGGACTTCAATGGGCCCCAAACGGTTCAAGGTCCAAATGACAGTTTCAGTGCAGCTTCAAAGGGCTTTAAACGTTTAGAAAAAAAAAAAAAAAGTTTAAGTTTTATAAGCACAAATACTCGCCTTGCTCTGTTCTGGGATGCGTGTTCGTGACGTCACGTAATTACATTAAAAAGGTCACGCTTGACGTAGGTGGAAGTACCGAGTCAGTGTTTACAAGTTGAATGTGCACATACTAAGTCAAACACTGTTTACAAAAAAGAGAGTTAAAAGGTAAAACAACGATGTCGGGCAATTTTGAACTTCGAGGAGAAGATGAGATGGAGTTTTTCACCCTGCCCTACTTTTTTGAACCGTGACCTTTTCAATGTAACCAAGTATTACGTGACATCACGGACATACATCACAGAACAGAACAAGACAAGCATTTGTGCTTACAAAACTTACATTTTTTAATTAATTTTTTTAAATGACCGATCGTTCCGCTAGACAAGACCCTTATTCATCGTCTGGTATCGTTTGAAGCTGCACTGAAACTGTCATTTGGACCTTGAACCGTTTGGAGCCCATTGAAGTCCATTATATGGAGAAAAATCCTGGAATGTTTTCATCAAAAACCTTAATTTCTTTTCAACTGAAGAAAGAAAGACATGGACGTCTTGGATGACATGGGGGTGAGTAAATTATCAGCAAACGTTTATTTAAAAGTGAACTAATCCTTTAATATTACTCAGTTCTTAAATGTATTGTTACAGTGCAACAAAGAGACCTTAAAATAAAAGTTTAATTTTGCAACAAAGTTTTGTGAACAAATGCAACATTTCCCAGGGGAATGTAAATAATATTGGCCAATTATTTAATATAGGCCCCTATTATGGATTTTTGAAAATTACCTTTCATATAGTGTGTAACATAGTTCTGAAATGAAAACATCCTGCAAAGTTTTAAATCTGAAAGTACAGCATATATAAAAGTTATTGTCTCTCAAAAGTAAGAGTCAACTCTGAGTCAATTAAACAAATAGTTTTTCAAACGAGTCGCAAGCCGTTTCGTTGAAACGTCAAGACGAAACATTAGCATATTGCCTATCTGCCTACTCTACTTACTTGAACACTGCAGTAGATAATGGATAGCATCATGTTGAGAAGACACTGTGCTCTACAACGTGTTCATATTGTGCAAGTATCTGGCTAACTCACGTTATTACGGTCTTACTGAAATACTACTGCTAAGCAGCTGTGGGCTGCAGTATTACCTAAAACTGTGTCTATTAATGCAGATTGTGTCATTCTTACTACTTTGAGTAAAGATAAAGGATGGAGCCAGTTTTGTTTTGCAAACGTTAATGTTCGCACACTTGTTAATGCTGATGGTGAGGAATTACAATTGAAACATCTCATAAATGTACCTCAAACTGAGTAGCATCACTGAGAAACGTCCTGCTCAAGGTTCGGGTTGAATAACAAGTTTTTCCAATGTTTTATCATCGATTCGGACACACTATCACTGAGCTTTAGAAAGCCTCCGGACGGAGCTGGAGTTCAGTAGTTATGGTAATGGGTGTTTGTTTCCGAAATACGCGCTTTACGCGGTAGACCAATCACACCAGACTGGGCCATCTGACCAATCAGAGCAGAGTAGGCTCGTGGAGAGAAGGGATTTAGAGAGACTGATTCACTTTAGAGAGAGTGTTTCAGAGCTCCGTACCACCCCATACAAACAAGTAAAAGTAGTAGTCGTTTGTAGTCGTTTATTTAATGTAATAAATTACTTGGGGGTTTGGAGCGTGCAGAGTCAAACAAAACACTCAAAATCCATGTTTGCTAGTATGTCTCAAGCATCAGATTGTCAGTTGTAGGAGGTAGCAGCCAGTCATGTGAGCTATTTTTTCAGTCACATGACTTAAGTCAAAAAATGTTGATGTCAATCTAGGGATTTGTTTAATAACAAACAAAAACCAAAATCAGTTTGATGTGACTATTGCAAATAATGTACAATGTCTTTTTGTAATCCATAAAAAGGTGGATGGAAATCAGTAAATGGTACCTTACAATACTCTCAACACCTCTGACCTTTTTAAGATGCCCATAAAAATGCTAAGATATTCATTACCTGTTACCACATGACCTACTGGGTTTGTTATTAGTGCATTTCACCTGATGCTTCACAACCATACTTGAAGTGTGAAAATAAAAACACAGACAGCGACACAAAGAACAGACCACCTATTGTAGTCACTACCATCATCCTGGATCCCTTACATACACCCATGAGCTCATTTTCCTCCCTGGCCTCACGTCTCTATCAGCATCTGTACAGAACACTCTGTTCATACTCACACAAAGAAAGAAGTGAGAGGCAACCATCCCCGGCATCTCAGGCATCCTGATATTCTCTACCGATATCGGCTTAGTGGCTTATGCGCTCTTCGTCTTCTCTCTTACCTCCTCTCCGCACATTTTCTCCTGGGATAGGTGGTACTCGACCTGGTCCTTGCTAAGTTTTATTTGGGATATGTGATTCTAGTGGATGAAATCCACTATTTCCACCAAAATGAAAAGGGATGTTTTTTCCCCTCACAATTTTGTCTTTTTTCCCTCAAAATTTTGGGATCATATCTCGCAATTTGGACTTGCGAGAGTCTTCTGAGAAGTTTACATCTCATGATTCAGATTTTTTGTTTGTTTATTTGTTTCCACTATGTAATAAAAATAAAGTATTTTTTATCTCAATTCTGACTGTCACAATTCTGAGATATCATCTCAAAATTCTGAGAGGAAAAAAAGTCAATAGATAGATATAAATTCAGAGGGGAAAAAAAAGAATTGTGAGATAAAAAGTTGTGGCATTATTCCATATAAATGAACGTATGGATGGATGTTACCAAAAGCAAAAGTCTGCCACGTCTATGATCTAAAGCGTACAAATTCAACCTCTTCCCCCTCTCTCATCATTCAGCTTATCAGAGGATCATCTCCGGCATGCCAAGAGGGGCACATACCATTCGCTCTGGCCCATCCTGTGAGCTCTCTCGCTGGCAAGAGTGGCCCTCTCAGCCGCTTTGATGTGCTGATGGTTCGGTGGCTCGCTCTGCAGCTGGTGATAGCATCAGAGCAGGCCTCTCTTGGGCCTGTGTGCCACGCTATGATAACAGGAGGGTTGATAAGAGGAAATACAAGCTGTCATGAGGAACACATTGAGTTGGATGCCAAGCTGAAAAATCAGAGGGACAGCAAAAGATGCAGAGAAAAACAGAGAGATAGAAGACAATGCAGGGGTGACAAAGCAATGCAAACAAGGAATAAAGACCCATAAAAATG
This sequence comes from Paracanthobrama guichenoti, assembly GCA_018749465.1. Classification (NCBI taxonomy): domain Eukaryota; kingdom Metazoa; phylum Chordata; class Actinopteri; order Cypriniformes; family Gobionidae; genus Paracanthobrama; species Paracanthobrama guichenoti. The sequence continues at coordinate 8,236,164 of CM031947.1, read as the reverse complement.
TTTGTCTGACATGTCAACCTGTTTTGATTCTGCAGTGGGTAATTTTTCAGGTTGCCGATCAATGGCAGATATCTAAAAATCTAAATCAACAACCGATGCATAGAACCAAAAAAAATAGTACACACATTACAATCCATTACACCCAGATGTACATCACAATCAATGTTATTTCTGTACTGTTACAGGGTTTCTTAATACTTAATACTTTAAACTAGCTTTTTATTTTTAAATTCAAAAGACAACAACTCTGGACACAATACAAGATCTGTCACTATTTCCATTTCATCACAACTTTAAATATAGCCCATATGGTGTTGTCAAGTTTAAGAAAAAAATGTAGATGTTTCACTCTGGAGCAACTTTGGGTGCCTAGGTCAAGTGCAAAACGATAAAAGTCTCACTCTTTATGGGACTTGAACCAACAACCATCCAGGTACCAAATCTAAGCTTTAGCTACTTCCTCAAACTACCCAAATAGGCTAACAAGGATTATGACTAACAAGCTAACACGAGGTAAAAAGAAAGGCCAGCTTTAACGTTGCTCCAGAGATGTTCTCCCCAACGTCCACAGCAGTTCATCTTTTCAAGCTAAATCTAAAAGGACACAGAGGTAACCTAAATCTGCAATAAAGTCATAAATTAAGTAGGAGTGATTCACTTTGGTGGTATAACTGGGTCACTACAACCTTCTACCCTCTAAAAGTCCAAAATATTCAAATCAAAGACTTCTGTGCCTTGGAAGTCAAATTCTACATTCAGTTAGAAGAGTAAGTTTTTCAGAGCTATTTCACTCTTCCGGTTTAAAAAGCAAAATTGAACCAACGTCACGAAAAGTGAGGTACATGTGTAAATCCGGAGTGGTGATTGGCTGCAAGTACGCATCTACGTTATCAGTTTCTGAGCTTTTGTCCACATTAATGACAATGAACCATTTTAATCCAATCGCTGAGGTGTATTACGCATGAGATCGCATTTTCCGATATTTAACATGCAAGAACACACGGAGCATGCATGAAAGCGGTTTCTGCAAAGAATTTTTAACACTCGCAGCACGATCACAGTTTATATCCGGACGTTTTCATACATATTTCATACTCACCAGCTGCAAACATGAACTAGCACCGTGTCCATGTATGCGCACATTTTCATCATGATTTTTTCAAATGAAATGTGTGCAAATAAGGACACTGATGCAGGGGAACATCTGATCATGAACGCGATGACACGATGGATTATTCAGAAGACAACAATAGACCGAAATGTCAAAAAAGAATGGACAAAAATCTTTCCGTGTTAAACCGACGTGTGTCATTTGTTCAGAGATTGTAGTACTTGTAAACAGAATTAAAATATTATTATAGGACTTCTTCATTTTTCATATAGACCAATAACTCAATGCAAAGTTATAATGCTGATTTGTTGATATTTATGCAAATAATTTATCAAAAGAAATGTACTTGATTTGTCATGTTAGTTGCTTTTAGTTTGTACTGATGAGATTTTTGAGAGTTTGTTGTCATAGGTTTATATTTTTTTTATATTTCAAAGTGCCTCAAACTCTGTTGTGTTTTATCTCTGCTCATATTTTAATATTCATTTGTCTGAATAATGAGTGTGTGTTTTATTGGTTGTTTTCTCCCCACCCTCTACAATCCCATTTTTCCACAGCTTTACACACCCATTTCTGGTGTGAGCGACAAGGCTAAAACAGGGGAGGGGTTTTCATGACACTTTAAAAATCCCACGGTCAATCTCAAAGCAGCAACATAATATGCTATAAAAAATACATTAAGTATGCAAATAATACAAGCATGTTCATCATTCTGAAAGAGTTAAGCCTTTACAGAATAATATTACGTGATACAAAGATACTTAGAAGCATTAAGAATAATAATGAGTAAAATGTTTGACTCTGTAAAATAAATATTTAAATATCCAGAGTGTAGCATGTCAACTCAAGGAAGTGGAGGCAGATGCATAGAAAAGTATATGGTTAATGATACAAATCAAAGAAACCTTAAAGCTGCTGTCCGTAACTTTTTTTGTGTTCAAGATTTCAAAAAATGATATAATGAGAATGTACAACATGAATCCATTTTCCAAACCGTATTTTTGTCTTACCCTGAATCATTATGGTACACTTATAATAAGTGTTTATATTGGGACTATTTCAGACCGGTCTGGTAGGAACCGCTGCGGAGGAGTGTGACTCTCCATAGACCTAAACAGAGAGAAGTAGCTCCGGCTGCAATGCTCTTCCGCAAGACGCATGCAGTTCTGTTTATTAACCGCTAGAGCGCCAAAAAGTTACGGATTGCAGCTTTAAAATAAAAAAATAAAACACTAATGTTTCCAAACATACAGACTGAACATCTGGGGCAACAAGAAGCATGACACTGATGCTTAAAGTCGGCATAAAATGGAAATTGTGATGGTTTTTGCTTGATTTTGTCCATTGGGAATTGATTGGATCGTTGGATTGTTGTTGTTTGCTAATTGCACATCATTAGAGAATAGATGTTATTACGAGGGAAGAGGAAGTTAATTATTTGTAATAAACACTGCAATATTCCATAAATGAGGACTGTCAACTCTGATTTCATGGTGACTTTAAAAAGAGACACTCCTAAATATAATATAATATAATATAATATAATATAATATAATATAATATAATATAATATAATATAATATAATATAATATAATATAATAGAATAGAATAGAATAGAATAGAATAGAATAGAATAGAATAGAATAGAATATATATAGTAGGCTACATCTCAGACACGTACTGAGAGAGAAAAAAAAACATGCAAAGCCATGTTTAAAAAAATAAATAAATAAAATAAATATCACACTGACAAGTCACAACCGTCACAGATCAATAAATCGCAAGACCAAAACACAAAATCATATCCTACAATTCTACAGAAAAGGGGCATGAAATTTACCAAATCAAATCTAATCATTTTTATACAAAATCTAATTCCACCCTAAAGTGTAAACCAAGGTCAATGTCCTGTATCCTGACTGGAGTCCTCATCTTGTATTATTCCACTGAATACTGATTCCTCATGTGTGGTCTGGACCATCAGGATCTTGATGTCTATCAAGAGAATAAACGTGTACCTTAGATCCTCCCGAAATCCCACCTCCCGTATGGAGCCCAGAACAATAAATAAACAAAATAGAGGGTTCAAATCCTGCCAACACAAGCTGTAAAGAGTGTTAAATACATACACTCAGTCACAGGCACCAAAGGAAACAGTGAGAGAGGGATTTTTATAACCTTTAGAAACTGTTGTATCAACAAACAGCAGATCTCTAAAGCATTCAGAGTCCTGTAAGCCCCTTTGGGTTGAAACGCTAGCTCCATTCATACCAGCTACACACTGAGCGATTGTGTTTGAAGGTTTCTGAATAAACCTGTTTGAGGTTTGACCCACACACATGTAGCTATCCTAATTCCACTATAATCCATGTTCATGAAATCAACCTCTATTAAAAAGAGATGCTCAAGCTCTACAGTGACACTAAGCCATTCTAACTATTACTAGTGGTTTCAAGACCATAGAAATCACATTTAATCAGCTAAAAGTCCAGAAATCAGTGCACATTTATGCGTTCGCAACAATAGGACTGCAACAATACTTGAAATTCTGACCAATAAATATTTTCATGATATGGCTAACCATTAACTTTATTGTTAACTCAATTATAATACATCTACTTTGTTTATAAAAATAAAAATAAATAAAAAGAAGTGAATTTGGACGTCACAATCTACTATGGGGAAAAAATATCTTACTAAATACTGGTTACATAGTGCCTGAAAATAAACTACCATACACAAGTTTGATATTTACCTTTTTTTTCATTATTATTATTATTATTATTATTAATACTTTTATGAAGAGAGAAGAAATTAAATTGATAATTGGGACAGTGTGACAGATAATATTGCAAAAAAAAAAAAAAATCTATTTAAAATAAATGCTGTTCTTTTGAACTTTCTATTTCAAAGAATGCTGAAAAAACTGTATTATGGTTTACACAACATTATAAAGCAGCACAACAGTTTTGAACATTGATTATAATAAAAATGTTTCTTGAGGATTACTGAAGGATCATGTGACACTGAAGTAATGATGCTGAAAATGCAGCTTTGACATGGAATAAATACCACTTTAAGATATGTTAAAATAGAAAAAGAAATAATTCTAATTGTAATTATATTTCACAACATTACTGTTTTTACAGTACTTTTGATCAAATAAATTGGTAAAGAGGTATCAAAAGTATTAAATTCTCACCAACCCCAAACTTTTGAATATACATACACACACACACACATACATACATATATATATATACATACATACACACACACACACACACACACACACACACACAAAAAAGCAACACAAGTTAGTGATTACACTTATTGCCAATAAGACTTCAAACACAACACAACAGGCAAGATGTTCTCTCAGTGAAGTCTAAAAACACACTTCTGCTACTACACAGAAAACCCATTCTTGTGATGGTGTGTGTTTAGTCACGGGAGCTGTCAATACATTATCTGGCCGTCTGTTAGAGCACCACCGTTTTCCTCACGCATACTTCAAAGAGAATGCATGCACGTAGATGAACATGCACACACAATGCTGTTCCTGTATAAACTTTACAAAGCACAGAGTCAACTCTGTTCCACCTGTTGTGTACTTTAGGAACGCCCAATGGATTAACCGAATCTGATAAAAAACCCCACACTCAAGTGTCTTCAGTCGGTTTAAAACCTTAACCAATTTCACTATGCGACGCGTGCAGATAAAAAGAGACAGTGATAACAAAAACAAAACATAGGGAGAGAAACAGGACTTAATCATACATTGGGTTTATATGATAAAATGAGAACCCCAAAAGTCCTTATGCCCAAAATTAGACTTCAAGCATTTATTCTTTTCCTGACTTGTCCAACGAACACCTCCACCTTTATTTGTGCAGGGGTGGATTTTTGCTGCAGGCCTGTGATTACATCACCAGCCGTTTGTGGTGCAGCTTTATCAGTCAGGCATTGCTCAGCCAGCCCTTTGAAGAGCCCGCCGGGGGCCTTTGATCTGAGCGTGCTCAGTGGCCTCCCAGCCGGCCGATCCTATCAGCTCAGGCGGCACATTTGTGCTCAACCCAGAACCAGATTCCAAAGCCACCTCTCTCTCTCAGGTCTGACTGGTTATGTGTAATGAGGTAAAAGGAGAGGGAAGGGCCTCCGTGCAGGCAGTAAATCCAGAGAAAACTGTGTGAAAAATACCACATAAATAGACAAGGTGTTGAAAGTCATCTCAACTCAACATGGAACTGCCTGGAGGAAGCACAACCAAACAGTTTTTTCCCTTTCCTGAGATTACCAACATACAAATACAACTTTAAAAGCTAGACACTGTCTGTTTTAATATATATATGGATGCATAGTGTATTAATAACAACTAGAAACTGAAAAAAATTAAATTAAAAAAATTAAATATACAATAATAATAATAATAATAATAATAATAATAATAATAATAATAATAATAATAATAAAAACAACTAGATAAAAAAAGTTAGTAGAGACAAACTTTAAGTTGGCTTGAGAAAGCCAGACCAGAAAGTTTTAAAAGCTTAAAGTTTGATTACATAATACATTATGCATTTATACAAATATTTTAATTTATTAATAATTTAAAATACTTTAAAATGAAAAAGTAAAAATATTTAAGAATTTAAAAATAAAACAAAAACAAAAATTAAAAAAATATATATATTTTTAAATGTATGATTTTAAATGATTATAATCTTGTACATGAGCATTTAAAATATTTTAAAATAAAAATAAAAAAACAGCTGTTCACTATGTGAACCTCAGAAGAACAGATCCAAAGTGGCAGAAAAAAAAATTAAATAGGTAAAAATGTAAAAAAATATATATATAAATAAATAACATTCCTTAAAGGGAAATTCTGGTCAAGTTGAGATAAATTTACCTCCTTTATACAGTACAGACCAGTTGAAAACATTAACCAAAAAGACAACTCTGCCGCTTGGACCAGACAACCTAATCTTTCAAAGCTGGAAGCCGCTATACCGAAGGGACCGCAAGCATCTCATTAAAAAGGAGCCAGGAGACAGTTGTCAGGCATTGTAGTCTATTTCGGAAGCCGCAGAGAATCAACGCCTTGGATGTGAGATGTGTGTATCCATTCGTCTATGACAAAATGAACACCTGGTGACCATGGGAAACAACAGGGGAGCAATTATACAGAAGCCATGTGGAGTGAACAAAGGAACAAACGAAAACTATCATCCATCACAGAGAGAGGACTTTCTTAATTTAACAAAGACACAAATAAGTGCCTTCATAAGCCAACTGGGTTACAACACATAATTCAGGGAAGAACTTATCTGTACTTCCCCAAATCAGTTGGGTTTCTTTAGATGCATTGCAGCCAGTTCAGTTCCAACAGTGAACTTCGTATAAATCCAAGAAAATAATGAATCTAATGCAATAGCTGACATGAAATGACAATGAATGAGAAATAATTTATTAATCTAGGTTCATTTATATTTTATATATATATATATATATAAATAAAATCTCAATCATTGTAAATGGGGGAAAGGAATGTTTGTTTTGATATTTCTGTGTAACTCTTACAGCTTATGTAATTCACTGCTGGTGTGCACTGCGGTATACTTTGAACCCAGTGTTCTAGAACAAAAGAAGAAGGTAGCATAAATGATAAGCAGATATGTGGTGTAAAGACTTGGTAAATATTACAATACTAGTGTGAAGCTTGGATTTTGCTGCAGTTACTTGTTTGTTTGGCTGATAACTCAACATAAGAATAGTCTTCAAACACTAGAACTTCAACCGGAACCTACCTGTGAGGACCATCAAAAACAATTAGCAATGTTAGGGTAATTAGGATGACAACATTTTAAAATGTGCTATAAGCCAACAAAAGACAAAACCTAAAGGCAAAAAAGAGATAAATTCTGCTATACCCTGAAGCCCATGACATTTCTGCTCTTGCTCAAAAGCAGTCTGCCAACTGACCCCAAAATTTAAAATGAACATTTCACCATAAAACACAAGAAAATAATTAAGGTATTGTACACCACTGTTCAAATGTTTGAAAAAGTCAAAAGTCAATATGAATTTTTTTTTTTTTTTAAAGGTCTCATGTTACCTAAAATAATGTAAAAAAAAAAAAAAAAAAAGACATATTGTGAAATATTACTATTTAAAATAAATGTTTTCTATTTTAATATATTTTAAAAAGTAATGCATTGCTGTGATGGCAAAGCTGAATTTTCAGCAGCCTTTAGTCTTCAGTGTCACATTTAAAAATCATTTTCAGGATTCTTTTGATGAGTAGAAAGTTCAAAAGAACAACATGTGTTGATCATTTTTCTTTTGTATCATTGTAAATGCCATACTGTCACTTTTGATCAATTTAATGCATCCATTCCTCACTGAATAAAAGTATTAATTTCTTTCAAAAAGTACATTATGATACTATGGGATAGCTTAACTGCTTCTTAAATGATCTAGAAATTAACAACATCTATCAATTAAAAAAAAAAAAAAAAAAAAAAAAAAAAAAAAAAAAAAAAAAAAAATCACAGACCTACTCAACTACTGTCAGGTAAATAAAATAATGAACAAAAATAAATAATTGTTCATTTGCTCAAATAACATAAAAAAGATGCCCATCATGCAATGATTCTACAAAATCAACAATTCACATCTTGTGCAGTCTAATGCACATTTGTCCATTGTTCTGTCTTTTTTTTTTTTCTTAATGTTTAAGAATCCAAGATGTAACTCAAAACTCAAGGCTTGATTCAAGTGTTTTCCATCATGACCTAGACTTGAAATCTTGAACGAAAACTTGAATCAAGTCAAATCTTGGTCTATGATGGAAAAGCTTTGAATCCAGTCTTAAATTGCATAGTCGAGTCATATTGTGGATTACTGAAGTCTCAAATCAAATCTCAAATCCCTTTCATCACAACCTAGACTTGAGACTTGAAGTCTAAGACTTGACAATAACTCAAACCCTTTTCTGAGACCCCTCGTCTCCATGATGTCAAAAAGTCCCTGGAGAGCGAAGAGGAAAAGGAAGCATATGAACAAGTGCTGAGGAAAACCTTCAAGTCTATGCTAACTGGTTAAGCAGAAGGGCAAAAAAGAGAAAGACAAAAGAAGAAAAGGCGGCAAGTACCACAGAGAGTCAGGGCATGACAGAGTGTCTAATGGCGTGACAGACAGCGATAAGTACGAGGACACGACAGACAGGGAGACAGTCAGACACTGAATGAGGGAAAGACCGAAAACCAGAGCTTGAAGGAAACAATGGGTCTGCGTTTTGGACTTCAGCCGTTCGTCAGCACATTCCTGAACAACAACAAAGCATGCCTGAGCCCCTGTGTGCCCCAGAGCATTGTCATTTCATAACCCTCTGCCCCCACTGCTGCTTTTGGAGAAGTAGAGATTAAATGAAGTGAATAAGCACATCAGCCATACGATTGTGTCACTCAACATCAATAATAGCTTATTTATTGGATTCAGAGTCTGTCCTCCAAAAAGCCCCACATTTCAACTCTTGGAACTGAGATTCTTGGGGTGTAACCATAGCAACTGGAATGATGAGCTGTGATAAGCTAATCAATCTGTGTTGTCAGTCACCATCAGGACCGCAATTGCCTCTCAAGTGAACATCCAGTCCTTGTAAATGAAAGTCTCTTCATGGAAAACACAATTAAAGAATCCATACATGGATCTGCGCCGGGTAAAATAGAGCAGACGGTCTGAATTTTCTATTCATTTCTGACTAAACTATTTGCTCCTTAAGAAAACCAACAAAAAACATTGTTTTCAAGCGCATCAGAGTGAGGCAGACAGTGGTAAAAGAAGAAAGGAGGAGACAAAAACACTTTAATCTTTTCTACTCTGACAGAGGGAGAAAAAAACAGCCTCAAATTACTTTGGCAAGGCTATGAAAGGCCGACGGGTTAGCGGTTTGAGTAGATACGTCTTAAAATACAGCTGCCACCACAAAACCAATAAATGGAAAAGTAGTCGTGCAGCACTTTTAACCTTTTAAACCCACGGTTGTTGAATATTGCTACTGTTGCTGTGGACAGGGAGGGGCCCGTGTTTTTGGGTACCCACTGTCTCGTGGAGGGCCGTTCTGGACTCCCATGGTTTCAGTCTGTGGGAAAAGCATGCAGACTCCTTAGGCCAAACCAAGCTCTCATTATGGTCCTAATTTAAGCGCACAACTACAGCGAGCTTTGAGGAAAGACACTGTATCAATCACGCCACAGATTGTGGGCTGACTTTAACAGATTTTGTAAGATAAAATGAAAAAATATATAGTCCTAAATTGAGGTTTATGCCTTTAGGAATGCGCCCAGACCTCAAATTCAACATAGCAAATAAGGAAAGTCGCCTGATGGTCTATTAAAGGAATCGTAGTAGTAGTTGCTGTTCATTGACAACCTTCCCCTCAGGTAGGCTGTTAAAGGGATAGCTCAGTCAAAAATGAAAATTCTGTCATTAGCCCCATTTCCTTTTTTCCCCAGGAACTTTCCAGTTCCCACTGGATTTCGTCCTTTGCAAATAAATTTAATAAAGCCTGAACCTCGTCGCCGGCCCATCGGTTGTATTTTTAAAACTCCATTGTTGATTCGAATAGCAAACAACTCTTACTGCACGCACCGCAACAGACTTAGTGGTTGAAATAAAATGCTGCGTCGAGTCGACCAATCAAAATGCTGCGTGAACTCAACCAATCAGCATGTTCAGCGCCCAAGCTCCACCCCCGCAATTTCCTGAACTTTGAAAAAGTACTACCTCGTGAGCAGGGCCATTTTGAGGAGGAAATATTTACCCGGAACTTCATTTAGACCCTGGTTCCCACGGTAGAAACACACCGAGTACCACCCCAAAGTCCCTAGTTCCTGGGGAAAGTTCCTGTGGTGGAAACGCGGCTATAATAATTTACTCACATGTTATTCCAAACCTGTATGAGTTTCTTTCTTCTGCGGAAAACAAACAAAGAAAATAATGGGGTCCAAAACAACATTGGACTTCATTGACTGCAATTGTATACAAAAAAAGATCTTTGTTTGTGCTCCAAAGAAGAAAGACATAATTGTATTTTTTGAGTGAACCATCCCTTTAACCTTTGTGACTGAGTCAGAGAGTCAAACTTGAGACAAGTGGTGCTCACTGCAGATTCAACTGACATCATGACCTCTCTGGACGTCGTGACCTAGTCCAGCTCCACCTCTCTGGATCTAATGGCTGGAGAAGAATTATGGGTAGGATTATGGTGTGTTTAGACCTGTGGTTCTCAAACCTGTCCTGGAGACCCCTCACAGGTGCACATCATGTCTCCATCAGACACACCCAATTCAAAGGCGCATTCCATATGACCATAAGTGGACGTCACAGGGTATTCTGCCATCTTAAGTGAGATTCCAACCTGAAGGGAGCGAACATGTTCAGTTTGAAGGGCACTGCGAACAATGTAGGAAAGAAGGGAACATCGATACATCACTTCACAGGAAGTGGAGAGTGAAAAAAAAAAACGTTTGAACTAGTTTAGTTTGAACTAACAATGGAGCAGAGCCATTGGAAGAGTTAATGGGGCTCTGTGACGGAGTTTACGTATATGCATTTGAATATTCATAAATATTGTTATTGTTATTATTATTATTATTATACAAACTACAGTACTTATGAATAGTAGTTGGCAATGACTGTTACATTCGCATATTCTATTGTATGAATATGTAAACAAATTAAAAAGTGTTGAGAAGCAGCTGAGGCCTTTTTTTTTTACATTTTACTTAATTTACCTCAGGAATGTTTACTATGCAGCTGCACGTGAGAAAGAAAGCACACGGGATGAGTATTCAAAATGTATTTTCATACTGAATGACAAGTACAGCTTCAAATCTGTTAATAGTCAATTAAATATGCAAATATATGTAAACTAATAAAAATAATAGACTAATACATTGTTTTGATTTACATTTTTTAGATACATACTGTGTGTTTTGTAAATGTATTATATGGTTTGAAAGTAAATTACAATTTATCAATCTGCCCGACCCCATCGTTGCCTTTCTTTGATGACATTGCAGGGGGTTCCAAATGAGCGATTTTTGTCAGCAAAGTCCACTTCAACTGGTATACCATGCTCAGGGAGTAGGGAGCAGTGAACACTACGTAGGGACCCTGTCGAATGGAACGCACCTCAAGTCTTGCAGTCTCTACTAATGAGCTGATAAGGTGAATCAGGTGTGTTAGATGAGGGAGACATGCAAAATGTGCATTGCTGGAGGGTCCCCAGGACAGGTTTGAGAACCACTGCTTTAGACCTTCTAACAAACTCACTACGTCCAAATTAAATCCAGAGAGGGGGAGTTGGACTTCACGCTCCACCCATGGCTCTGCAGTGAGCAGCCTCTCAGATCTGACTAATTCATAAATGAATCATTCAGACCGATTCCAGCCAATTCCTTTGAAAAGAATGATTTGTTCACGAAGCGGACAATCGCCACTTCTCTCGCAAACTAATGAATATGCCAAAGAGTGCTAGGGCGGATGTCAAAATTACAACACAAGTCATGACACTACTGTGTCAGCTTTGAAGTTTCAATGCCTCAGTTCCCTTCCCATTCAGTGTATGGCACTGGAAAAGAGTGACCGGAATAATTCTTTAGAAATTCTACTTGTGGTGTTCCACAAAATAAATGAAGTCATATGAGTTAGAAATGCCATGAGGATGAATACATAATTACAGAATCTTCATCAGTAAAACTCTCTGGGACCTTAAAGGGACAGTTTACCCAAAAATGAATATGCTGTCATCATTTACTCACCCTCAAGTTGTTCCAAACCTGTATGAATTTCTTTCTTCTGCTGAACACAAAAGATGATATTTTAAAGAATGTCAGTAACCAAACAGCTAATGGGCCCTATTGACTTCCATATGCTTTTTTTTTTTTTTTTTTTTTTTTTTGAAAGTCAATGATTCAATGATCATCAACTGATTACCAACATTTTTCAATACATCTTCTTTTGTATTCAGTAGAAGAAGAAAATCATGCAGGTTTGGAACAACTTAAAGGTCTGTACACAGCGAGACGAATATCGCGCGCTTATCGCCAGCGTTTTTCAGCGCGCCTTGAGTGTTCACACCCAAGCGATTTTCACTGGCGATGCACAGAGTGAACGTGCAAAACAGTAGATGGCGCTCCCGGTACACAAGGTGGTGCTGCAGCACTTTACGCTTCTGACACCTGCTTGTCACACAGAAGAAGAGGGACAGTATTTACATGCTTGCCAAAACCAATTCACACACTTTTTGCTAACTGGCAAGCAGCATTAGCAGCTCATCTTCTTTGTCTACTTACTACTACTTCGTCATATCAACGTGTGCTCGGCAAGACCGTTTTGTGCTTGAGCGCCACCAAGTCGTGTTTTACTGTAACTTCAGCAGCTCCAGGTACATGAACAAAAGCGCCGATTTCATTGGTCGGCCAGTTAACGCACCGCGTCAAAATAAAAAATAAAAAAAACGAACCCAAGGCGTTTTTTTTTTTTAAATTACGCTTTTTACTGCCGCCATTTTACGCGTCAGTGTGCACACTCACATTGACGCCCTTTGTTTAGTCACGAGGCGTTAAATGTTGGCGATAAATGCGCACGAAAATTTTCCCAGTGTGAACAGGCCTTAAGGGTGAGTAAATGATGACAGAATTTCATTTTTGGGTGAACGAACCATTTAATAATAATAATACATGACATGTTTGCTTGAAAAGTGATGAGTGAATCAGAACCAAATCACCCATATCACTGTTCTCAGAACCTTAAAAGGAAGCTGACTTTTGTGTGGAATATAGTCACTTCCATGGTTCAGTGTCAGCATCCCTCAGAATCCCAGAAATCAAAGTCAGATGTGCTAAGCATTGTATTACAACACAAAAAACTAAACACTATAGCGCCATGATGGGCAAAACTCATATCCCAACCATAAACATTCCACTCAAATATAAACACTGGAGTCAATTTCCAACACATTTCCATTTCACTCCCACAGTTATCAGCTGCAACAAGCAGGTGAGAACAAGGTTAAAAGAGGAACTCTCCCACATCCAGCTCTTAATGAGAACAGTGTCTAAAAACCACCAGCACTGTTCTAGTTCTGCTGCAGGAGGTGATAAGGCGAGTCATCCATCAAGGTATTTTAGGTCAGCCATGTGTAGATATGACACTACAGTTCTGCCTGAGAGAATGTGGAGATGGCATCATTCTAATGCCGCCATGACAACATGTCATCGCCTGTACCACCAGCGTTCACACAGCCCATTTCATTTCACTTCTGTTTATATAAGGGACTTTCGGCAGTAACGGTCATGAACTACAAACAATGATGCACTGAGTTATGATGGTAGAGAGATAAATCTAAACCAGTCAGTGCCACACTGAGAACAGTTGGTGTGACAGTCATTATCTCCCTGAAAACTTAAAGACAGGTGCAAATGACACACCAGGCAAACTGCTTTATTAAAGCTTGTTTAACTAGTAATACAGGGTTTCCCAATTTTTTGTTTTAATCCCATCAAGCAGATATAACAATATTATTCTCCTGTTACTCCTGGATATCCATTATTATACCAAAATATACACTAACTTTCAAAATGTTGAGTTTTTTTTCTCAATGTACACACAGCACCCCATATTGACAGAAAAACACAGAATTGTTGACATTTTTGCAGATTTATTAAAAAAGAAAAACTGAAATATTACATGGTCCTAAGTATTCAGACCCTTTGCTGTGACACTCATATTTAACTCAGGTGCTGTCCATTTCTTCTGATCATCTTTGAGATGGTTTTACACCTTCATTTGAGTCCAGCTGTGTTTGATTATACTGATTGGACTTGATTAGGAAAGCCACACACCTGTCTATATAAGACCTTACAGTTCACAGTGCATGTCAGAGCAAATGAGAATCATGAGGTCAAAGGAACTGCCTGAAGAGCTCAGAGACAGAATTGTGGCAAGGCACAGATCTGGCCAAGGTTACAAAAACATTTCTGCTGCACTTAAGGTTCCTAAGAGCACAGTGTACAGTCCATAATCCTTAAATGGAAACCATTTGGGACGACCAGAACCCTTCCTAGAGCTGGCCGTCCGGGAGAAGAGCCTTGGTGAGAGAGGTAAAGAGGAACCCTAAGATCACTGTGGCTGAGCTCCAGAGATGCAGTTGGGAGATAGAAGAAAGTTGTAGAAAGTCAACCATCACTGCAGCCCTCCACCAGTCGGGGTTTTATGGCAGAGTGGCCCGATGGAAGCCTCTCCTCAGTTCTAAGCGATATATGTGGAGAAAACCAGGCACTGCTCATCACCTGTCCAATACAGTCCCAACAGTGAAGCATGGTGGTGGCAGCATCATGCTGTGGGGGTGTTTTTCAGCTGATGACTGGTTGCAATCGAGGGAAAGATGAATGTGGCCAAGTACAGGGATATCCTGGACAAAACCCTTCTCCAGAGTGCTCAAGACCTCAGACTGGGCCGAAGGTTCACCTTCCAACAAGACAATGACCCTAAGCACACAGCTAAAATAACGAAGGAGTGGCTTCACAACAACTCTGTGACTGTTCTTGAATGGCCCAGCCAGAGCCCTGACTTAAACCTAATTGAGCATCTCTGGAGAGACCTGAAAATGGCTGTCCACCAACGTTTACCATCCAACCTGACAGAACTGGAGAGGATCTGCAAGGAGGAATGGCAGAGGATCTCCAAATCCAGGTGTGAAAAACCTTGTTGCATCTTTCCCAAAAAGACTCATGGCTGTATTAGATCAAAAGGGTGCTTCTACTAAATACTGAGCAAAGGGTCTGAATACTTAGGACCACATGATAGTTCAGTTTTTCTTTTTTAATAAATCTGCAAAAATGTCAACAATGTGTTTTTCTGTCAATATGGGGTGCTGTGTGTACATTAATGAGAAAAAAAAAGAACTTAAATGATATTTTATATATATATTTATATAATATACATACATACATACATACATATACATACATATATATATATACACATATACATATATACATACATATATATATACATATATATGTTTAAGAGATCGTTAATTTAGTTGTATAGATGTTCCTCCCATCCATATATTCTGTTCTAATGCCACAAGTAATACTGGGTTTGCTGAGTTTTACACAATTCTTTCGTAGTGTGGTTTTGGTAAAGTTTAATAAAGTAAACATTGTCACATGTGTACCCTACTTCTCACGCGAGCACGTTGAGTATAAACACCTCCCCAAACGGACGAGGCGCGCGCGCAGTCAGCGGAGGCTCGCGCTGCGGAGCCAGACTAAAGGTGGTGTTTTGTGGCATTACCAGTCACGGTGGGGACAACGGTCTTGCATAATTTGCAGACAACATTGGTCTGACTACGGTCAGACTTATAAAATTCCAAAAAAATGCCATACTGGCGAGCTGACTTGTTTTCCTGAATTATCAACAATTTCCTTGCTCGCTGCAGCACTCATTTTCCACGTATCACTCCACGCTGGTTCTGTTACCGAACCAAACATGATACGGTTACATGATTGGCTGTTAGCGTGTCACTCCCTACGTTGCAAGGTTACCAGAGAGTGAGTGCCTTTGTTCATGTAACCAAACTTGCTTCGCAACCTCAGGTTTCTTCCAACAAAGAAAAAATAAATAAATAAACCAAACGCTTTAATCGAACACATTTTTTATTGATATCGATTACGTGTCTATGGCGATACATATCATTATATTGCCCAGCCCTACTATAGGATTGCCAAAATCATCACAGTCCAAAACATGTTCTAAAACAATTCTATACCTGTGATAAATGTATAAAAACCAGCAGCTAGCAAGTCTCTACTGGAACCATGGAACTAGCTGTTGAAACATAACACTATATTCAAAACACCATCAGCAAGACCTTTCCAAGAGAAAAGCCACAACTACGGTATGTAAGAATTATTTAAAAGGACGCTGATTTTCATGCTATGAGAAGACAAAATTGAGGCAATTGAGGTTCTAGCCAAGGAGAACATTGGTTTTGCGTATTAGCCAAGAAAAGTCACTTTGCTTCCTGCCCCATAAGGTAGAGTATGTAGCAAATTGAGTTAATTTGTTTGCTTTGGCCCTGATGGCACTCCAGGCTCTCCTTTTCACTCAAGGGAAAACTGACAAGGATGTACCAGGGCTTAGGGCTATAGTTTTCTTAAAGTGCTTGAAATTTACATCATACGGTCCAAAACCCTCACTTATTTAACTTAATTGGATTCTCAACAACAACCCTTCTTTATAATTAAACCGCCAATGCATTGAGACCAGCATCTGTGGTTTGCAGGAAAACTCTTAGCAGCAATTTGGACGAATAGGCACAAGAAAATGTTTGAACAAGAATGCAGAACAAGCTTAAAGTCCCATTCACACCAAGGACGATAACTATATAATAATAATAATAATAATAATAATAATAATATAGTTTTAAATGTAAAAGAATAGCAGAGTCAACAACTATAACAGCACATAGAAATGATATAGTTGGACTCATATTAAGAACGATTTTTTCCAGCTGACAAACAGCCAATCGGGATCAATCCTGCTTTAAAGAGCTCAAGCATTTAATGCGGCAGATGACAAACCTGTAACGCACCTAGAATAAACAACTATATTGTTTGCTGGTGTGGACGCTAATATAGATATCATTATAGTTATCGTTCTTGGTAAACAGGCCTTAAGACTCCAAGAATGGTGCAACTGAATTACGCAACTATACTGTCAAACATTTGAGTCAGATCTCAAAAATATTCAATCAGCTTCGCAACAAAACTATCATTAGAGCAAAAACATCTCTCACATCTCAACGCCACATGGAATTATGACATTGCTAAGAGCTGACATGAAATTATGGCACTGCTAAGAAGAAAATCATGAATGATACATGGCATAGCATTTCGGAAAACGAGAGAGAACAAACAGCGAAGGAAAAGATCTAAAACATTGTGCACACAATGATTACAGCGCTAACAGGAATATATCACCAACACCATCCCAAAAGGAATCCTAACTTGGCCTCTTTGATAAAAGCGATGTTTAACTAAGTCTGAAAATATGGCAAACCTCAAAGGCTTCTCAACGTAAAGCTGAGGTCCGGCATCTCAGCAGGGTTTAAAGATAGAGCCAAATGGCCCGTGCTAAATGGATGTACGGCCAGTCTAAATATCTAAACCACTAAATCTCTCATTTCACCCCACTACAGAGAAAGCAATCTCCTCTGCCATCACTGAAAAATGATGATCACCACTTGCCATTTTGAAAAATGTGATACTCACTAATCCTATACATGCGAACATTCTAACATTACTAAGTACACAACTGTAAACACATAGTAGCGAATAATGTGGGACAGACACAGTAGACCTGGACGTAAAAAAGCCTGTATTTTTCATTTTTCTACACTAAAACCACAAGGAGGAATGTAAAGCACAGAAATAGTAGGAGCTTGTGAAAGATATTGCATGCAGCTAGAGTATATACTTTTGCACAGTTTCATTCAAAATAAGATTTTTTTTTTTTTTTTCAAAATAAGGTAAAGCATTTACAGTGTGTTGCATGCATCAGGCATTCGCTTTGATCTGCAGGGAGATCATTGCATCTTCTTTCACGGTGTTCACATTACAGGCACAGTCACCATAACTTCCCACAGTGCACCTCTGCCAACAGTGCTAAACTCTAAGCAAGTGTTTAAGGGACAGATTATTCCTCTTGGCGTGGCATTCAATGACGGCCCGCTCTTTGATGCCTGTTCTCTGTTTTCACAAGAGGAGAGGGAAGAATTACAAACTTTCAACAAATCATGAAAATGGGCAAAACTTTAGAAGCATTGCAAAACTTTCCCTACAGAACACAAAACCGCTTGCGTGCAATATGAAAAATAAGTCACACAGAGGTGTGATGGTTCATTAACAATTTATCAAATAGCACAGGTCCTTGTGGAGATATTATTTAAGCATAGCTGTCATCTGGACAGCATTATGGAGAAGATTTCTCACAGCCTTCAATAAACTTCAAACAAAGGACATTTATGACAGGTGTCATCATGGACATATTTAAACCACACCACTCTAATTATTAGTATTATGTAGTAATAATAAATCTCAAGTAATCTTGACAGTCTTAAAATTAAGGTCTTAAAATGCATGCACTGATTTGAACAGGAAATCAAAACTATAATAATTACATTAACTATGGAAATGAATACAACTTATGGGAGAGTCTTGGAACTTTTAAAGACTTTGTATGAGCATGAGAATTTCATGACTTTAAAAGGCCTGGAAATCCTATGTTTATAATTATTTTATCTTCCTGGGTTTTCATTGACTGTGGGAATCCTGCTACTATGAGCCAACATTGACACTTGGCATTTTAGCACTGCAAAAGATCTAGGAAATGCTGTTATTAAAATTGATAACCTTTGACATATGTTTACTGCTGTCATCTGCGCTACAAAGTTTACAACACGTTTGTTTCTGCACGTCCCCAGTCGGTTTCTGCACTATCCTACACCATCCATTCAAGTTTTGCATCAAAGTAACTTTTTTGCAAGTGCGTTTTCATGTTTTGCAAGACAAGAGGCCATTTTGCGACCGCACAGTTCTCTGGTCTTGTACCATCCTCACGGAGTGAAGTGCAACCCCACACCCCCTTGAAAAGAAAGAGAAAAACAAAGTTGCGGAGAGCGAATGCACCGCACAGAAATGAAGTTGTTAGAGTGTAAAATTCCCATGCAAGTGCACCGAGAGAGACGGAAACGTACTTGCACGATCTCGCCCTCTGCGCTGATAGTGGCTCCGGCTCTGGAGAAGCGCCCTTGCAGACCTGTCGTGTAAGTGGTATAATCACCATTTGGGCTCGACTCAAAAAGCACAACTTCCACAAAGGCAGTATCCTTGGCTACGACGCTTCCCAAGACCCAAAACAACACCAAGACCACCGAATCAGCACCACGACCGAACCCACTCCTCGGTAAAATCATCATCTTGCCGGTTGGATCGGCGCCGATCGGAACATAATTTCCAAGGGTCTTCAAAAAAGTGTTGATTCAGAATCAAATTTGAGAGGAGAGAGCTCCCTCCCAAATACAAACGACAACAAAAAAAGAAAAACCCGCAATGGATGATGCGAAATGAGAATAGCGATCATTAAAAATAAAAGTTTGTCCTTGGAAAGAATGTCGTGGCTTATTTCACCATTGCTGCCCGGACTATTGCATTGCTCGCGCGCTCGCTTATGCCTCGCTGGCTGCTGCTCGCGCTCTCTGTACAAAGCGGATCTCCTTTGATCTAGGAACACGTGATTCCTTAATTTTTTTTTTTTTTTTTTTTTTTTTTTTTCCACAAAGGGTTAACCCCACCCACCGATCTTCCTGACCCTCTCTATTCTAGTGGTGGGGTTTTGATTCATCCAAGTGAATCGATTCTTTTGAATCAGCTCATTTAAAAGATTCGCTCAGGAACTCCTGTAGGTTATTTCATTGCGAACAGAACGTTCTCAGAACTATGGCTAAGTTATGCGCAAACATTCTTCAAGTAACGTCATTAATAGAATGCTCGTTCAAAGTTATCTGTTAGCACAGAAACGTTCATTACATTGTTCGTGGAACAATTGTTCGTGTTTTTCCTTAAATGTTTTAGTTGGATGTTTGTTTAACATTTTTTTACATTTTCTACTTGTTTCAGAATGTTCAGAGAACATTCAAAATTAACGTTCACATAATGTTTGCAGAATGATACAATGGAACGTTTTAAAACATTAAAAAACGTTCAGAGAACATTAAAAATAACTTAATTGGAATGTTAGCAAAACGTTTTTAGAACTGAGCATATTTTGTTAGCTTAATGCCAAGTTATCTTTTTCTCATTATTCTTTAATTTGCATCTCTACCAATCAGGATACACCATAAACAGTAGTTATTTAAGGATAATAAGTCCTTTCCCATAAATGACAACTAAACATATATAATTATTTGTCAGCTGCTGCTGCGCATAGCTTTTTGTCAAACTGCTTAAAAAAAGGAACTAAAATTCGGTAACGTTACTTCATTGTAGTTGTGTGGTCATTATTACAGATTCATATGATCATTATTATGAAAAAGACGTACGTTTCAAAAGGGAGAATCTTTAGCAAACTAAAATACGAGTTGCATCGAAGTGAAAAAGAAGGACTCGTTCTTTTTTAAAGACTCGTTCAAAACAACCGATTCGCTAACGTCAATTCCACTCCCCTACTCCTCTACGCATTGAATCGTTAAGGAGGAGCGTCACTGTTTGGATGATTCATACGCAGAAATGTGCGTGTGAAGTAATAACTTTGAAGTTAATAGCTGGGATTGTCCTTTCGTATTGCCAATAGTATAGTCACAAAACCGTTTTATTACTTTTGCTGGAAGATTGGTAAACGTTTCCCTCAGTTGCAATTAGACTATCCGACTGTGAGGGAACTTGTTGAACTTTGGGTGGACTACCTAAAAAGAACTAAGCCTTCTCAAACTTATTAAGCGTTAATTGTACTGTTCTCTATAGTAAGTGGACTTACACGCTGTATATTGTATTGTATAAAGTTTTTCAAGTAGGCCTATTCTCGTCTTTCTGATATAATTTGATAATGTGTAGCGTTCTGCAAACATTATGCTATTATTATAAAACACTTTTAAAGTCACCATGTAATTAAAATTTATACTTTTATTTTTGTAGAATATTGCAGTATTTATTATAAATTATTTATCCATTCACATCATTATTTAATTGTTTTAATTCATGTATTTTCATAATCTTAAATCAAAATAACTTCACTTTTTTAAATTCAAAAACATGAAAATATACAATGTACACCTTCAGGCAAACATTAAGCAGTAATAATTAAAAAAATGTTTTTATGTAAATTCAAGCAAGAATATAATCATATATGAAGAGGAGAGTTGGGGGCAATCCAACATTATCCACTGACTTTGTATTGCGTGAAGCGGTCGCCTTGTCATTGCTGACTTATAACACAAAAAAAAAAAACAGAACAATGTCTAAAAGCTGATATGTGACAAGGTGTACAGCAAACAAGCAAAAAAGCACATAACTAAGTTTTTATAAGCTGTCGACCCCCAAAAAAATGAGCGTTCAAGGAGACAAAAGTGGATACAGGTAATAAGACGTGAAGCTTCCGCAGAAAGAATGGGTACATTTTGGGATCCTGACACTCAGTACGTGTCTAGTACCTACATACTACGTACTCTACTCTACGTTTTTTGGTTCTGGGTTTTTTAGCTTGTTTTTTGTACACCTTGTCACATATCAGCTTTTACACCTGTTCTGTTTTTTGTTATAAAAAAGTCAGTGGAGACGGTTGGTTTGTTTTCCCCCCGGTGGGGGTGGTTTTCAGATTATGACACGTGTCGCTCTGTCTATATAGCAAACTACAATGATCCAATCAATTCCTGATGGAAAAAAATCAAGTCCTGCCCTACATTTTTTTTCTTGTTTGTTTCACTTGGATATGTCATAGGGAAGAAAAGATTATTGCAACATCCATTTTATGTTGAATGTAAAGTCTATAAGCCTGTGTCAGAAATAGCCCCCCCGTACCATTAAATATGGCACTATTTAACCATTAAATGCATACCTCGGGTCTTTAGTGACCCGGGACGTCATTCACTACCTCCCTTCTCATTCATTTTTTAAAGTTAGACATCAGCCTTCTTATAGTATTCCTCAATCACTTTATTATAAACAATATAACAAGAAAGAAATTATAAAATTATAATTAAAAATATGCCTGTTTTCCCAGTGAATTTAAAAAACAAAACAAATAAAAAAACAATATTTTATAGGGTCACTAATGACCCAAGGTGTGTGACAGTGTAAGTATATTTTTTCTGCACAACAATAATTGAATCTTTGATGACTGAATAAGTGCAATTCATCTTTATTCCACAGGGATACACAATGAAGTTTCACTCATAGTTACTGCAGGCAGAAAACAAAATAATAGGAAGCATCATCAGCAAAACTTGAAATGGCTCAAGTACTGAACACATTCAAAAATTAGTGTCACTGTCACTTGATGGTGGATCTGGTGAAGAAACTGTTGATTTTGAAGATGTTGAAAATGATAGTTTTGAAAATATGTTTGAGATTTTGAATATGAGCCAGATGCTGAACGTACTGGGAAATAAGC
The DNA here is from genome assembly GCA_018749465.1 of Paracanthobrama guichenoti. Classification (NCBI taxonomy): domain Eukaryota; kingdom Metazoa; phylum Chordata; class Actinopteri; order Cypriniformes; family Gobionidae; genus Paracanthobrama; species Paracanthobrama guichenoti. The sequence continues at coordinate 8,213,809 of CM031947.1, read as the reverse complement.
TCTGACAGTGATGGTGGTATAAAACATTCTGCTCAAACTGAACCCTTCCAAGCTCAAAAAGGTAACAAAATATGCTTTATTTTATTCTTCTGTAATTGTTACTCTGATATCAGGAGAGTTTTATATTATCGCGACAGGTATTGATGCATCTGTGTTAGATATAGATCCGGGTCGCTAAAGACCTGAATATGTAATGTAATGATTAACGAAACATTCATGCGTTTAAGGGTTAAGGGGACATTTGTAGTGGTGTCTGAAACCATAGTGGATGTTATTGAGTGCACTCATTCAATCCCACAGTGCATCGCAATAACGAGTGTACAGCTGATGTACACTCAACGGCTAGAGGATACCCATAATGCACTGTGAGAGTAGCATGCTGTCTGACCAGAAGATGGTGCCCGCAGCTGAATCATCCATCCATTTTCCAAACGCTGGTCCAATGTGGCTACAGCGTAATCTCATAAAGGTATAAATTCCTTTTTAATTGATTATTACATTTTAATTAGTGAAGTTCTAAACGTAATTTAGGGAGGAGCGAGCCCATCTAATCTTCCAATCAACAGCCAACAGCCAGAGTATATAAAAAGCTGCTTACCTCTCCTCAGTCTCAGATGTTCCAGCATCTCACCACCGTTATCTTAGGTATCTTGCCCTACATAATCATTTAGTCACTGTGGGGTATATCACAGCTCGAGTTGAAGCCCCTCATCAGTAGACAGCAAGCCAAATAAGCTTAAACTAAATATCTTAATATGGGCAAACAAACTTGTTAAAGGTTTATACATAGCTTTTTGTGCAACAAAAGAAAGGTTAAATATTCATATGTCAAATGGGTTTTTCGATGAGGTCAGATGAACATAAGGTTAGCCTAATTTTGAAATTATTATTATTAATATTTTTACAAGAAGTATTGGGATCTCTAGAAAACCAATAAGACAAGTCAATCTCAACAGAAAATGAGGGTTAAGGTTTCTTTTTTTTTCTGTGCAGAACTTTTTGATTAGCAAAAATACCCCATATATTAAAACAAGTTAAAGGGTTTGAGCTCGCCTTTGATTCACATGAGGAATACGACAAAATCATTCAGTTATGCCGCAACACTTCAAAAATAAAAGAAGCTTTGAAGTATTCAAAGATTTGACCTTGGCCTGACAGCAAAGTGCCCTCGTTTGTAATCACTTTCGACTGGACGCATTTCATCTTGGGAAGCTCAAGTTTACATTGAAAATCTGTTTATTTTACAGAGCATGCCTTGGATGTGTGCATTTTGAAAGTAAACTTTGGCAAGATGACCATTTAACATGGAAAAAATAAAACACTGGAATTTGTTTTTGCAAATAATGTATATGTAATCATGTTTAAGCCTCTTTATGTTGCTAAATAACTTACTCGGCTTCGGAAGTAGTAAAAAGTTGCATTTAATATTCGGAGAGGCATAAAAATAAAGACCCAAAGACATCATATTATCAAACACACACAGAGACACACATTTCTATACCACTCTGATAAATAATGCATGTTTATTCTACTTTTTTGTTTTTGTCAAGTGAAAGTTTGACTTTATTGATTGTACTGTTTGCTCAACCAATGTAAACATTATTCAGACAATCAGATTATGAATTTGCATGTAAAAAAAATACCCCAAGATATTCAAAAGGCGAATGGCTTCAGTGTCTTTTTGAAGACACTCGCTTTATGAAAACCAACTGCACGGCTCCTCAAGGTCAGGAATCAGGAAGAAACAACGGATCCCAAAATGGCCAACATATGTTCTGATTCAACACAGGAAAACCCAAAAGAGCTTGCAGAATGTTAAAAAGGCTGGTTTGCCTACAGCATGACAATTATTTACAGATCGACTCTCAGCTGATGATGTCATTGAAGCTGTATGCTAATGATCACAAGGACGAGGAGGAGAACGGAACTCCATCTGTTTCTGAAGAAGACCCTCAGCTGTGATCTATAAAACTACCACATATGAGGAAAATTGGCATCTTATAGTTTTCTCTTTTCACTCGCTGGTCCTTCCAAGCTTCATAGTTTGCATGCACAGTCACTTGTTCATCATAATAACATTGCATCATTTTAGTCAAAGAAGTGCGTAGAATCTCATTTTTGTGGGCGGGGTGGGAGTATCAACATCTGTGAACTGTTCTATCTGTTATGAGACAAGACAAGAGAATAATGACCGAGCGAAAAGTGTCAAAGGTGCCATACGTTAAACAAAAGTTGCCTCAGTACAGCGTTTAAGTGGCTATAATGTTAAACAATCATAAAAATGGCATGTTTACTATCTCCCCCAGTGTCATTTCCATGTGAAATTGTATGCAGGCCCTCAAGGGATAAACAAAGAACCTCTTCTGTTTTCATTGATTCATGTCCCGAGAGAGGAATATAAACAGCTAAAATCCTCTGATAAGCAGAATATCGCTATTGTTCTGGGCAAAAACAAAGTTGTGTGTTTGCTGTCAAAAATAAAAGCAAAATACAGATGATTACTTAAAGCAAAGAAGAAGAAAAAAGCAGAATTTCCAAAGCTGGAAGGAATCATAGGTCATGTGACTGAGCATACATTTAATCAGATTTTAAAAAAGAGTAAAGCAGCTTGTTTCCGTGTGTCTCAATTCAAAAGATACAATTACGTTTATCACTTTACTCAGACTGTAGCTCAACATGAGAGTATTTCTTCAGCTATGGGCACTTCTTTACAAGAACTTTTGAATAGTAAACTCTCATAACACTTTTTACACTCACTGTGCACTCATAATACTACTGTCTTCTAACAATGGATGTGGGACATATACTACCATTCAAAAGTTTGCAAGAACAGTAAAAATACAGTGGTAACACTTTTTACAATAAGGTTCATTAGTTAACATTAGTTAACTAGTTAACATGAACTAATAATGAACTGCACTTATAAAGCATTTCTTAATCTTTGTTGATGTTAATTTCAACATGTACTAATACTGTATTAAAATCTTGTTAACATTAGTAATGCACTGTGAACTAATATGTTCCAATACAGTAAAACAGTAATATTGTAAAATATTATTACAATTGACATATTTTAATATATTTTACTATAATTTATTCATGTGACGGCAAATCTGAATTTTCAGCATCATTACTCCAGCGTCACATGATCCTTCAGAAATCATTCTAATATGATGATTTGCTGCTCAAAAAAACATGTATTGCATTTTCTTGCTGTTTAATATTTTTTTTAAAGCATGATACTTTTTCAGGATTCTTAAATGAATAGAAAGTTTTATTAGAGTAGCATTTTTTATTTTATTTTTTTAATAACTTTTGCAAGTTCTAATCTAACTTCTGGTCAGCATTCTTGCTGAATAGTGTACATACATCACAGGATCATTTTGCTTTTTTTATGTAAATTTTTTTATTATTAGTTGTGGAAATTATGAATAAGTTGTAGTCATTTTTTGGGAAAGAAATATTCCATTTTCATACCATAAATGTTGAAAAGGTTTATGATTATTTCACTTTTTGTTTAGATCATCATATACACTGTCAGAAAAAAGGTACAGTGCCGGCTCTGGAGTGGTACCCTAAGGTACAAAAGTGAAAAGGTACATCTTTGTACCTTACTCACCCCTAAATGGTACATATCAGTACTTTAAGAGTGCGTATTAGTACCTTAAAAGGTACATATTAGTACCTTAAAGATACATATTAGTACCTTTTCGGTTTTGTACCTTAGGTACTGCCCCAGTGACAGCAATGTACCTTTTTTCTGACAGTGTAACATTTAAACGTAATCCTTCATAGTTTAATGATTAATTTTCATAGTCAAAATAATATATACATTGCATGTTAAATAGCAAACATAAATGATTCAGACAGGGTAAAAGCTTCCAAGTCAGTTAATGTGTCATTTAGCAAAACAAATCTGTGTGATGTTATGGCTTACGAAGATCAAGAAACATTCAACCTAGAAAGAAGCTGAAATGATGTGCATAAACAATTACAAATGGAGAAATGCTGTAACTGTTTTTTGGCTCATATAGGTGTATACACCATACAAACTACAAACAATTACAGCACTTGTCCATTTGTTGCGTGTATGAAAGAGAAAGAGAGAGGATGAAAGTGGTTCTGAAAGTCCCCTCATGCAGTTAATTCAATTCAACTCTGCCCTCTGGTGGTGTTTGTGACAAACAGCATGTTTTATTCTGGATGCCACAGGCTGATCACCTGTGGATCTAATAACTAAAGCCATGTGGGAGCGAGGTTTTGCTATACCCTCTCTTGGAAATATGTGTGTGTGTGTGTGTGTGTGTGTGTGTGTGTGTGTGTGTGTGTGTGTGTGTGTTGTGAGGCAGATGTTTGGAAGCAATTGACACATAATGGTCAGCACAAATTAATTATTGCCTGTTAATTTCCTTGATAAAACCAACTTTGTTACACTTCTTGAGAGTTTGTGTGAATCTCATAAAATGATTTACCATTAGTGACTTTTAACAAGGCTTATTGGCAAATCAAAACACAAAGCGCTGACATCATCTCACGCATAAAACATCGGCCGACTATAACATCCTCCCTATCTCCCGGAGTCAGTGGGAGAAAACATTTCCATCTGTGGGTGTCCAGGGGCCTCTTAATTGCTTTATGCAATAATACACTCCAGTGTTGTGAGTTACAGACGCAAAATTAGGGCCTCCTCATCATCTCTTTTCTTCATTAGAGGATAACGTCAGCAGGGCCCCATCAAAGGCACGATTCACCATGGGGACATCTGATTTATGAGCACGGTTTCTAGAGCATTGTGAGGATTGCTCACATGCAAAATGGCTTCTCTGGTATTTTTAGTAACCCAACTGGCATTGTGCTGGAGAGAAGGATGAGAAAATGTAGGAAGAAGAGAGAGAGAGTGTGTGTTGAAAATCACTCTGCTTTGATCTTTGGCCCCTCCTCTCAGATACAACTCTCACAGGACAAGAGCTTTGAAAAGAAGTCACGCAGTTGCTCTGTAATACTGCACCACACAATTATGTTTTAAATACGGGAATGTGTATGGATGCTCTGTTTATTATATGTTCTATTGCATATATTTTATATATGAATAGCAGGGCTTTGTCCAAGTTTCAATACTACACAAATAAGCCAGGGGATAAACCTTTCACAGTGGGAGTTATTTTATACAGTGGGGTAGATTGGATTGACTCCACATCAGAAATATCAGATCCAACCCGGACGCCGGATCCAGTCAAAAGATACCCGCTTTGTCTGGTGTCCAAAACCTGTCAACAGCAAGTCTTGTCTGCTACTCAAAACTCTATCAACAGTCTTCTGTCAGACTAAGAGTTTGACTGAGAAAGCCAAGGAAGAGCAGAAGCAGGAGATGAAGTGATGATATAAAAAGAGCAGAGTTTATTAGATCTTAGTTGCTTATTTTTCAATGCTCAGACTTCATCTGACTAGTACAAATTCAAGTGTTATTATGCCAGTGCAAAAACAAAAACCTCATATCTCTCATTCATGAAGACAAATATTGAAGACCTCATATCTTTTACTCATGAAGACAAACCTCTATGGAAACCACACAATCAAACAATTAATCAACAATAGCTAGCATTGCAAGAGCAAGGAAATAAGTAAAAGTACAAGTAATATAAAATATAAAACCATAAAATGACAAAAAAAATAATATAATATTAGTAAATTGATGAATAAATGCTTAAATGATCAATTATATAAATCAAATGATAAATATAAGATTAAATTATTAAATTATAAACCAATTGACAACTACATAAATGACTAATGATCATAAATGATTACATGATTAAACTGAATTTGAAAAAAAAAAGAAAGAAAATAAAACAACACAGATGTATGGTTGCTCTCTTGAAGTAAACTACGCAGGTTGCCACTGAGGCAAGGCAAGGTTATTTATATAGCAAATTTCATACACAATTGTAATTCAAAGTGCTTTGCATTAAAAAAAAAAAAAAATTAAAATCTAATTACTGAGAATCCTTGGATCCTTCAAAACAAATTTTGGTGAAAAAATTATTATTAAACATAATTTTTATTGTTTATTTTAAAATGTATTATTTTTTTTTTTTTAAATAAAAATGTTAACCTCCCCTCCCCTCAAAACAACATCTGTTCTCTTCATGACGTGTGTATTAATTATATTATATTAATGTTTCATTGTCTCTCCCACATTCAGAAGAAAAATTGAATGTACAATTACATGAGTCTGTGTATCAATAATGATCATGATGACTTATGAGCAATATGAGCGTCATAACAAATTATGTAAATACATTGATTTAGTTGTATTTGTGGGTTCAAAGTGCAACACCCAATTCTATACAATATGAAGTTTATGCTGTAAATTAAAGTTGGCATGAAACTTAAGTTGCTATAGCCTTTTCTTCCCTATTGTACCTGATACGGCCCTGGTTAAAATGACTAATGACTGACTTTTGGCTTCTGATGCTGGATCTCATTCTTATTCTTATTCAATAATAAGATATTATTGCCACATTTGACACTGTGGATCATAATTTTTTACATTTACATTTATGCATTTCGCAGACGCTTTTATCCAAAGCGACTTACATCACATTCAAGTTACACATTTTTACATTTTTGTCAGTTCTTGCTTTCCCTGGGAATTGAACCCATGACCTTAGTGTTGCTAGCACCACACTCTTATTGTTTGAGCTACATCTTTGAGAAAGCATCTTATTTGAATGGATGCAGACAGTTTTTTTGAGTGGACTCTAATATCGGACCAGTTGGCATCCCTCAGGGCTCAGTTTTAGGACCCTTCATTTTTTGTCTTTATTTATTCACACTTGGCCAGCTTGCAAGCTCTTTTTTATGCCGATGACACACAGATTGTAAACATGGTCAAAGTGAGGCTGTCTCAATGCTCTCTAAATGTATTTCTGAGATAAAATCATGAAATGGTGATAAAACTGAGGTCATGTTTATTGGCGCCCCTCATCAGCTCCATTAAGATGTCCAAACACCTCTTATATTGATGGTTCTGTACTTGAGTTTCAGAAAGATTTTTAGGAATCTAGGTGTGATCTTTGATTCTTGATTGACATTTGACCCCCATGTACAAAATGTTGTAAAGACTTCTTTTTTTTTTTTTTTTTTTTTTTTTTATCTTAGAGATATTGCAAAATAGCGTCCAATGCTATCTCTTTCAGTTGCAGAAAAGTTAATTAAAGAAAAAAAAAGTTATTAATTTTTTCTCCTTGCATTGATTATAGTAATGTGTTTCTTACTGGGAGTTCTAAGCATACTCTAAATAAGCTATACAGTATTTTAATACACCAATGTACTATTGTTGATTTATATGGGCCAGCCTTCGCTCCCCACGTGCATCAGTGAGCCTTGGCCGCCCATGACCATCCTTGGACCACTTTTGATAGATACTGACCACTGCAGACCTGGGGGGTATTCCAGAAAGCAGGTTATGCGACATACCCGGGTATGTTTAAGAGTAAGTTAGCAGATAACCTCAACTTTCGGTTCCAAAAACGGTAACTTTCAGGGTATGTAACCATGGCAACACATTCTCTGAACATAACCAAATGCAATGTACTAAATCAATGTATTTCATAGGGTTAGTTTGCTTAAGAGGTATTCAGATGTGTTTTATATAATTAATAGAGTTATTAATATAACCATTTGTTTCAGTTATATAATATACAATATTATATATTAATTCTAAAGAATTAGAATAAAAAATTAATTAAAAACAAGTTTAAATGTTAATGCAATTCAAATATATTTATTATTTATTTTATTGTCATCTCACACATGGATCTGAATTCAATTAATTAGAATCAAACAAACAATATCATCTTTATTTTCAGTGAATAAAGATTACTTATTAAACTAAGACATTGAAAAAATGATTGCATAACCACAAAATAGGTGGCGATGTGCACTAAGTAGGTTTTGTAAATCGCCATTAAACAAAAGAAGAAGAGGAAGTAGAATGGCACGCTCTTTCTTAGTGTCTGTCTCCATGGTGAATCATCGATTCATCGCTCTGTTAAGAATGTCTTGTAAGTTAACCGGGAACATACTCTGGGTTGTCTGAACTTACTCCCGGACTCGTTTTTGGAACCAGCATACCTCGAGTAAGCAAGGTTTGGGTTAATCAACCGAGAGTTCAAGGTATATGTAATGATAAGTTAACCTTGCTTTCTGGAATACCCTCCAGGAACACCCCACAAGAGCTGCAGTTTTGGAGATGCTCTAACCCAGTCGTCTAGCCATCACAATTCAGCCCATGTCAAACTCGCTCAAATCCTTACGCTTGCCCATTTTTCCCGATTCTAACACATCAACTTTGAGGATAAAATGTTCACTTGCTGCCTAATATATCCCACCCAATAACAGGTGCCGTGATGAAGAGATAATCAGTGTTATTCACTTCACCTGTCACCTGTCATAATGTTATGCCTAATCAGTGTATATATGAGTTAAACAGCTTCTGGAAGGAGAAAAAAAATGTAGGGCGGGACTAGATTTTGTCCTTGGGAATTGATAGGACCGTAGGAAGTTGGGTGTAGCTAATGCTGCGTTCCAGGCAGGTTTTTGAGCCCGTAAGTTACGACTTCAAACCACGACTCATGACTTTGTAGCGTTCCAGGCAAAGTCACGGCAAACTGCCTGAGCGCAAGGAAGTGTGGTAGCTAGATGCAAACAAAGCATGGTGGACCGTACGAGGCTTATGTTCATTTACAATCATTTCTATTGCCAAAGGTGCTTGCTTATTTGAGGGAAACGGAGGAGAAAAAAATGGTGCATAAGGCAAAATAAGCTGTTATACCTTTTATTTTATGTTATTTGTATATCCGTAGGGGCTGCTATTGTTGTTTTGCGGGCTATGACATCAGAGCGCGTAACTGGGAGCACATCGTTCTAGTATGAGTTCATGAGAAGTCACGGGTTTGACTGCCGTTGGAAAGGTTGGAAAAACACGGGTCACTGGTTGCCTGGAACGCGGCATAACTATATTTAGGCAGATCTAAATGCCAGTTTGCATTCAGTTGTAGAGGATAGGCATCATGAAAACATATTATTGAAAAAAATAATAATAATAATGATGTGCACTCATAAATCATTTATAATAAACAATGCAAAATTCTGTAGAGAGAGAGAAAAAAAGATTTGCCTATTTTGGATTTCATGGTGACTTTAACATCAGTGGTGCTTTCTACTTTTCTACATTCTACTATAAGGGCTAGTAAGTAACCACCTAGCAACTATCCAGAAACCCTAGCAACACCAAAGAAACCACATAGCAACATGTTAGAAAAACACATCAGAAAGTGCATATACAGGTACTGGTCATATAATTAGAATATCATCAAAAAGTTGATTTACTTCACTAATTCCATTCAAAAAGTGAAACTTGTATATTATATTCATTCATTACACACAGACTGATATATTTCAAATGTTTATTTATTTTAATTTTGATGATTATAACTGACAACTAAGGAAAATCCCAAATTCAGTATCTCAGAAAATTAGAATATTGTGAAAAGGTTGAATATTGAAGACACCTGGTGCCACACTCTAATCAGCTGAGGAACTCAAAACACCTGCAAAGGCCTTTAAATGGTCTCTCAGTCTAGTTCTGTAGGCTACACAATCATGGGGAAGACTGCTGACCTGACAGTTGTCCAAAAGACGACCATTGACACCTTGCACAAGGAGGGCAAGACACAAAATGTCATTGCAAAAGAGGCTGGCTGTTCACAGAGCTCTGTGTCCAAGCACATTAATAGAGAGGCGAAGGGAAGGAAAAGATGTGGTAGAAAAAAGTGTACAAGCAATAGGGATAACCGCACCCTGGAGAGGATTGTGAAACCATTCAAAAATGTGGGCGAGATCCACAAAGAGTGGACTGCAGCTGGAGTCAGTGCTTCAAGAACCACTACACACAGACGTATGCAAGACATGGGTTTCAGCTGTCGCATTCCTTGAGTCAAGCCACTCTTGAACAACAGACAGCGTCAGAAGCGTCTCGCCTGGGCTAAAGACAAAAAGGACTGGACTGCTGCTGAGTGCTCCAAAGTTATGTTCTCTGATTCAGGGTCCCAGAGTCTGGAGGAAGAGAGGAGAGGTACACAATCCACGTTGCTTGAGGTCCAGTGTAAAGTTTCCACAGTCAGTGATGGTTTGGGGTGCCATGTCATCTGCTGGTGTTGGTCCACTGTGTTTTCTGAGGTCCAAGGTCAACGCAGCCGTATACCGGGAAGTTTTAGAGCACTTCATGCTTCCTGCTGCTGACCAACTTTATGGAGATGCAGATTTCATTTTCCAACAGGGCTTGGCACCTGCACACAGTGCCAAAGCAACCAGTACCTGGTTTAAGGACCATGGTATCCTTGTTCTTAATTGGCCAGCAAACTCGCCTGACCTTAACCCTATAGAAAAGCTATGGGGTATTGTGAAGAGGAAGATGCGATATGCCAGACCCAACAATGCAGAAGAGCTGAGGATCACTATCAGAGCAACCTGGGCTCTCATAACACCTGAGCAGGGCCACAGACTGATCGACTCCATGCCACGCCGCATTGCTGCAGTAATTCAGGCAAAAGGAGCCCCAGCTAAGTATTGAGTGCTGTACATGCTCTTACTTTTCATGTTCATACTTTTCAGTTGGCCAAGATTTCTAAAAATCCTTTCTTTGTATTGGTCTTAAGTAATATTCAAATTTTCTGAGATACTGAATTTGGGATTTTCCTTAGTTGTGAGTTATAATCATCAAAATGAAAAGAAATAAACATTTGAAATATATCAGTCTGTGTGTAATGAATGAATATGATATACAAGTTTCACTTTTTGAATGGAATTAGTGAAATAAATCAACTTTTTGATGATATTCTAATTATATGACCAGCACCTGTAGCTACACCCTGGCAACCACATACAACACACACTACTAGCACAATAGTGGCCCTGACTTTTTTCAGAATAATGTAAAAGTCTAGTGAAAAACATGATTATGTAAGTCCATAAAGTGCACTTTAGAATCAAATCACTGTATTAAGCAACAGGCTTTGGTCTCAGAATGAAAACTTGTCACATGTCAGAGAAAGTCTATTTTATGGTACAGCCAAGACACTAAAGAAATAGAGCTTGGGGAAGGGTGTCTTGAAATGCAGATTGCTCAAAGTTACTGTAAAGGATCACAGACTCGATCCGCGCGCTCAGGGCAGAACTTCAAAGAAACTCAGAGAGAAATAGAGAGAAGAAAGAGTTTGTGTGGATCAAAGACAGAGATTTTGTGATCATTTAAGTTCTTTCGGTGACCAACATGTTACAATGATCTACATGAAAGTGCAAGTGCTTGAGAACTTTGAAGAGGAGAGGAAAGAAGAAAGAGTGAGAGACTCATTCTTCATCCACATCTTCATCATAAAGATTTATTCATTTAGTGATTCAGTGAAGTAAAACAAGCACACACGCACTGTAATATAAAGGAGCCAACAACATTTGTGTAAAGCTTAAATAACATCATCTGAATGCTGATATATAAACCATTTAAGCGATCAAGCCTCAGAATCTCTTATATAAGGGAATTTGCAGAGTAAAAGTAGAAATGAGGATGTTATTTGTGTATAATGAAAAACGATATATAGCCATATATACACTCAAAAATAAGTTTTTTTTTTTTTTTTTTTTTAAGATGTAGCTACACATTTCAATTAATAGTAAACTACCATTGAACTGAACTGAATAATCCTTATTTCATTTATTCAATTAAAATATGTAAGGATTATTCAATTCAATTTGATAGAATTTTACTATTAATTGAAATGCGTACATCTTAAAAAGATTATTTTTGAGTGCATATATAATGTATTTATATGTTTTACTCAAGAAAAGAACATATTTGCAGAATTTGTCAACCGCTTTTGCCAATACAAAAATGAACCATAATAATAATAATAATAATAATCAAATAACACTCTACCCCACTGAATTTCATTGAATACACACACACACACACACACACACACACACACACACACTTTACTAATTTTTTCAAAATATCTTCAACACTGCAAACCCATAATTATTTTGAGTGTTAGTAACAGTGTGTTGTGTTTCACAGAAGAATGTCATACAGGTTTGGAACAGCATGATAAATGATATCAGATGTTTAGCTGGACTATCCCAGTGTCCCCAAGTGCGCCCAATATTTCAAATAACACCTTGCATATTGTACCTCTGAGAGAGAAAGAGAGAGAGAGAAACAGAGCACTCTCTGTGCTTTTAGAGACAACATAGATTAAACAACATTAGCAGTGTGTCAGGAAATGACTTCAGATCACACGGCTGACATGATTATGTTCCTGCGTCTTTTCATTTATTCTTCCACCTCTCTCACCCACACACAAACCCCCACCCTCATCTTTTTTATTCCTTTTTAACTTCAAATCAGAGCGAATGGAAACTAAGCTTGTGATGTCTTGGCAAGTTCATCCATGAATTGGGCACATTTTAATTTGAACCTCATTGTTTTAACAACCCTGACCAGCATCTCCAGAGAACAAATCCACACAATAAAACGCCACGCTCGTCTCTTTGAAGCGTTTCCAAATGCATTGTCATCATAGTGACAAGCTCATAAAATACACAAAACTTCAAATGATTTGCTCTTGTTTTTTTGGAATTTTTTTTTTTTTTTTTTTTTTTTTTTTGAGCAAAAATAGATGTTTATGTTCAAAGGTTGCTTATGTATCTTTCAATTGCGTTTTGGACACCTTTTAATAATGCTGAGATGATTTTTGCATATAATGTATATTTATGTTATATTTTTATTAATTATGTAACAGGAATAATTACGGGTGCACTAGTATGTAAAACAAAATCTAGAAAAAAAACACTAGGCCAGTGTTATATATTTTGCTCAGTTGAGTACTTATATCCCAAATGTTTCCAACTATTTGTAAATTGTGAGAAAATTGCTATTTTAACCAAGGAACTGGGACGTGTGAGGGAGTCGCCTGTCAATTGCGTCATATCTGCGTTACCCTCGGTTTCCGGTTTTATTTTGCAGAAACGCTTTACTCTTCCTGCAGTGTGCAACAAGTATCATTGCAGCCGCCAAGTGAATGCACAGAGTAACGTCATAACATAATTTTCAACACACTCAAATGTATCTAATATGATAAACAGAGCTGTGTTACCTCATACCCATGACATAAGGGGAAATGGCGCCGGCGACTGTGGCATAATAAAGTCCCGCTGCTCGCGAGGCGTGTTGCGTTCTTATTAGCAATCACTCCAGCGGCCTTGCTCAGCTCCCTCAACACTCGGTCCTGCTCTGCTTCAAACTACAGTAACGTTAATAATCGCATCCATAAACTTGATTTCTGCCCGAGTCCTATCCCGATTCTTTTCCACCGGCTGTGAGGTGAACACCACATGTCCCAAGATTCTGCGCTCAAACTTGGCGTCATCAAGCTATGCCTTTGTTTTGAATAGGCGACCTCTAGTGGACGGAAAAGTTACATAGTGCACCTTTAATTCAATATAGTAAAAAAATTTATAAAATAAATACAAAATATAGTATAAAAACAGTAAACAGACAAACTAAATTTACTACATTATTAATATTCCTCTTGTTAGTTTTTGCATGTTTGACAGTCTTGACAAACATTTCGCTCAATTTGGCATGTTTCATTACATTATCACAAATAAAACTCCAAGCACAATTATTTTGTTACGTATACATAATATGATTACCAAAAGGGATGAAGAGGCCGGAGGCTCTCTCTCTCTCTCTCTCTCTCTCTCTCTCTCTCTCTCTCTCTCTCTCTCTCTCTCTCTCTCACAAACAAATGGGCTCTCCCTATATTCTCCAGCAGACGGCAGCAATGTCCACGGTCTACCTTTCTCGTCGCCCTCATCCACATGGAAAATCTCACGCAGAGAGTTTGGCTTATGTTTGGAATGGAAACCATAATTTTGACATTATTTCATAAATGAGAGCTTTTATCTAATAAGTATGTATTTTTATTCATAAAAGACTAATGAAATGGTATTTAATTTGTCTTAGTTCATTCATTTAGTTATGTTGGTAACACTTTGCACAGTATAGGCCTATGGCTTTTTTGTTAACATTAGTTAGCTACATTAGTTACACCCAGAAATGAAAATTCTGTCATTATTTACCCACCCTCATGTCATTCCAAACCTGTAAGACTTTTGTTCATGTTCAGAACACAAATGAAGATATATTCGTAATGAAATCTGAGAGATTTCTGTCCCTCTGTTGACAGTCCAAGTACGCATGCACTTCTGTTTATGCTGATGAATGTTTATATGTGAATAAAAGTATAAATTAAATCATATAATGTTTATCATATAAAGCGATCATGTCTCTTCAGAAAATTTTGACTGAACCACTCAATTTATTAGTTTTACGATTTCTTTATGAACTTTTTGAAGCGTCTAAGTGGCAGCTGCATAGCTTTCAATAGAGGGACAGAAATCTCTCAGATTTCATAAATATATAAACACTCCTAAGGTATTTGTTATTAACTCTGGTTTCCTAAAGTTGTGTTTGGAATGTAATAGCTACTTGTGAACTGCTGACTGCATACTGTGCATTAGACTTGATGCTGCCTACTATTCTCCTAAGATGCACAATTATTGAAACATGACCTCTACCTTGCACACTTAACACACTTAATTTAGCTTTTCTTTGAGTAAAATGTCATAAGGTTTGTCAGTCCAATCAAACAATGAAATAATATATATATATATATATATATATATTGTCTTGGAGTTAAATTTGTACATGAGTGACATGCATAATGAATGGTTTATCCTCATATATCATAATATTTTGATTGTTTAGTTGCACTTGTAGGGTCATAAAAAAACAAATATCTCCTCTTGGCCACTGGTGTATTCCTTTAAGAAGTTTTCCAGGCTAATATTCTTTTCAAATGTGATAATTACAAGGCTGGGGTGGTGATGCTGCTACCTCTGGGTCTGTGATCTCTTATTTTCCACCAGAAGGTGCTTCAGAGGAAAAACACCCATAACCTGTTGACCATGAAGCTTTATTGAATCAGAGTGAATAAACACTTCACTTTTGGCAAAAGCAATGAACAGAAGAGCACAAGCACAGGCCAGTTAAGTGCATGACAGAAAAGCTGATCTGTTGTGTCAGGCTAAACTATCAAATGACCATCTAAAGAAACAATACAGATGCAGAACATGGAACCGTTTCCCTATGCATTCACATCCCCCTCTCAGCAAAAGCCTCTTGTAAGGCCTGTGAAAGCGAGAGCTGTTGTTTGGGGTCATGTAGTTGTTGTTGTTGTTGTTTTTACAGGCAGAGAGTGGAGGGGAACGCCAAGGGGGGCTGAGCAACAAAGACCCTGCACTGTCAGCTATTCCACAAACAAAGCACAGCTTATTCTGCTAACAGCCTGGCAGAGACACCACGACACGCTGACAATAAGCAAGACACCACTTGTGAAATTTTGTGCAATTTACACAACAATTTTTTATGAATCAAGGGACACCTTCAATCATGATGATAATAATCAGTTACATGCTCAAATGTTCTTGAAACCCATGTAATCCATGTAATAAACATGCTTACTCTCTACCTATAAATATAGCTTTATCTCTTTTCATTTATACAGTCCTCATCCCTTGGTTTTAGTCCATGTCTGTTAGTTTAGAAGGCAATGATATGCAAAACAAAACTAATAATTAATCTTGTATGCAGCATGGATCTCCTCATAAAATAAAGATCCCATTTGATTTGATTATAAGCTTACTTTTTGCTTTCTAAATATCAGCAACATGCACCAAAATGCATATTTTCACTCAGTTTAGGCCTCTGAATAAAACATTTTCTTCCTTTCTTCCACATATGCACTTTTTTGGGATTTAGTTTTTAGATTTTGTCTCTCTTTTTTTTTCCTTGTAACTATTTTATTAGTTAATTTGCAAGATATCTAATGTGTTGGGGAAAGCTAATTTTAAAAGTAATGTTACAATATTGCATTATTCAAAAATAGCTAATTGCACTAGTTACTTTTTATGGAAAGTAATGCATATACTTTACTTTTGCGTTATTCTCACCTGGGCTGGGTCCGCTTGGTTGTTTTTAATAACAAAAAATATATATTTTTGCTAAACTTAAAGGCCCTTTCACATCAAAAGTGAAACGAATAAGCCTCAGGCTGAAGGAAATGCAAATTCACACCTGTACAGTAGAGGGCGCAGCTCAAACAAACCTTTCAGCTGTGCTGCCATTCTGGATTGCAGAAGAATAGGACATAGGAGGACCCTATCATACACTTGGTGGAATGCGATGCAAGTGTTTTTTGCTTATTTCAGCCCGATGCAGTTATCAGTTTCATGTCCTGCGCCACGTTGTTTAAATAGCAAATGCACTCGCGCCCATGGACGTGCTGGTCTGAAAACGAGGTGTGTTCAGGCGCATTGTTTGTGTCACTGACCAACAGTGACCACAGTATTTTTGTTATTTAAAGAGCGGGTAGTAATATGTGCCTATAGGTGGGTTTTAAATATGAAAAATTAAAGGAATCCTCTCTGGAGGAGCGTTCAGTCTTTCCTCTTGCAAATTCCGCCATATAAATAGCTCAACTGGCTTTTAAAGGGAATGGGAGATGAAACTCTGATTGGTTTATTGCACGTTACGCCCAAAAAACACCCATGACTCATTAAGAGACTAGGTACAACCTTTTTAGACCATGCGCACCGACCATTTTTCCCGTCTTTGAAGTGGATTCGGACACATGCTCTCTGATCATTAAAATAGGGCCCTAACACTCGTTCAATCCCACAATGCACCGCAATAACAAGTGTATAGCTGATGTACGCTCAACGACTAGAGCATATCCATAATGCACTGTGAGAGACATTGATATCTCCTGAATGAATTCACTGAATGAATTCCTGTGTCTCACCAGGAGATGGCTGCTGAATCAATCATCCAATAATTTTCCACACCACACTGGTCCAGAGTAATATCACATTCATACAGGTATGAAGGTCCTTTTTAATTGATTATTAAATTGTTTAATTACAGTTAATACATGTTCATTTTCATGGCAGAGTTCAAGATAAACCTTTTCATTACTACTGGTGCTGCCATGTCAATTCAAATGATTCAAATAATTATTAAACAGCAAGCAGAAACTATGCAAAAGCGGCAGCCCTTCCAGCACACTCAGTGTCCGAATTCACTCACTTGCTTTTATTAACTCCTTCAAGTGAACTATATTTGTGGAGTAATGTAGGGAATAGTGAATGGGGGTATAGGGGGCGATTTTGAACACAGCATCAGGCAGTGTCCCAGTTCAAAGGCTGCATCCTTCGAAGGACTCAGACTTTGAAGGCCACGTCTTCGAAGGCCGCGAAGGTCGGACTGAGCATTGTTAAATGGGGCGATCTAGGACTGTTGTTGTCACCTAGCAACTGTGACAGCTGCCGATGATGAGTGACAGTAACGTTTGACTTAACTAGAAAGTTATATTAAACTGTCTGAAGGCAAAACAGGGTTCAGTGAGATACTATCTTAGTGAGATACTATTTCAAACTGCTTTGAATTTTTTATTTAAATTTTTACATTTGTATCATTAGATATTTGAGTAAGTTGAAACCCAATACGTTTTAAAAGTGTAATTCTGCAATTTCTCACAAAAAATCCTGTCGTCATTGACGCGCAATAAACTCTGGGCTAGGCAAGGCCACATTTCAAGGGAAATGAAAGACGCAATTGATGTAGCCTTTGAATTGGGACAACCATCGACGCACATCGCATACTTCCCTACTATATAGTAGGCGAAAAATAGTATGTGACAAAAGAAGTGCGCCCAAATTCACAGTACTCATAAAAGAGTTGACGAAAAGTACCTGGATGACCAACTTCTTCTGGTGAGATTGTGCATATGATGGACACTTTACTATACCATGAGGCAACTGACGCTGGTAGGTCACATTCCTACTACACACATTCATATTACTATAAATAGAACATACTTTTTTAGCAATTGTGATGTAATTACTTGTTCAAAATAACTACCTACTCAAGAGAGTATGTGATTTCAGAAAAGAAACATATATGTGTTGTTAATGTAAAGTTATCTTTGTAAAGTGATCATCGAAACACAGCAGCAAAAACATTGGCTAATAAAGTGAGATTAAATACATAAAGTATGTTTGTTTAATTTAACATACTTAATCATTGCACGTTTGCGTTTCATTGTTTTTATTCATTTTGAGGAATACTGAATCTGTTTTTGTGCAAGTGAAATGAATAAATGCCTCACATTTTGCCTGCATTACTTTAGTTACTTGGGGGAAAAAAACCCAACACTGTCTAATAATATAGATTTGAAAGCTATTAGTTACAACTGTTTCTGAATGGTCAGTGTTGTGCAGTTCAAGTTAACAAGATATGTTTGATAATGGCTACAAAAGGCCTATTTATGGTCAGAACACACAGAGGTTTAGCGTTCCTCAAAAAAGCACTCTTCTAAGAAATGAATCTATATTTCCAGTATTTAAAACACATGCAAATGCTGATAATCTTGTGCCCAGATAAAACATTAAAAAGACATCCACTACTCAGACCGTTTGATCAGAGATAATTTCCATGGCAGAGGCACCTTTGAGGTTTCGCAATTGGTTGCACAATTGTTGCTTCACGGAGACATGTGTAAGAGTTTTTTTTTTTTTTTTTTTTTTAATTAACACTTCTATTTATTGAATTAAATTAGCATTGAATTAAAAAAAGTTTATTAAAAGTGACCGTTAAGACCCAAACTTTAAAGAAACCAGTGCTCAGGTGTCATTAATTCACGTTTTCCAGTATTCTCTGACTGACATGGATGGGAAAGCAGCAGGCGGTGTGGATACACACAGGGGAGTGTGATCTAGGATTTGGTAAACATCGTCTAAACCTTGGGAGTAAACCAGCTGTGTGTATGTGTGAGAATGGGTGTGACCCTTCAACGCCCCATTATCCCTACAATATACACAACAATAGGTAAAATACCACAGACCTTCCCACCCTAACTGGAGTGTCACTGTTGATTCTGCAGCATTAACTGATCATGCAAGACAACATTAGCCACAAACACTAAATTATGCATACAAGTATATACCAGTTCCACTCGTCTGTGCTCCATCTGACCCTTTACTCAGACTTGATTCAGTATACTGTATACTACAGCGTACTACATGCTATGTACTAATGAAATCTTGCACAATTTAACAGCATTCTATTTCATTTAGTTTTGAATAGCTTTACTATTTGTTCCATACACTCTCTGAAAAAAAGGTACAGTGCTGTCACTGGGGCGGTACCCCCAGTTTACAAAAGTGCAAAGATACATCTTTGTTCCTTACTCACTAAATGGTACATATTAGTACCTTAAAAGGTACATATCAGTACTTTAAGAGTGTGTATTAGTACCTTAAAGGTACATATTAGTACCTTTTCGGTTTTGTACCTTAGGGTACCGCCCCAGTGACAGCAATGCACCTTTTTTTCTGACAGTGTATAAGCGTAAAAATAAATAAAGCTCTGTCATGTTGCAATGTGATCATTGTACTAGAGTTGAATGGCTCTATTCAGTCATTAGTATAAACAGATGCATGACACAGAGCAGTGTTATTTTAGTATCATTGAAATACTATTTCAGTTTTTGTTAATATTTTGAATAATATTTTGTTTTTATATTTTCCTTTTACATTTTAGTTTTAGTTAAAATTGTATTATTATTTTTGTGTTTTTGTCATTTTTATTAGTTTAAAAATATGGCTATGTAGTTTTATTAACATTTAGTTTTGTAGTTATTTAGTTTTAATTATTTCAGTACTTCAACTGAACTAAAGCGAAAATGAGAAATGTTGCCTTGGCAACTAGCTGAAATAAAATAAGTTTACGTTTACGTAAAATAATAATGAATTTCCATGAGCGTGTGTTGTGACTCTCTAAATTCTTACAGTGCTTTTTCAGTTTCAGATCTTTCTTACTTCCCATACATTATACAAATTATAATGCTAAAAAAGCAAATCATGTTAAACACTCAGAAAAAAAAAAAGGTACAGTGCTGTCACTGGGGTGTACCTTACTCACTTACTTTGTACCTTACTCACCCCTAAATGGTACATATTAGTACAATATGTACCAAAAAGGTACTAATATGTACCATTATGGTACTAATACGCTCTTAAAGTACTGATATGTACCTTTTAATGTACTGATACGTACCATTTAGGGGTGAGTATTCATTATTATTTTACATTTTGACAAATTTGTGGCTAATTCATATGAATGTGTACAATCTCACTTGTATATTTTCGTATGGTCTGCTCATGCTTTTGCTAAAAATCGTACATTTCCCTAAGAATCACAGTGTATGAATTCATATGAAATCACCACTTTTTCTCACAAGAACGGATTGGAGTTTGAGTGCTTTTAACTGCCGTCAAGTACACAAGTGCCTCTCCGAATAAATGATAATGCTAAAAAAGCTAATTATGTTAGCACCAATGACACTACATTGCACTTTTAACGGTCAGTTTAACCCACAATGTATTGGCAAACTTTGTAGTAGAATGTCACAACAACTTTGTCAAGAGTCACTTCATTTCTTAACAGGAATTGCTGGTAAGTTACATCATCCACTCTGTTCGCCAACTCGCATATTTTTTTCTTCTTCATCCAAACACATTCTCTGCTCAAACATTGTTCCTGTTTCACAGGAAGTAAACTAAAAACTACTAATGCATTAGCTTATTTAGAGAGAAAACCAATGCACTTCGGGGACTCCCCTTGAGGTTTTCAGGTGAAATGCAAGAGAAATGACTTAATGTGTCAGTGGTCTTGATACTTTTTGAAGGGACGGAAAACAGAAAAATGCTTCTCTCATATATGACTCCCAAACAAGCTTAGTACAAAATGACACAGTGACTACAGTTCTGTCCTATCAGCATTTGTGTCCTTGACCAGCTCACTTATAGGGGGACTGTTCCTCCGATTAGAGTGCTATAAGCAGCTTAAGTGGGAGAAACATCTGCTAAGTGACAAGTAACTAAGTCCAAAAGTTGAGGTTTCAGTTCCTTTTACAGTCCACTACTCTAGATTACAGGCATGTTACATCATAAACTAAAAATGAAAAACAAGGAAGGAATGAGAATTCAAAATATAAAGGTTTTGGGGTGTTTTTGAACACTTAAAGGGTTAGTTCATCCAAAATTTTAATTATGTCATTCTAAACCTCTATGCATTTCTTCTGCAGATTACAAAAGAATATATTTTGAAGAATGCTGTAACCAAACAGTTTTGGTCACCATTGAAGAAACCCCCCAAACCCCACCAAAATATCGTCTTTTATGTTCCACAGAAGAAAAAAAGCCATACCAGTTTAGAACGACATGAGGGTGAGTAAATGGTGACAGCATTTTCAGTTTTGGGTGGACTATCCGTTTACATCACATTTAAACATGTTTGAGTTGTATTGCTTTAGAAACAACCCTGTTGAAAAACCAGTATATGCTGGTTAGGTATGTTTTGAAGCATGGCAGATGGTTTATGCTGGTCCTTAGTTGGTCCTGAGCTGGAGCTAGTTTCTTAGGACCAGTTTGGGACCAGCACTTGACCATCTTAAACCAGCTCAAACCAGCTTCCATGCTTCAAAACATACCTAACCAGCATGCAGTTTTTTTTTTTTCAACAGGGAAAATGTCAATCAAATGTCAAGTGGCTTTCCTTAAGTTATAACTAACCTCTCTAATAGTGGCCTGCTACCCTCCACATACCCAATGAGATTTGCATATTCTATAGATTTAAGATATTGACTGAACGACTATAGTAGTGTGGAAATCAAACAGCCGCTGTTTGCTCTCCACACAAACTTAGAAGTTGAGGTGACAGACTTCTCATTCAACGGGCTGCCGCTCACAGCTACACCTTTAATACACAATTCCTGCACTGTTACAGGATGCTTATACAGAGGACCACATGTAGATCATACAAAATTTAGGCTATTCCAAATGTACTTCTACATTTCAAATGATAAAAATCCCGAAACCATGTCATGAAACCTCCCAATCGACATAAACAGATGGATAAATTAAATCAGTTTCTAAAATCTTTACAACAAGGGTTCCCATTATCAGTCACATGCAGATTTTATGTAAAAGTATTTTCCAAACATAGACTTCATGCAAATTTATGCTGTCCAAACAGGGAAACCCACTTTGCCTACACTCTCACTCTCAGGAGGGATTTTTATAGGACATGAAAGTCCCCTCAGAAGTTTCTCCTTTGTTCAGCTGTTCCTTTGACGGTAGACCTACATTTTATTCAAGTAAATGTTTGCTAATGAGCCTGTTCCAATTACAGCTGGTTTAACCTTCTTCAAATGGTATAGGGATCAAAATGAACAGGCATTCACAACAAAGCTGAAGGGGATCTTAATCACTTGATCTCGTTTCCTAATGGATTAAAAAAAACAAAAAAACAATTCTGATGCAATCACCATGCAATAGTTAAATTCAACTTATTCAATGTAGTACTTTTCTTACAGTGATATAAAATAAAAATACAACAGATTTCTGAAACAAGGTCCAAAGGATTCCTGGCCATATGATGTAATTTCCCAATGAATTGAAAGGATTAAAAATGCAATCCTCTTCAAAAGGAAAATGTGATCAACATGGACAGTAGTTTCAGAAGCATTAAAATATACATAAACACATGAATTTTGTCAACTGAATTAGCTTTTCATGTGAATAAACAAAGTACAGAGTTGAAAAAAAAAAAAAGACAAATTAAGGTCATGAGATTAAATAGCCTAACTGGAAAGTTTCACATACAAATCTAGTGTGCTTTGCTTTTCAAACCAATAAGCAACGCAACATAATGCTTTATTTAAAAAAATAAAAATAATAAAAGCCCACATTTTGGGGTTACATTACAATTGTGTTGCATTTATTTGTAATTAGATCGAAATTGGTCACATTCTGCAAATAGCCTAAATAAAGTTTTTCATGTCTAAAGAATTTTTGTTAAAAAAAGTCCATATGAAAAATAATATAATTAGAACGCCCACGGCGTAAACATGCAACTTGCATCATCTATATAAGCCCAAGGAGAGACTGACGTCCAAAAAACGTCAGTGGTCCTGTCAGCCAATCGCAGCGCACCACGACGGTAGAAAAAGAACGAGAGCGTTTCCACTTCTTCAATTTTCAGAGAGCGAAGTGGTGAGTTAATACGGGAAATAAAGACGATTTTTTTTGGACATTTCCCACCCCTAAACAATACAGAAAGGGGTCTTCACAAGATCCCAATCCAGAACACCACACAACATGGTCGTAATTACAGCAGGGACCGGAGGAGCCCATAAAGTCCTTCTGATATCGGGGAAACAGAGCGCTTCGTCCGGGGCGACACAGGGCGGATACAGCCGCTCAATATCTGTCATGATACCGAGCAATGCCTCTTCAGACTCCGACTCCACCATCTCTGGACAACCACTGCGCAAAAGGCAGCGACTCACACATTTGAGTCCAGAGGAAAAAGCACTTCGAAGGTGAGACGAGCTGAGATTTAACTTCATTAGCCTTTAATCTGTTTAGTTGGTTTGAAACCGGGTTAAACCGAAATAATTCACCAGAGGGCTAATATTTAGTTTCATATACTTCATATATAGACGTTCCAAGATATAAACTCAAGGAACTGCTAAATATGAACCAATTTGACCCTTCCATATGGAAGAATTTGAATCCCAGCCAAGACCCGTGGGTTTTGCCGGTCAGTCCCTCCCCCTCTAAATCAATATATTCACATCTGCCTGCGTGGCAGGAACATGACCGGCGCGCATGCGCCATTTCCTCAACACTTCGACCTGCCAAAATGGTTCCAGGAACACCAATATAAACATTTATATCCAGTAGTTATAGGAATGTATAAATATAAATTGAATAAATGGAAATGAATTGTACTACTAAAATATATAATGTCCCAGATGAATCTATATATTGTTTAGCCAAAAAAAAAAAAAAAGTTAAACCACTTTTTTTATTTATTTATTTATTTTTTTAAGGAAACTAAAGAACAGAGTTGCTGCACAGACAGCAAGAGACAGAAAAAAGGCCAAAATGGGGGAGTTGGAGCAGCAAGTTTTGGAGTTGGAGCTCGAGGTACTTTGGATGACCATTTTCTAATTTGCGACGCAGATTTTAGTCTTTTCTTTGTTGCTCAGAATTAAGATTTAATTTGACATGTTTTCCACAGAATCAGAAACTCCATATCGAGAACAGGCTGTTGCTAGAGAAGACGAGCGATCTGATCAGTGAGAATGAGGAGTTGAGACAGAGACTGGGGTTGGATACCTTGGAAGAAAAAGAGAAGGTAAAAGGACTGTCAACAAACTTCAGTTTGTCATTCTATTGGTAGTTGCTAAACGGGTGGTTCAAGGGATAGTTCACCCAAAAATGAAAATTATCATTACTTACTCACTCACCCTCAAGTTGTTCCAAACCTGTATGAGTTTCTTTCTTTCTTTTGAACACAAAAGATATTTTGAAGATTGTTGGTAACCAGATGGTAGATGGCACCTATTGTCTTCCATAGTAGGAAAACAAATACTATGGAAGTCAGTGGTTGCTGTCAACTGGTCTGTTTACCATCATCGTCTTCAACAGGAGAAACTAATCCAGGTTTGGAATGACATGGGGGTGAGTAAGTGACACACTTTTTTTTTTTTTTTTTTTTTTTTTTTTTTTTTTTTTTTTTTTTTTTGGGTGATCTATCCCTTTAACAGAGCTGTTTTTTTTTTTTTCTCCTCCTCACTTCCCACTAATGCCTCTCCTTCTCTTTTAGGTTCAGATACTGGAGTCCTCGGTGAGCGAGTTGGGTTTGGTGACCGGGTCTTCTGAGTCCGCAGCACTCAGGCTACGTGTGCCTCCGCAGCAGGTGCAGGCCCAGCAGTCCCCAAATCTGAAGACTTCACCATGGATACTCCCAGCCCTGGCCCTGCAGACAATGAGGTAAATATCCTGTAGTTGGATTTCTGAGTTTTAGAATTATCTACATTGCAAGCAAATCTTTACATTGCAAGCAAATCTCATTGGCAATTACTGTTTATTCTCACTAATGACTTGACTGCACTGAAAAGATCTAACTTTGGACTTTCTTGTCTCCTGCAGTCTGATCTCTTGCTTGGTATTCTGGACATCCTTGACCCAGAGCTCTTCCTCAAGGCAGATCTCCCAGAAGCACAGGAAGCCCAGCAGGAGCTTGAGCTGGTTGGGGGTGCCGGAGAGCAAGTACCTGCCTCCCCACTTGCAGCTTTGGGGCCCGCACCAGTTAAGCTGGAGGCCATTAATGAACTGATCCACTTTGACCACATCTACACCAAACCCGCCGAGGTGGTGAGCGAGGAGAGCATTTGCGACGTCAAAAGTGAGGCTTCCGTGGTCTTCTCTGAGGTCGATGAAGAAATCGAGGTGGAAATTCAAACGGTGTCCGTTAAAGACGAACCAGAGGAAGTGGTCATCCCCGTGGCGGATCAGAATCCAGACGCGGTTGACGATTTCCTCTCTGACGCCTCTTCCTTCAGCGGCTACGAGAAGTGTCTGACAGATGCATACAGTGACTCTGGATACGAGAGATCTCCCTTCCCCTTCAGCAACATTTCATCCCCTCTCTGCTCTGAGGGCTCTTGGGATGACATGTTTGCAAATGAACTCTTTCCCCAACTGATTAGTGTCTGAAAATTGCATACAATATCCAACACGCCTGCCTTTGCTCTTTTATTGTGAGCTATTGCCATGATGCTTCATAGCGATAGTTTGACAGTAGCGTATAACCCCTCTTGCGATTTAGACCAAAGGCATTGCTTTAAGGCTAATACTGCAGGTTTGTTTGTGTGCAAGACTTGTGACGACTCTGTACAGTTCAAATGCAACTCAGTATTTTTCTCGGGGAAAGGGATGGGGGCTAATCGTTTTAAAAGTACATCTATTTATTTGTGTATCTCTCTTTTCTAGAGTTTTATGTAATGTAATCTGTCTCGAATGCTTAATGTACAACTTAATTTTATTGTAAATGCTCTCCTCAATCATATTGCATTAAAAAAAATCTGCATTGCATAACATGCTTTGTCTGACTTTTGGAATTTGAACATGTGATGGAGCTCTTATCTGCTTTGTTCCATACATTTTTAGCTTCCTTTTTTAAAGGAATGGTTCACCCAATTTTAAAACTCTGCCATTTTTACTTTCTCTCTTGTCGTTCTAAACCCATTTTGTCTTCTGCAGAACACAGACGATATTTTGCAGTCCTGTAATGGAAGCTATTGGCATCTAAAACTACATATTCTTTCAAAGTATCTTTTTAGTCTCTCAGAAGAAAGTTTGAAGTGACATGATGACTTCAGTTTTGGGTGAATCCCTGAAAATCCTTTTTACTCTTTTTATTTTATAATGCACTCCACTGCTTCAGTAAGATCGTGGGGTGAATATTATTTCTCTAACCAAGTGACAACCTTCTAATTTAGCAGAAAATGTTACCTAAACTGGAAAATAACCATTAACTCTCCTTAACCTGAATGTATTCGTATGCTTTGCACAGAGTACTTGTGCAAATGGTGAGTATTTTTGGTTCCAGTGCCATGTCAAGTTGCCCTTGGGACTTTGCCACCTGCTTTCTGTACTTATCTAAAACAAGAGGTGATAAGAGGCTTCAAAAGTAAATGATTACACCAATGGCTATCAAGTCAAAACAGCTTTTTAATCTTACTGAGGTTGAATAATCAGATGAACTTGCTTGAGGTTCTGTTCTTTTTGCAAAAAGTTTATATATAGACCTGTTTAAATGTTACCCAAGTTTCAGTCAAAAGTGGGCCAACTGGGGTGTAATGTCATGTATTGACTAAAGGATGGTGTAGGGTTGTTAACACCTTTTTATCCCCAGGCTAATTCAATCAGCCTGGTTTCTCAGTGACGGGAGGAGAACAGATCTCCAAAACCCCTTAGGGGCTCAAATTCCAGCCAACAGCACACTTTTAAAACTATTGCAAGTTGACTTTTATGTTCAACCAAGGCTGCAATCATTTGTTTAAAAATACAGTAAAACCGTAATATTGTTAAAGATCATTGCAAGTTAAAATAACTTACTATATTTTAAAATGTAAAATGGCTAAATGATATTTCAGCAGCCATTACTCCAGTCTTCAGTGTGTCAGAAATCTTTGTTAATTTGGTGGTGAAGAAACATTATCATTTTCAGAATTCTTTTCAGGATATCTGATGGCTCGCTTTCAAACATCCTTTTGAAGAGGAAATCTCCCTTCATACACTTGGTATATTTGCAATACCACATTGTGGTACATCTTGTCTCATGCTGAATGTCACTTCGGGTGAGGTTCCTGAAATTTGCTGAGGTGAGAAAACTCATGACGTTTGATATTGCGAAGTTACTTTCATGACAGCGCAGAGCGGAAGGCGTGGATTGTGGGTTTTTGTTTCATGTGAGCTAAAATAGATATTGTAGAAGCAGGACATAACACAGGATAGGCCTATTTAGGCAAACATTTCTGACTATGGATTAACAAATTCTTTCGCCAGACACATAACGGCATCATTAATTCTCAAAATATACTTATACACTCAGAAAAAAGGTGGAGGTGGTACCCTAAGTTACAAAAGTGAAAAGGTACATCTTTGTACCTTACTCACCCCTAAATGGTACATATCAGTACTTTAAGAGTGTGTATTAGTATAAAGGTATACATAATACCTTTTCAGTTTTGTACCTTTGGGTTTTTTTCTGACTGTGTAGGCCTATATACAAAAGCACAGGCTCAAATTAGAATGTTCTTCAAGGTCTTAAAATGACACTATCATCACCTAGGGTGATTGAGATAAATCCTACAGTAACTCTCATCTTACAGTTACAGCAGCTGATGGACACTGGGAAATGCCCACAAATGCCCCACCAGTCTCAGTTTCAGGGACTATCCACCATCTGACTTTAAAAATGTAAAAATATCAAACTACCACATTAGTTTTGCAATATTCTTTTTGCTTGCTCATGGGAAAAATGATCCACCACAATGCTAGGGTGTTGAGAGTGGTTGACTGGGCATTCCAGCCCATTGATACCCTATATTGCCAAAAGTTTTGGGACACCTGCCTTTACATACACATGAACTTCAATGACATCCCATTCTTAATTTGTAGGGTTTAATATGGAGTTGGCCCACCCTTTGCAGCTATAACAGCTTCAAATATTCTGGGAAGGCTTTCCACAAGGTTTAGGTTTTAGTTTGTTTATGGGAAATTTTTGACCATTCTTCTAGAAGCGCATTTGTGAGGTCAGGCACTGATGTTGGACGAGAAGGCCTGGCTCGCAGTCTCCGCTCTAATTCATCCCAAAGGTGTTCTATCGGGTTGAGAAAGTTGGAGACTTCTGCGCACTGTACACCTCAGCCTGCGCTGACCCCATTCTGTCATTTTCCGTGGCCTACCACTTCGTGGCTGAGTTGCTGCTGTTCCCAATTGCTTTGTTATAATGCCACTAAACGGCTGACCGTAGAATATTTAATAGTGAGGAAATTTCACAAATGGACTTATTGCACAGGTGGCAACCTATCACGGTACCACGCTTGAGTTCACTGAGCTCCTGAGAGAGACCCATTCTTTCACAAATGTTTGTAGAAGCGTCTGCATGCCTAAGTGCTTGATTTTATACACCTGTGGCCATGGAAGTGATTGGAACACCTGAATTCAATGATTTGGAGGAGTGTCCCACTATATTCCCTTTTGGCAGTACAGTGTATGCAGTTGGTAGTCCCTCCTTCTATTGCCAATTTTATTGTCTGCCAGATGAAAATCGAAAGACTGACATCTTAGAAAAGTAATGTATCCAAAATGTACATATTGCCTGACATCAACTCAAACAGCAATTTATGTCTCAGCACAGAAACATGCATCAGAAGGAGAAACCATGCTGGGATGTATTACAGATCAAAGTCAGCTGCGGAGAAGCGTTTATGCTGAATAGCTCACACTCAGAGAGGGGTGAGAACAGACATGTGATGCAGAAGGTCATGTAGGGCAACAGCTTTCACAGAGATTAAGTTTTCAAGGCTTTGAAGAACATTCCAAGTTTGTGAGTGTTTTCATGCAAAAGAGTATTTTCATCCCTTAAAGACAATTATATTTACTGAAACAACACACACTGAACTTAATAAAAGCATATAGATTGAACCAACCAGTGACAGTACAAGTATTAACTTGATATCATGCCTTTTTCATACTTGTATAACTATATATACAAATATAACTAGAACAAATTAAGATAATTTTCTTAATCCTATACGAGTGGCTCAGAATAACCGGCAAATCACATGACATCAGTTCATGAAAAACGGAAAAAGAAGCAATACAAGAACTGCCAGTGTTTCCTGTCCAGGTGTGTTTGTTGCTCTTGGTTTCATGCTGACTCAATGTGTCACCAAGACCAGAAATACAGGCTTACAATGACAAAAAAAACAAAACAAAAAACCTTTCTTGGATTGATTTTCATTTAGACTTTATAGTCTTTTGTGCAAATTCAATTATTTACATAACATCTACACTTAACCAGGATGCCTAGAGTGTTAGTTTTATTGTCAAGAATCTTTTGGTCTGGATATTCATATTTTGCATTTATCTTTTCACATTTTTCTCCCCTTTAAATAATCATAGCTGTACTGGGAAAACTGCAATGTCCACAAGTGGATGTTTCTTAAAACAGTCCTGGTGTAAAAATAGTACATGTGAGACCTATATGAGTAAGTGTGAGTGAGGGGGGAGGGTGTTAACACTATCCATGTCTGCATGACCAACAAGATGACCAAAACAGGAAGCATAACCGAGACAAGGCAGCTTTGTTTTACACTCCATTCACTGAAAACGACACATTTCCTATATTTCTTAACTCCTGCTTTGTGTGTGCGCAGAAAGACTACAATAGCCAACTATTAAAAGTGTCTGTTTTATATAATAACCAACCATTAAAAGTGTTTGTTTTGAAACCTTTTGCTGGAAGTCCTAAGGTCACGGTACAAACACTGGGGTGACCGGGCTTTTTCTGTAGCTGGGCCCAGACTCTGGAATAAGATCCCTGCTGATATGCGCACTATCACTGACCTGGACCTTTTAAAAGCTAAGCTTAAAACGTATTTATTTAGACTGGCTTTTAATATTTAGCAGTTGTCGTGGCATTTTTGTGTATTTTATGTATTTTCTTGTTGTTGACTTTTAATTTTAGTTTTTATTGTTTTGTTTATATTGGAAAGCACTTTGGTTCACCTTGAGTGTTGTGAAGGGTTGTATAAATAAATGTTGATTGATTGATTGTTCAGATTGTCTTAGCAAAGTTATGCAACATTGCCATATAAAACGTACAAAAAAAGTACATACCAAGCTATTTACCTATTTGGCCGGTTACTCAACTCCATAGCAACATATGGTTTAGGCCCAAGGGATTATAAAACACCTGGTAAAAGCTATCCTTTAATAATTTCCACCTCAATGCCAGTTTCTTGACTGGCACGTGACCTGAATGCTGTTATCTTTGGCTGCGTTTAAGTCCAATTTTTTTATGTCCTTCCTTTGCTAACTTCCCCCTGCCTTGTTCACTTGGATGTAGCTTTGCCCACTATTGGTGGAACCCTTGAAATGTTTTTAAATGGAACGCCCTAAGCCCTTGATCACTTGGAATCCGCAATGGAGCTGATTTATTATTTAGTTATTTTCCCTTATGAATTTGTGGACAGAATTTCTAGGCGCGGCCAAGGGCCGGAGGGTGTCCGGTTTGGGGACCACGTGATTTTGTCGCTGCTTTTTGCGGATGACGTTGTCATGTTGGCCTCCTCAGACCAGGACCTTCAGCGTGCACTGGGGCGGTTTGCAGCCGAGTGTGAAGCGGCCGGGATGAGAATCAGCACCTCCAAATCCGAGGCCATGGTTCTCAGTCGGAAAAGGGTGGCTTGCCCACTTCAGGTTGGTGGAGAGTTTCTGCCTCAGGTGGAGGAGTTCAGGTATCTTTGGGTCTTGTTCACGAGTGAGGGAAGGATGTAACGGGAGATTGACAGACGGATCGGTGCAGCTTCTGCAGTAATGCGGTCGATGTACCGGTCTGTCGTGGTGAAGAAGGAGCTGAGCTGTAAGGCGAAGCTCTCGATTTACCGGTCAATCTACGTTCCTACTCTCACCTATGGTCATGAGCTGTGGGTCATGACCGAAAGGACAAGATCCTGGATACAGGCGGCCGAAATGAGCTTTCTCCGCAGGGTTGCTGGGCGCTCCCTTAGAGATAGGGTGAGAAGCTCAGTTACTCGGGAGGAGCTCAGAGTAGAGCCGTTGCTCCTCCACATCGAGAGGAGCCAGTTGAGGTGGCTCGGGCATCTATTTCGGATGCCTCCTGGACGCCTTCCCGGGGAGGTGTTTCGGGCATGTCCCACCGGGAGGAGGCCCCGGGGAAGACCTAGGACACGCTGGAGAGATTATGTCTCCCGGCTGGCCTGGGAACGCCTCGGGGTTCCCCCGGAAGAGCTGGAGGAAGTGGCTAGGGAGAGGGAAGTCTGGGTGTCTCTGCTTAGACTGTTGCCCCCGCGACCCGGCCCCGGATAAGCGGAAGATAATGGATGGATGGATGGAATTTGTTTTATGCACCATTCTATAGGCCTGTATGTATGCTTCGGCTGTTCAACGGCTCCTGAGCGCAGATGAATCTAATGTTTTGAGGGGTATGTGTGGCTGTCATTCAGTCACCGCACCACTGTGGATACTGTAGTTCAGAATCACAGATTCTACGTCTTGGAAGAATGACCAAAATAAGTAAGTAAGTAACATGTCTGCCACTTTTGTTCTGACCAACTGAGAAAAAAACAACAACATTACAATAAATCGCGCTATCAACGGTGATTCAATCTAACGATCGCTTACCCCATATCACATCAAACCGTGCAAATTATTATTATTGATATACTTTGTTCTCAAATTGTTAATGTTAACTACATCAGCGTTGCGTGTATTTAGTGTGTATTAGCATTACCTGCAGATTTCAATTTCTGTCTATTCTTTGGCTTTTGACTACGGCTGAATCTCCAGTTGTCACTGATGATGTCCTTTTGGTCCTTTCTGGATTACAATCCACCATCAAAATT
Source organism: Paracanthobrama guichenoti (assembly GCA_018749465.1). Lineage (NCBI taxonomy): Eukaryota > Metazoa > Chordata > Actinopteri > Cypriniformes > Gobionidae > Paracanthobrama > Paracanthobrama guichenoti. Next base: position 8,181,554 of record CM031947.1, on the reverse strand, counting down.
ATACATTGAATTACTCCAGCTGCTGTGAGAAAAGGCTATAAATGATCCGCCACCAGCATCCTCACATGTGCTATAGTCTACTAGCCGGACTTCTTCTTCCTGTGTACAGATGTGCCGTAATGATACGAAGACGAATGGCGCCATTGCTCAAATTTACCGCTAAAAGCTACCAGTACCACTCAAATTAGAACACATTATTACAAGCTTACCGTTGTAAATCGGCTAAGGTAAGGAGATAGTTTTGAACTGGCTGGTTATTTGCTCAAATTGATTTTGGATAATTTTTAACAAAAAAAATGTTACGGACTGCAGCTTTAAATATGAATATATTAATATGTTTATATTAAATATAAAATCGTAAAGTCAGATTAAGGTAGCTACAACAAGTATTAAATTAGGTTAAATGTCAAAATAACTCTAGTTTCATACACTAGAGTTGTGTGGGGTGGGTGTGTCATGGTGCTTTGTGGTCTATCTCTCTGAAGTGTACATGCTGAGTAGACTCGCTCACTTGGTCAAAATCAAGGGGTTGAGGGTCTGTCCAGATAAACTTCCCTTGTCCACTAGATGAAGTTAAACGCACTTCAAAATGGCAGTGGGGATTCCCCCGAGGGGAAGAGCTTAGGGATGCTCACGAGTGTATGACTAAAAGTGGAGTTAAACACAGCCTTGCATTCAAGAGCACTTAGTTCTGGAAATATTTTTGAGCCAATCACCTGAGCCATATGTCATGTGACTGATCTTTCTATAATATTTAGAGGAGGGGTTCTCAACTTTGGCCCGCGAGGTCCACTTTCCTAGAGTTTAGCTCAAATTTTGATCAAACTCACCAGCCTATAAGTCCTTGATTACCTTGTTCAGGTGTGTTTGATTAGGGTTGGAACAAACCTTTGAAGGAAAATGGACCTCGAGGGCCTGAGTTGAGAACCCCTGATTTAGGGGCCATTTACACTACCCCGTTTTCAACTAAAAACTGAAAACTTTTTGTGTGTTCTGGCTGACAACAAATTTTTGGGGCCTGAAAACGCCCTTTTCAGGTTATTGTCTCCAAAAAGACGTTGTAAACAACAAAAACGTGAATTTCTGAAAAGGGTGACGTGCATGCATATTAAATATAGCTGCGTAGTGTTTCTTTACAAAGTGACATCGCCAACTACTGGCCTGAATACAGTGGTTTCATCCGTTTATGCTGTTCCGGGCAGTGAACAGGGATCATTTGACAATGTTGTCAACTGTATGAAAAACAAAAAAACAAAGGAAAAACGTTTATGTGTAAACGTATCCTTAGAGTCTATTCACAGAGAGCACTGTAAAGTTAAAACATAATAATATGATAAAATATAAATAATGGATTTTGTGTGATTTAGACTATAACAAATACAAACAGACAACAAAAAAAAATCTAATTCAGTGTTATTTTAGTGTCCTTTTTTATATTTTCTGTTTTCATTTTAATTGTAGTTAAAGTGTTTTTTTTTGTTTGTTTTTGTCATTTTTGTAAACGTCTGTATTAATATTCAGTTAATATTTAATTAATTTTATAAGTCAGTTATAGTTTATTTATTTAGTACATCAAGTTAAACTAAATGAAAAATGTTGCTTCAACTAGCTGAAATAAAATAAGTTTGATTTCCACAGATTTCAAACAGTGTAATTTCTAAATGTCTGCACATTTCCCTATGCCTTGCATGTTTGTTTGCTAGAGCACCATGGATTCTGCAAATGCTGCTCTACAAATCAACAGAAAATGCTGTTTAGAATCCATTTGGGCCTGCCAGTGGTGTACAAATGGCAAGGATAGTCTCTCAGGAGCAACCCTGGGCTAAATGTATTCTGCATTGCATGAGTGTTGATCTTGATCCCTGTTGGGATTGAACCGGTGACCTTTAGCTACTGTAAGACCTTTAACAATTATACATTCCATTTCATGGTTGAGGCAGAACGCTGACTGATAAAGGTGGAAAAACTGATTAAACCACATTCTGCTGTTGCCATGGTTTCATTTCCTGAACACAACAATTCACATCAAATCACAAAATTATAGCCACACATCAACTACTACATCCCTATAAAAAAATTAACACCATTGCATCATGCGGAGACAACAACGGCAAGCTATATGTGAATTTAATAAACGAGTTTCCATGATTTTGACCTTTGCTAATGTTATTAATCAGGTAGGATGACTAATAAAGACAAGAATAGACATTTAAAAGCAGTATTATATGTACATCAAAACTCTTCAGAGGAGATCAAACTTCACCAACAAGCTGCAGTACTCACCAGGCAACACACACACACAATATTTCAAATAAATGCTGATCTTTTGAACTTTCTATTTATCAAAGAATCCTGGAAAAATGCATCACGTTTTCCACAAAAATATTAAGCAGCACAACTGTTTTCAACATTAATACCAATAAGACATATTACTTGTGTTATGAGGTTGTAGATGAAGATGGAGAGTAACAGTTTTTAATAATTTACAGAGTAATCCAACAGCGGTAGCAACAAAACTCACATTCAGACGTACATCTGACGCCAACATAAACAAGACCCGACAATGAACACCAACAGAACTGAAGTTAAATAGAGCGAGAATAATAAGACACAAACACCTCAACACAATGACACACCTGAACTGAGTAATGAATCAAATTAACAATCATGACGACAAACTAAGGTTCAAACACAAACAGAGTCCATATGGTGAACAAACCCAAATAACCGTAAAAGAACTTCCCTCCTGGTAGGCATGATTCGTAGCGTAACAGAAGAAGTGAAGGAGGGACCGAGGGGGCTTTGGAGGTGGCCAATGCGATGCCGCAGGCAAGGATCCAGGAGATGGCGAAGGGATGGCATGCTGGCAGAGAAGACTGGAGGAGGTTCAGGCGGAGGACAGCTAACTGGGAGGAGACAGAACTGAAGGGTCCAGGGTGGTGCAGATGGTGGTGAAAGCCAGGGAGGAGCCTTGAGCAGGGGGATGATAGTAGGTGCCCAGGTCACAGCCAGAACTGTACTCCATAGTGGCGTCGATGGAGGCAGGAACCATGGTGGTAACAGTCCTGACGCCAATGGTTCTTTGACACTGGAGTGAGAGTCCACCGCATAGCCGAAGGTCCGAGGCAAAGAAGTGATGATGAAGGCCCTGGCAACTGTGACTGAGCCCCAGTGACGACCTCACGCAATGTCAGAGTGGGTCCAGAGGGTAGAGGGAGAGCTGTGGTGACCGAGGGCAGTGGCGGATCCTGAGGGATGGCTGAGCGGGCTGTAGGCGAAGGGTTGGAGGGCCGAAGCACAGTGGATGGAAGCGAGTTCGAAGCGCAGGTGTGGCGAGGTCTGACCCAGGTGGAGCCACCTGACCGTGGGAGCCCGGCAAGGCCGAATGCCCGATGGGCCATGCTGGAATCATGGGCAGAAGAAAAGAAGGCGAAGTAATCTGGGAGGCGGGTCGAGGAGGAGCGATGTCCGCTGAGGTTGTAGGCAGAGTTGTGGGCTCCCAGCTGGCCCGAGATGGATCCGCACCACTGAGAGGACTAATGGATCCATAGGGACTGATGGGAGACAGTGACGAATGGGTAACGGGAATGGCTGAGGATGATGGAGGATGGTTAAAAATAGTCAGCAGGGTCCACTCGTCTATTGTGGTGGGGAGGCGTGGAGGGAGTGGGAGGCTGGTTGGGACTGACAGGACCAAAGAAGAATCGTCTGATTGAAGAACTAAAATTGGTGCTGCCACCATGCTCTCAGTGGTGGGAGGGTGGGTGGGTCCTACTCGCCCTCTGAGTCCATGAAAGCTCCCTCGATGGTGGGTTATGCAGCCGGCATGGCGTGGGCTCGAGGCTCGTGGCGGAGAAGGGCTCAAAGTTTGCAGTGGGCTCAAACTGCTTTGTTCCGAATGGAAGGTTCTGAGGGTCCATATGGTGAAAACTTAAGAATGAATGAAACCAAATAACTGTGACAACTTGCGCCCCAAATCAGCATATTAAAAAGATTTCGAAGACTGAAGTAATGGCTGCTGAAAATTCATATTTATATTTAAAAAAACTGCATTGACTTAATATTTGCATTTTATTTAAAGGAATGCTGCTGCTCACATTACTTACAGAAGGCCTACATATGGAAGGAAATTTGAAAATGCATGAAAGGGGCAATAAAATATATTATTATTTAAAAATGTTTTATTGATCATTGGCCTGGTTTGAGCTATTTTTATTAGCCATTGTTTTTCTCACCTAGCCTATATGACCTGGCAACCCTGGACAAGACACTGAAATAAGATTTATCTTGCCATTGTTCTAACATTTGTATGCATTTTGTCACCATACAAGAGTACAGACTCATATGGCAGTTTTTAGTGAAAGTGAAACCAATAAAAGGCAAGGAACAACACTTGATCTAAAACAAATGTTATTCAAAAGCTCTATAATCTTAATTCACACACTGTATTATAGGGCATAATCCCATGTTTATTCACCTTATAAAAAGTAAGTCACATGTGCCTTGTTATTGCAGCACTAGAAAACTAAAGGAAGCTGGAAGAATTTATTACACAATGCTCTTTTCCTGTAAAGATTATAAACCAGGTTTTCTAGTTGGGCCATGAGTGGATGAACATCCTTACATTTACCAGGAACACACAAAAAGACAAACCTGTAATGTAACATCAAATGAAGATGTGCAGACACCGAATCATCATCAGTGACCCCCACAAAACCACAAACATTCAAACTGAAACAAAAGCATGTTCTATTTTATGCGTTTACACAGAAAGACAAACACATTTTAGCTTCCTGTGCTCTTAACCTCACTACTCACTGCGGTTAATGTGTGGTATTGAGCATATAGAACAACACAGTCACTGAACTGATGGAAATTATATCTTGCGTAGGCTTGTTTGAGACTAAATGGACTTTGAATTCATAAATGCCATAAATGTCCATAAAATATGCTGCAGTTTATTTATAAAATATGCTGATTTGGTGCTCAAGAAACATTCTTGTTATTATCAATGTTGAAAATAGCTGTTGCTTATTTTTTGTGTGTGTGGAAACCGCAATACATATTTTTCAGGATGCTTTGATTAATTGAATGATTTTAAAAACAGCATCTATTTGAAGTATTAACTGTTTATAATTAGACCATATTTCTTTTTAGATAAGATTAGGAAATGAAATAGAATTACAAGGTTTAAAGTTCATTATGTCACATGACTGATGGTCAACTTTCCATTTGGTGTACATTAGAGGGGGCTGCTGGTAATTGAAGGGTAAATATTGAATTTTCCTTTGAAAGAAATGAGACTGCGGTGAAGCGCAATAACAGGCTTCACTTCTTGGCACACTCACATAGACAACCATGTGGACACATGTCCACACACCATACAATATGTCCATACAGTATGTACACACACACCCGCTCTCTCTCTTATGTCGCTCAAACTGGTTCATTTGAAAACACATTAAATAATATAGTAATATTCCAAATGGGCAACCTTCTGTCTCCTCTCATGCCTCTTAAATAGAACATTTCTGTAACTAATGTGGCTAAAATTGCTGCATCCCTTTAGAACACTTTTTCTGTGATCAGGAAAAGGATAATGCAATCCCCAGAAAGAGCTCTGAAAGAGGCTGAGGCATTCTACAAATGTCTGGAAAACAGCACTTACCCACGGGCCTCCTGGGTGAACTTTGACCCTAGAGTTTTTCCCTCTGGGGGAAAAAATAGAACAGCTTATCATGATGGATAAGAAATTCTGCTTTACACTTAAAATTCTGCTTATTTTAAAGGGCAGACACACTGGTCATGACATTTTATCGGACATGGCTTATTTGCCAAATAGTGTCTTTATGCCAGGAAGAATGAGACACACAAACACATGACTAACATAGAGATGGCCAACATGAACCAAGTGTATTGAGTGTATAGAGGTGGATTTGTGCTGTTTGTCTTGGCCATCAACTGATAGAAGAAACACATGGATGCCTGCCACGGGTGACAGTAGAGGCAGTAAAAAACAGCTCTTACTAGAATTCCTCAGAAAGTTTATTACCCCATGAGACATAATCCAAATGTGCTTTGGAACAGAAAAGAGAAAGAACATGAAAACTGAGCACAATGATAGAAATGAATAGAAACAAACTGGTGCAAAGTTCACAAAGCCTGTCAAGAACATGTCATATTTCACCCCCAAATCAAAAGAAAAAAGATTTGCATTGTGAATTTTTTTCCTTGACAATTCAGTTAAAAATCACTGAAATGAAAAAAAAAAAAAAAAAAAAAAAAAAAAAAAAAAATTAATAAACTACAGGGCTGGTCATATAATTAGAATATCATCAAAAGTTGATTCATTTCACTAATTCCATTCAAAAAGTGAAACTTGTATATTATATTCATTCATTACACACAGACTGATATATTTCAAATGTTTATTTCTTTTAATTTTGATGATTATAACTCACAACTAAGGAAAATCCCAAATTCAGTGTCTCAGAAAATTAGAATATTGTGAAAAGGTTGAATATTGAAGACACCTGGTGCCACACTCTAATCAGCTGATGAACTCAAAACACCTGCAAAGGCCTTTAAATGGTCTCTCAGTCTAGTTCTGTAGGCTACACAATCACAGGGAAGACAGTTGTCCAAAAGACGACCACTGATACCTTGCACAAGGAGGGCAAGACACAAAATGTCATTGCAAAAGAGTCTGGCTGTTCACAGAGCTCTGTGTCCAAGCACATTAATAGAGAGGCGAAGGGAAGGAAAAGATGTGGTAGAAAAAAGTGTACAAGCAATAGGGATAACCGCACCCTGGAGAGGATTGTGAAACCATTCAAAAATGTGGGCGAGATCCACAAAGAGTGGACTGCAGCTGGAGTCAGTGCTTCAAGAACCACTACGCACAGACGTATGCAAGACATGGGTTTCAGCTGTAGCATTCCTTGTGTCAAGCCACTCTTGAACAGCAGACAGCGTCAGAAGCGTCTCGCCTGGGCTAAAGACAAAAAGGACTAGACTGCTGCTGAGTGCTCCAAAGTTATGTTCTCTGATGAAAGTAAATCAGGGTCCCAGAGTCTGGAGGAAGAGAGGAGAGGCACACAATCCACGTTGCTTGAGGTCCAGTGTAAAGTTTCCACAGTCAGTGATGGTTTGGGGTGCCATGTCATCTGCTGGTGTTGGTCCACTGTGTTTTCTGAGGTCCAAGGTCAACGCAGCCGTATAGCAGGAAGTTTTAGAGCACTTCATGCTTCCTGCTGCTGACCAACTTTATGGAGATGCAGATTTCATTTTCCAACAGGGCTTGGCACCTGCACACAGTGCCAAAGCAACCAGTACCTGGTTTAAGGACCATGGTATCCCTGTTCTTAATTGGCCAGCAAACTCGCCTGACCTTAACCCTATAGAAAATCTATGGGGTATTGTGAAGAGGAAGATGCGATATGCCAGACCCAACAATGCAGAGGAGCTGAAGGCCACTATCAGAGCAACCTGGGCTCTCATAACACCTGAGCAGTGCCACAGACTGATCGACTCCATGCCACGCCGCATTGCTGCAGTAATTCAGGCAAAAGGAGCCCCAGCTAAGTATTGAGTGCTGTGCATGCTCATACTTTTCATGTTCATACTTTTCAGTTGGCCAAGATTTCTAAAAATCCTTTCTTTGTATTGGTCTTAAGTAATATTCTAATTTTCTGAGATACTGAATTTGGGATTTTCCTTAGTTGTCAGTTATAATCATCAAAATGAAAAGAAATAAACATTTGAAATATATCAGTCTGTGTGTAATGAATGAATATAATATACAAGTTTCACTTTTGAATGGAATTAGTGAAATAAATCAACTTTTTGATGATATTCTAATTATATGACCAGCACCTGTATAAATTTCAGTAATTATTATATAAAGTCATTAAATATTCATACATCAGGCAGAATTTGTTATATTATCTTTAGTACAGTATGATTACTGCATTACAGTAATGAAAATCTACTTATTAAATTAAAATGATTTAATAATTAAAATGTATTCATTATTAATACATTAAATTATTAAGAGCACTTTTAAAAGTATTGGACACTCGATGAGTTCAAATGAGTTAGAAGAGATAAAATGAATTATGAAAATAATGGTAATACAAAATTACAGTTAATTATTTAATATACAGTTTAATATATATATATATATATATATATATATATATATATATACACACACAGATCAGACAACATTATGAACACTGACAGGTGAAGTGAATGACACTGATTATCTCTTCATTACAGCACCTGTTAGTGGGTGGGATATATTAGGCAGCAAGTGAACATTTTGTCCTCAAAGTTGATGTGTTAGAAGCAGGAAAAATGGGCAAGCGTAAGGATTTGAGTGAGTTTGACAAGGGCCAAATTGTAATGGCTAGACGACAGAGAAGAGCATCTCCTAAACTGCAGCTCTTGTGGGGTGTTCCCAGTCTGCAGTGGTCAGTATCTATCAAAAGTGCTCCAAGGAAGGAACAGTGGTGAACCGGCGACTGGGTCATGGGCAGCCAAGGCTCACTGATGCACGTGGGGAGCGAAGGCTGGCCTGTGTGGTCCGATCAAACAGACGAGGGGGCTGCATAGCCGCAGACCAGGTGTTGACTTGGTCTCCAAATTCCCCAGATCTCAATCCAATCGAGCATCCGTGGGATGTGCTGAACAAACAAGTCCGATGCATGGAGGCCCGACCTCGCAACGTACAGGACTTAAAGGATCTGCTGCTAACATCTTGGTGCCAGATAGTGGAGTCCATGCCTTGATGGGTCAGGGCTGTTTTGGCAGCAAAAGGGGACCAACACTAGCCTGGCTCCGCCCTCCTACCTACTTCCGCTCAATTTTCATTTTCCTTCAGTACTCTGTCTGCGATATATTCTCTGGTTTTCTCCGGCAAAATTTTAACTGGTCCAATCAGCGAACAGAGGGAGTGGCTGAGAACAATGACGTTGATGTTGTGCGCTAATTTGAGATGACAAACATTAGTGATTGGTTATGGCAGATCCAATAGTTTTAAACTTCAACAGAGTACCCGCCTTCAAGGAAGCTAACGCTTGTCAATGGAGTGTGGCCAGACTCTCTGTACAAATGAAATGTACGAGAGTCTGGTAGGACCAGGCTAGACCAACAAAATATTAGGAAGGTCATAATGTTATGCCTGATCTGTGTATGTATCTTGTATTTCTATATTATAATTAGAGATACATTGGTGCATATATATATACAACCATTGGCTATAGCATGAAAAAGGCAGATATAACAAACTGATGGTTTATTAATGAACTGCGTGAAGGCACTGAGCTGTATAATGTCTGCTGCATAATCCAAGATTATAATGTAATATTCCTGCTGCGCTGCTGTCTGTGTTTTAATGTTAATCAAACAACAAAAGACCAAAAAAATAAAAATAAAACATCTCTCACTACTCTTGACTAAATAACTATTGTAACTTTCATAACGATTCAGACGGAATCCAGTCATAAAAACGGAATTTACTGCATAACATGGAATGTCATGGAATTTGTCAAAGTTTTGATGAATAAATAAAATGTAGGTCAGAACACAAATCAAATCGCGATATATACTAGTGTTTATGAATATTAAGCCACCCACAAAAAGAGTTTAAATGTGAATTCTGTGTCTCTGTGTGAATGAATGGCGCAGACACACGGTTTCATTTACCTCACACACACTGGAACTTGCAGTGTTTTTCAGCCTCTGAATTAAATTTATACAGTGAAGAATATGCAGTGTTATTTAACATTTTTTACCTGTACCTGGAAACTGTTAAACCTACCTAAAAAGCACTGTTTATGTCATATGTATCTTTGTTCTGTTATGTTGGCCTGCTGAATGTTAAATATATCCAGTCTATGTTCATTAGAAATTATTTGATAATGCAGCAATAAACTAGGTAGTAGACTATAAGTTAATGTATGTTTTTTTTTTTTTTTTTTTTTACTTTGCTGATTTAAAACATGATCAAAATTTAATACATTAAAATATTTCAATTTTAATGACAACATTTCTAATAAGAGGTCAAGTGACAAATATCGGTATCGGAATCTGCCAATAATTGTTTGTTAAAATCGGTATCGACCCCCAAAAAATCCTAACGGCGCATCCCTAATTATAATATTTCATATTTGTACCTCATTTTTTGGGTGATCACCTGACTGCTTTTAAAAAAAATGCACAAAAGAGTGGATTACAGGTTGTATGCAGCGCTCTTGGTGGTCTGTGATTGGCTGACTCTGTTGTGTAGCCATGAGTCGTACTCTGGTTTGGGCATCTTTACCACATTCTGCCTCACTATCTGCAAATGACAGGGAGAAAGATATTCATACAGGGAGAAAGATAAAAGAGCACTTCTCATAATTACCAGCCTCTAGCACCCTAACCTCCCAGTTCCTGACAATAGCTTATTACACACGGGATAATCTGTCATTATATGGCCCAAATGACTGGTTGCTACCGGCATCCTGTCTGAACTTGATCCGAGGTCAGCAACATTTTGGCAGTTACAATTAAAGGAGAGGAATAGCTAGGGAAGCTGAGAGTCTGGAGTCTAAAACTCAAATGATTATGCACACATTATAATATAGACCAAAGGAAACCCAGCCAGCTGTCCACAATGTGTTAGTTAAACTTTAAAAGAATGGTTAAATAAAGAAATAAAACAAAAAATTCTGTCACATTTATGTTATTTTAAACAACATAGAATATAAAATTAAATAAATATCAGCAACATGAGTAAATAATGGCAGGATTTTTGGGTGAAGTGCTATTGGTAGAGGGCAAAATCATAGAGAAGCAGAAACTAAAAGAGGCTTGTAAAGCAAAGATGGCTTAATATTTTTGACACAAGCTGGTGATAACACCTCATAAAATTATTTGATGTATTTATCCTTGACACGATTATTATCACACAGATAAAAGGCCAAATTAAGTGCCATGCAGATCCAAAATGAGGTCTTGCCAATGAAATTGCAGTTAATCTGTCAGAGTAAAAGACTACTGTACTGAAAGACTAGATAACTGCAACTGACAGTTCATTAGCTCCTTGTACTATTTATACCTGTCATTTTCTAATAGTTTCCATGTGAGGCAAGAATTTAAGTGCAGGAGCTTCTTAGAAACTTATATAGGCCTATGTTGATATATTAATAATAATTACATTCAATTAATAACTTAAATGATTAATTAGATGATTCACTTTTGAACAGTATATATGTTAATATACCACAACCAATTAAAAGTTTGGGGTTGGTAAGAATTTGTGTCAAGTCTCTTATGCTCACCAAGGCTGCATTCATTTGATCAAAGATACAGTAAAAACAGTAATATTGTTAACGATTATTACATTTACGATATTACTGTTTTCTATTTTAAGATGAAATGTATTCCAGTACATCATTACTCCAGTCTTCAGTGTCACATGACCCTTCAGAAATCATTATACTATGCTGATTTGGTGCTCAAAAAATATTTCTTATTATCAATGTTTTAAACAGTTTTGCTGCTTAATATTTTTGTGGAAACATTTCTGTGATGCATTTCCCCCCTGGATTCTTTGGTGAAAATGTGTGTTAAAAAGAACAGCATTGATTTGAAATAGAAATGTTTTGTTACATTTTCTATCACTAGAAAAATCTGTCACTAATGTTGAATAAAAGTATTAATGCCAATTAGTTTGATATTTTGTTATCTGATGTAGACATTCATATATTTATAAAGTGTAAAAATACATATTTGGCCCACTATGAAATGCAAATGACCCAGATATGTTATATTCTCTAAAGTGACAGCAAATGTAGCATAATCACATTTAAAGTCAGCATGAAACAGAAGTTGTGACTTTTCTTTCCTATTGTGACATACACTCACCTAAAGGATTATTAGGAACACCTGTTAAATATCTCATTAATGCAATTATCTAATCAACCAATCACATGGCAGTTGCTTCAATGCATTTAGGGGTGTGGTCCTGGTCAAGACAATCTCCTGAACTCCAAACTGAATGTCAGAATGGGAAAGAAAGGTGATTTAAGCAATTTTGAGCGTGGCATGGTTGTTGGTGCCAGACGGGCCGGTCTGAGTATTTCACAATCTGCTCAGTTAATGGGATTTTCACGCACAACCATTTCTAGGGTTTACAAAGAATGGTGTGAAAAGGGAAAAACATCCAGTATGCGGCAGTCCTGTGGGCGAAAATGCCTTGTTGATGCTAAAGGTCAGAGGAGAATGAGCCGACTGATTCAAGCTGATAGAAGAGCAACTTTGACTGAAATAACCACTCGTTACAGCCGAGGTATGCAGCAAAGCATTTGTGAAGCCACAACACGCACAACCTTGAGGTGGATGGGCTACAACAGCAGAAGACCCCACCGGGTACCACTCATCTCCACTACAAATAGGAAAAAGAGGCTACAATTTGCACAAGCTCACCAAAATTGGACAGTTGAAGACTGGAAAAATGTTGCCTGGTCTGATGAGTCTCGATTTCTGTTGAGACATTCAGATGGTAGAGTCAGAATTTGGCGTAAACAGAATGAGAACATGGATCCATCATGCCTTGTTACCACTGTGCAGGCTGGTGGTGGTGGTGTAATGGTGTGGGGATGTTTTCTTGGCACACTTTAGGCCCCCTTAGTGCCAATTGGGCATCGTTTAAATGCCACGGCCTACCTGAGCATTGTTTCTGACCATGTCCATCCCTTTATGACCACCATGTACCCATTCTCTGATGGCTACTTCCAGCAGGATAATGCACCATGTCACAAAGCTTGAATCATTTCAAATTGGTTTCTTGAACATGATAATGAGTTCACTGTACTAAAATGACCCCCACAGTCACCAGATCTCAACCCAATAGAGCATCTTTGGGATGTGGTGGAACGGGAGCTTCGTGCCCTGGATGTACATCCCACAAATCTCCAACTACAAGATGCTATCCTATCAATATGGGCCAACATTTCTAAAGAATGCTTTCAGCACCTTGTTGAATCAATGCCACATAGAATTAAGGCAGTTCTGAAGGCGAAAGGGGGTCAGTATTAGTATGGTGTTCCTAATAATCCTTTAGGTGAGTGTATATCCGAGTGAAACTGCATCTTATGTACAGTATGTATGTACAGGCACAGTATGTAATTTTTGCCACTAGAGGTCGCTTATTCAAAACAAAGGCGTAGCTTGATGATGCACTTGATTTTGTGGAATCATGGGAGTTGTTGTCTTTACTTCTACAGCCAGTGAATAAGAAACCGATGGGACTCGGGCAGAAATCACATTCATGGATGAGCTAATGTATTAATGTTACTGTAGTATAAAGCGTTGGAGCGGAACAAGGCCACTGGAGCATTTGCTAATGAGAGACAAGCGCGACACACGGCTCAAGAGCAGTGGAGCTTTTATTATGCCACAGTCATCGCTTCCGCCTCTTCCGCTTATGTGTATGTGGGGTAACGCAGCACTGTTTTATCATATTAGATACATTTGAGTGTGTTGAGAGTTGTTATAATGCTATAAACACTGGGTGCGTTCGCTTGAAGGGTTCTATGAGACACTTGTTGCACACTGCAGTAAGCTAGATTGATATTAGGCATGGTAAATCATGAAAACGAGATTTAAACAATAAGACTAACTGTGCTGAGCTATATAACAATGATTCGTTTTCTGCCGATTAATGTATTCAAACAGTTGCTCAACTGTCTAATAAAACACCTAATATATTAATATTTTTGGTGTGGATTTAAACATTCTTCATTCAAGTCAACAAAATATATAACATTGTTCTAGTGGTTTCGGGATATTTTAATCCAAAAATCTTACATATTGTGCCTTTAAAAAAGAAAAGAATTTGAAAAGAACTTGATTTTGTCCATCAGGAACTGATTGGATGGTTGTGGTTTGCTAATGCTGTGATTTCATGTTAGCTACAGGTTGTCCCGCCCTCACACCAGTAAACACGTCATCAGAGAAGAGAAGTTGTTGCAAGAGGGAGGTAAAGTTATTTTGATTAAAGATTATGAAAGAATAAAAATGAATAAAAAAAAAATAAAAAAAAAAACTATGTGCACGGATAAATCATTTATAATAAATAATGCAATATGTATTTCCATAAAATAAAGAATTGTCAATTTTGATTTCATGGTAGCTTTAAGAGTTCAAAGTAACTGAGTCAGCTGATTGTACCTCTATAGCCACACATAGATCTGGGCAGCAGAGCTCCCACAGCTGGAGGGAGTTTAAGATTCTCAGGAAGTTGTGTGGGTGAAGTCGCAGCGTGTGGCTTTCTGTAAATCGACTCAGCTTCTCCAGCAAACGTGCCAACCTCCTGTCTGAGTGTTTGATGGGAGCCAGATTACTGAGCAACGCTGAGAGCCTTCAGTAGACACAGACACAAACACACACACACACACACACACACACACACACACACACACACACACACACACACACACACACACACAAGGACTGTTTTGGTGTAATGTTATTGTAAACAGCAATGTTGAATGCATACACACTCTTTCACCTGCAAGCATCCTGTAGCGTCATTAACCGGGGCTGCCAACTCTCACACATTCGGCGTGACACACACGCTTTCAGGCTTTGTCTCACGCTCTCACTTTGCCCAAGTAAATCTCACGCCATATTGCCAAACCTGCTTTTGATATGAAACAAAGCTTTTAAATTTTGTAAAGTTTTAATACGAAATTCAAACAATAAATACCGTTTTGGCGCACTTAATGTGCCATAACAGAGTTGCGACATGCTTTCGTCTCCCGGCGGTCACGTGGTTCATGGAGCTCTCAGTTCTGAACAAACCAGCGCCGTCAATACATTTGAATAGACAACAGCTTCACTATACAGGTATTTGCAGCAATTTTTGGTAAACAGTACAGCATAGTTTGCATTGATTATTACGTCAACCACATCTACAGTATCATTTTATTATGGAGAGTGATAGATATGCAACATTGTTAACGTTAATGTTAATGCTTTTCTTGTATTTAGCCCTCAGGTATTCCTTACTAATTGGTCACACTCATACTCATCGGTGGTCAAATGTGACCATACACCTTAACTATTTTTCAATTAAATAAATGTTCTATATTTTACTTCAATAATATTTATTGAATATTTTGAGGATATCTTTTGGCACTAAATACTGTTTGTGCAATAATTATGATCCATTAATGACCACTTAAAATATTTTTCTTCTAATATATTTATTATTTATATTACTATTAGTGTAGTAATTAAGGTTAAAATAGAGAATTCCAATGCAAAGAGGCAAATTAGAGTCATTTTGTAGCTGGAAAAATAATTATTTTCATTTGTAATGCCATTACCCACTAGGTGCCTGTATGGCTCTTTAATAAATATACATGTATAGTCTAGTTGCTCAAAACAGTATTGCAGATCATAACTGCTTACTTATTTTTAGGTTTTGCATTTGAATAAATATTTAGACATGATCAAACACTAGATTTCTTTAAATGTGAAATTTTAAAACGTTAATAACTTACATCCTAATATCTTTAAAGATACTTATATAAGCACACACACAAGTGAATATTAATGAATGTGAGGAATAATAGAAGTTGAATAGAATAGAAGTTGGCAACCCTGGCGTGCACGCACACACACACACACACACACACACACACACACACACACACACACACACACACACACACACACACACATTAAGTGGTTTTGCATCCGTGTTCTCTAGAGGACTGGCACTGATGCAGACCATTAAACATTCACTGAACACACACGCACCACTGAGTGCTGTATGGATCCTCAGTGCTGTCAGGGATTTTTGAGTCTTGCACTCTTGGACAGGCCACAGGGGTTATGGAGGTCACAACAGAAGGGATTCGTCCATGGGACACCATATTACAAAGAGACCGATATCTCTGGACCCCAAAATCCCATCTTTTCCTAGAAGTGAGATCAAGACAAAAGCAGTGATCGACCGATATATCGGTTTCTCGATATTTAAGCATTTTCCCATAATTCGGATTATAGAAAACACATTGCTCAAAACATATAGTTCTCAGGGAGAAGTCAATTTTTAATCCCAAAACAAATTTCATTTTTTTCCGTCATTGTCTTTTGATGAATGAAAACGTGTTCTATCATAGTAGCTCAAAATTGATCAGAAATTATTACTCTGCTTTGCTCTTTGCAATTTTTTTTGTTCTTCCTCCTCCTTGTACCCCTATTTTTACAGTACTGTACCCTGCATCTCACAAACTTGTCCTTTGTCTCTGTGATACTGTAATTCTTGTTCTTTGTTGATATGAACCTGCAACCAGTCAAAATCTATTGAGCAGTCAGTACTGTTCAGCACAATGTTCAGGGCCATACAATTTGTTCATTGTACAGTATACAGCCTACAATGCACTTGGTTGTGTCACATCATTTGAAACAGGTTAAATCAGTTTTGAGTGGTTGTGTTCAATCAATGACATTGTGTTCTCTATTTGTATTTGATTGTTGCCACTTGTGTTTACCAGCATGGATGACGTGCATTAGAGTGCAGAATGTGTTTTGAGAATGATAATGTGTTTAGAGATTTGCTGAAAAATCTAATTGAGATCTGCAAATTGTATTTTACCATGTGAAATGGTTTAAGGTATTGACAACAGACTGCACAATTAGCAAAATGAGTTCAGGCAACTGAGAACTTTGTTCAGCCAATGGGTTGTAGTGTTTTAGCAATTGAGAAAAACTGTAATATGCTGTAGTTATAAATAAAAAGATGCAACAGCATTAATGTTAAAAAGACTTTGCAGTGCACTGTATTCACTATTTATTGATGTAGAAGTATCTTTTGTTCTGTATGTAAGGGAGTGAATCTGCAAAAATGACAGTGTTTAAAAAGTTCAGTTATGCACTGTGAACTAACAGGAACAAACAATTAACAGCTGAATTTTTATCATAACTAACATTAACAATTGATAAATGAATACTGTAAAATTTATTGCTCACTGTTAGTTAATACGTTAACTAATGAGACCTTATTGTAAAGTGTTACCAAAATGGTTACATAACTAAATTAGTAAAGATTTTTCAGCTTTCCTTGTTAATTTTTTTGTTAAATGAATGTCACATTAATTATTTAATTTTATTACATTATGTAACCAGTTTTATTTTAGTATCATTGAGATATTATAGATATGTTTTTGCATTTAACATTTTAATTTTATGTTTTTTTAAATGCCTATATGATTTTAATTTCAGTTTTAAGTAAATATATATATATACATTTCAGTCAACTTTTATTTTATTTTCAAGTGACTAAATGTTTTTACCCTGTACGTAACAAGTGTATTTAGGCATTGAACAATTATTGTATGTTTTGTATCTACATCCATTATTGAACATTTTAGAAGACAAATTAAATAAAAAAGTGCCAACATGCAATTATTATTTTAAAGAGCTGTAACCCCATTTTGTTGGTATAAATGAATGTACTGTATTGACTACATTTAGATTAGAATTTTTATTTATTTATTTATTTATTTTTCAGTGTAGTGTAGTGAACTATATAAAAGTGTGTTACACAGATAAAGAAACAATCATAAAACAGCTCTTTTACCGGTGTGGTTGCCCATAAAAAATTAACTTACTTGGCACAGCAGTCCAGAGCATCAGATAAATGAAGTGTTAGCTCTTCTGCTTTGTCCTTAAAAGATGCACTTATCCCATCAAACATGGCTTTCTTTTCATGAATGAGTTGAGTAGTGGCAGAGGTTCGCCCCACAGGGGAACTAGTAAAACACAAGGGAGCAATATAATAGTAATTTCATTCTGTACACAACAAATGTGCCTTTACATGGGCAGTAATACACAAGGGAGGGATGTACAATGGTGCATTAGAGGGAAAGACAGCATGAGGACTGAACAGTAAATCTGTGGAGCAGTTTCAGCTGGGACAACACCCTGTCTGCACACTTTTGCACAAAGGCTTAGACAGGAGATGAGGGAGGAAGACTGTTGCACACTGATCCATGCTGCTTACTTCCCACAAACTGTGTCTGTAATCCACAGCATATTATTAGGTGGAGTTTATGAAAATAAAGGTCAATGCAAAAGGCCCACAGTTGTACTAGGCTTGATATGTGGATGAGTCACAATAAACATTTTATAAAAGTAATATGTAGCTGCAGCTACATTTTTATGTATACTTTTTTTTTTTTTTTCTTGGACTAAACATCATCTGGATTATTTTTAAATAATGTTTTTTTTTCTTTTCTTCTTCTTTCAATTTTGTCTTAAGATTCAGTGTCATCATGTCAAATGTTATGTGTCATCAAACAGATGTTATGGTCTGTGTGTAGTGTATATTAATTAAGTTCTCATACATCTGATTTAAAACTGTGTAAGTATTAAGCCACACCTTTATGTCTGTTTCCACTTTAATAACAAGTGGGCTAAAATGGCCAGATCATTTTTGGATATTTCCAATGTTGCCAACAGTTACAATATCATCCCAATTCCTAGTAATTCATAACATGGGAATTCTGGGAAAAGCAAACAGACCTCTTCACTCTCTGAGACTCGATCTTCTCTCCATCTCTGTTTTGCTTGACCTCAGGATGGACTTTGACTGTATCGCTGTATCATAATAGAGACAAGTGGTCACATGAAATCCCACAATAAACGCATCACAGCAATCAGGGGCCATCATGTTCATCACATGATCAGATGATAACCAACGAAACTACAGACATCACCACGGATGACTGCAATCAATTCAAACATGCTATTATTAAATTAACAATTTCTAAATATTATATATACACATTAAGTTTAAAGGCACATCATGTAGTTTTTCGCCTATTCAAAACAACGGCGTAAAATTAGCTTGATGATGCCGAGATTGAGCGTGGATTCATGGGAGATGTCGTCTTCACCTCACAGCCGGTGGAAAAGAACTGGGACAGGACTCGGGCAGAAATCATGTTCATGGATGTGATTATTAATGTTACTGTAGTTTCAAGCAGAGCAGGGCCGAGTGCTGTGGGAGCGCAACGTGGCAGCTGGAGCGATTGCTAATGAGAGACGAGTGTGACACATGGGCTGTGCCCGAAACCTGGAAAATGCTGCCTTCGGAGGACACATTTCAAGGTAGGAAGGCATCAAGGCACATCCGAATCTAATGTTAGCTTCACTTCCTGTCTCCTGAGATACCTTCATCTGATCGAGTTTTGAAGGCAGCATAAATGTATCCTTTTCTGCCTCTGATATCCCACAATCCTGTGCATTCCATTCTGTGACAGCTGAGCTAGAAAAAAAAGATGGCATCCGAAAGTTGCGTTTGCAGGTCAGTTTGTGTGTAAATGTATGTTTTTGACCAAAATTTAGCGAGAAATTAATAATGTAGTAATTAAATATTTGTTTAGTTCTATTTTGCTGCAGATCATTAAACTGTTACACTACCTTAGAAGTCAGTCCATGAGGTGCTTTCATGCACAAACGCTGCCTTACAAGTCACTGTCCGATAAGGCAGCGAGTCAACAAGTCAGCTGCTTAGGTTTTCAGATGCAGCCATGGCTCGAGAGCAGTGGAGCTTTTATTATGCCACAGTTGCCACTTCTCCTTCTTCCGGTCAAGCGTATGTGGAGTAACGCAGCGCTGTTTTATCATATATATTTGAGCATGTTAAAAATTATGTAACGTTACTGAGCGTTCGCTCAGAGGCTGCTATGAGACACTTGTTGCACACTGCAGTAAGCTAGATCGATATTAAACATGGTAAAACATGGTACTCGAGGTAAATAAAGAAAACGAGATTCAAACAATAAGACAATATGTATTCAAACAATATGTATCCAGACATTTTCTCACCTGTCTAATAAAACATAATATATTAAAGCGTCTTTGGTGTTTCCATGGTTTCTACAAAATAAAACCAGAAATCGAGGTTAACGCAGGTATATGTCATTGATAGGCGATGCACGGACACTGTCTGTGTCCTGGTAAAAAAAGAAAAAAAGAAAGAAGGCTTATTTCTCTTGATTTAAACATTCTTGGAAATGTCTGGAATAATGTAAGTACACAAGTCAACAAAATATATACCAAAATATATTTTAATCCAAAAATCATACATATTGTGCCTTTAAACAAATTACATGTGACTGGTGTCCCTTCATATGGTCTTATATTATAATAATAGTCTACTGTGCTAGTTTACCTGTCTGAAGCGGAGGCAAGTTGGTTATTAGAATTACAGCAGGTTTTAAAAACACTCAGGTACAATTCTTGAAGTAACTTCTGGAGATCTGAAACACACACATATAAAACACAAGTTATATCATAAATAAATGTTTTATTTATTTTTTTACAAGAAGCAAAACAATATTCCAGACGTGACCATTTTTAGACTAGATAAGTATACGTTTTAACAACTTTTTTTGTTTTGTTTTTTAACTAGAAGGGGCATAGATGTGTAAATGATCCAAGCTCGCCCTCTGCTGGGCGATTGAAATTTCACACATTTTGACGCCAATTGTGACGCCTCTAACGTAAACAGAAGATGACAGCAGAAATTAACATTCAGTCTCTATATTCATCTAATAAGCATTCAAATAGAGTTATCACCATGAAAATATCATCTCCCTCAAACACAACACTTCATTAACTGAGACGAAACATATAAATCTTGAGTAAAAAATGTTATTTTTTTTATTACATAAAATAAACTAGGATGCTGTTGGAGACGGATGAAAAAAGACATAACTCTTGAATAAATTGGCTGGTTTCATGCCTCATAAATACAAACTATATCGATGTCATTTTCAGTCCTTTGGATTTATTATCTATTAATAATATATAGACTTATTCAATTGGGAGATTAATCATGTCTATATAAGCTTACATAATAAATAATGAATGTTCACGCTGATTCTTCCATCACTGATTATTCTCAAATACATTCTCATACAGCAGGCTTCATCCCAAAACCAATTAAACCGGTAACAATACAACTCCAGTAAAGAGGGATATCTTCAGAGTCCAGCTCCTGGATTTCACTCTTAAATCGTCTGGATTAGTCACAACCGAAAGAGGCTTTATTAGGCCTTTTGATTCCTTTTACTGGGAAAGAAATAAACAGTAATGACTGTGAGAAAACAAAGGCAGTTTCGCAGAGCCCAAGCTTTCATCAGGACTCAGTACTTCTCTCTGATCTACTCTGTGGGGTCTACAGAATCTTCAGGCAAAAATGCAGGACACCTATAGTGTGCATTTGGCCCCTGTCACACGTGGGTCCCAAACTGCTATGAGAGCAGAAAACAGCATCTGGAGCGCAGCAGACGTATGCATTTTTAAACCCAGGGAAGGATTCTTCAAAGATTCATTGTCTGTGAGAGCACAGAGAGGAGAGAAAGATTTGCACTCACAAAACAAATCACACGGTATAGAAATGAAGCTATCATCCACACCAAAGAGCTTCCCTAAATATGCCCATATCAAACCTAAAATCAAAATCTGATGGATTTTTTTTGTCTTTGCCCTGTGAACCAAACAGCACAGCACTGAAGTGCATGATGATGATGATGATGATGGCATGCACTGTTGCCATGACAATGTGCTACATGTGATTGTGTGAGCAAGGCAAGTGACAGTTCAGTTGGCAGTTAGATGGAAAACAGATAACACTCGTTTTGTGCTCCACCCATCTAGAACCAGACACCAGTGAAAGTCACTCAGGCTGTGAATCAATGAGTGTGTTTATCTGTATCAATTTCACAGCAGCAGTGTTGTGTTGTAAATTGCTTCAGAATATAATCTCGATTTGTCCCCAAGTGTTTTGAATGGCAGCCTATGGCGCAAGCTGAGGGTTTAAATGCAGAAACGTAACTGTATTTTGGTTGACACATTTGCATGTTTTTAATTTTAAACAATTACTTTAGTAACTTTTTCTAACTTTTGAGGTGGAATGACTTGTCTCTGGTTAATACACTACTATTCAAAAGTTTGGGGTCAGTAGGCTAAGATATTTTATGTTTTTGAAAGAAGTCTCCTTTGAAAAATATTACATTTTTCAATAGTTTGTCAGCTTAATCAAACCTTATTTTTATTCCCGTTCTCAATCTGTCAGAATTAACAATCATAAATCTAATCATTGTGTCTATCAACTGGAGTTCCACAGGGGTCTATATTGGACCCAATTCTCTTTAGCATGCACATTAATAATTTGCCTACTGTGTGTGAACAATGTAACATCTTAATGTATGCCGATGGCACAGTTATTTTCACACATAAAACTGCAGAAAAGGTTGCAAACAAGTTGACAGATATTATGGTAAAGGTTATATCCCAGCTTAACCAATGATGTATTTTTTAAAAATAGAAATCTTTTGTAAGATTTAATGCGTCCTTGCTGAATAACAGTATTAATTTCTTCAACAACAAAAAAATATTACTGACCCTAAACTTTTGAACGGTAGACTCTATTGGGTCTTTTGAAGATGGGTATTTTATTAACAACTTAATCAGAATTTAACCCCAAAACTATCCATTTTATAAGATAAAATCATTATAACTAGACTCAAGTACAGTTCAATGTATTAAATGTTATGTAAATATTATGGGCATACTTTATTTGTGATGCAACTCGGGTTTCTACAAACTCAAAATTGACTGTGGCAGTCAACCACATCCCATAGATTGTGGTCCTAGAAATGATTTTGAAAACATCCCAAATACTCCTATAAAACAGTCAAACTGTGACGTCTTCTTTGTATGCCTTAACTGCTTAAAACATCATGGAACTATGACGAGCTCATGTAAATCAGAAAGATTCGTGATTGAATGTTGACCATTGTGACCTACATTCTGAGGATGAAGAATCAGGGTCGGATTCTTGTACGCTCAGAGTCTCGATGTCCTTGGTGTAAACAGGCTCATCACAGGTGTGCTCTGGAGCCGTTGCCAACAAGCTACCCACTGATGACCCTGTTACTGAGGAGGAAACCGCACTGAGAGTGGAGGTCTTCCAGGTCAGATGACTCCCTGAAGAAACACGTAATGGCTTGGATGTGAGATGCCGTGCCTGTTGAAAAGGCAATGAGAGAGAAAAAAATTATTCTCGTGAAAACATGTCTAGGCAACATTTCAAAAAGATCACTTGATTGCTTTATATGATGAACAGATTTAATTTAGTCTTTTATTCATATATAAACATTGCTCACCGAACATAAACAGAAGCTCAACCGAACCTGCTTGACACGCGAGAACAAACCTCATTGGTTCTTACAGAAGCTCGAACGTGCTGCGCAACACACGCAAATTAACCTCACTGGTTCTTACAGAAGCTCAAACGTGCTGCGTAACACACGAGAATGAACCTCATTGGTTCTTGTGGAAGCTCAAACGTAATGCGTAACACACGAGAATGAACCTCATTGGTTCTTGTGGAAGCTCAAACGTGATGCGTAAACACACGAGAATGAACCTCATTGGTTCTTGTGGAAGCTCAAACGTGATGCGTAACACACGAGAATGAACCTCATTGGTTCTTGTGGAAGCTCAAACGTGATGCGTAACACACGAGAATGAACCTCATTGGTTCTTGTGGAAGCTCAAACGTGATGCGTAACACACGAGAATGAACCTCATTGGTTCTTGTGGAAGCTCAAACGTGATGCGTAATATAACGAGAATGAACCTCATTGGTTCTTGTGGAAGCTCAAACGTGATGCGTAACACACGAGAATGAACCTCATTGGTTCTTGCTGAAGCTCAAACGTGATGCGTAACACACGAGAATGAACCTCATTGGTTCTTGTGGAAGCTCAACCGTGATGCGTAACACACGAGAATGAACCTCACTGGGGCACATTCAAAGCTCAATGTGCAGCAGGTTTGAGATGCGTTTTCTGTCGTTTGGTGGGTGTGTCAAATATGTCAGCCCAATCAGCAGCAACATGTATATAAACCACGCGGTATTAAAGAGACAGCTCGCACAATAGGTCCAAAAAATACTATACATATTTATATATTTTGCTATTGTATTGTGGAGTGACACTTTCATAAACCTTTCTATATTCCTCTGATTATATAATGGTAAATATTACAATACCATAGCACAACAGTTATCAGAAATAATGATAAGCCTAATACTCACAATAAAAATAATACGGTCATATAGATCATAACACAGTCTTGGTGGTAAGAAGTGAATTATCCTTCACCTGAAGTGTTTGTCTTTTCATCCTGAAATGCGAGGCAAATGTTGGATCACAATAATTAGGAACCAGTTTCCACAAATCCCTTCACTCGATTGGGATGTTCTCTTTTATTCTGGACAGCAAGGGCAGTGATTGTAACATGAGTGTGTTTTGCAGTATTAAACATGTATTTATACCGATTTCATCAGGCTCCGAAAATTCTTCAAAAAGAACACAAAGAATGGCCTTCTCAGCTGCCATAGATGCAACACTTCAGAACAGGGTGTTCAACGCACCACCGTTTCCGTTTAAAAAACGTTTTGTGAGTTGATGGATGTTTATGTTAATAAAGGCCTAAATTAAATCTGTCATAAAGCGATCGAGTCTCTTCTGAAGAAATCTCATTTGGATTAAATCGCTCAATTCATTTGGATTAGATTTACAATCTCTTTATGAACTTTTTGAAGCGTCAAAGTGGAAGTTGCTTAGCTGTCAACGCAGGGGGAGAAAGGTGAAGTGTTCTGAAGATGAACGAATGTCTTACGTGTTCGTAATGACAGAAGGAAAGATCAGTCAATAATGACAGATTAGGTGAACTATCCCTTTAAGGCACCCACTCAATATTCTCATTACTGTAATGAAAAAACAGTTCCAAAAAAATGCTTCTATTAACTTTTTTGACGATTAATGAAATTTGCAAAATTGACAGTTATTGAACTAAATTGAGCTGAAAACACTTATGAGAGCAGAGCTGCTTTACAGCTGAAATTTAATTTGTTTAAAAAAATGATACATTTTTCTATGTGAAGTTGCTTTGAAACAGTCTGTATTGTATAAAGCCCTAAATGAATGTGACTTCATAACATGTACACTCTAAAAAATGCTGGGTTAAAAACAACCCAAGTTGGGTTGAAAATGGACTAACCCAGCGATTGGGTTGTTTTAGGGTTAGTCCATTTTCAAATCAACTTGGGTTGTTTTTAACCCAGCATTTTTTAGAGTGTACATGTTATGAAGTACATGTTATCTTTTTTCCACACACTATTTTGCATTATTACTATAGAGTGTATACCATGCAGCATGCTAGTATTTCAGCCATTAACGGAATAGTTCACTCAAAAATTTTAATTGTGTCATTTACTCACCTTCATGTTGTTCCAGACCTGAACGAGTTTCTTTCTTTTGTTGAACACAGAAGAAGATATTTTGAAAAATGTTGGTAACTGATAATGGTTTGCTGATCAGTTGACGGTAGCCATTTTTTCCCCTATGGAAGTCAATGTCTACCGTCAATCTGGTTACCACCATTCTTCAAAAAAAATCTCCTTCTGTGCTCAACAGAAGAAAGAAACTCATAAAAGTTTGGAACAACATGAGGGTGAGTAAATGATGACACAATTTTCATTTTTGGGTGAACTATCCCTTTAAGCCACCCCACATAATTGTTGTTGTGCAAAATGGGTGTTTGAACAAGTTTCTTCCTGCAGACATTGTAATTAGCCCTTTGCTTATTTACAGTGTCTTCCAGAAAGCAACTAATGTGGCACACATGTCTAAACCCCACCGGCGTGCTTGAGGAGAACACATCGCTTCATAGAGCTTCAGTGGAGCCGGAGGAACTCAAACATTCCAGCGAGAAAGAAACGATTTGGAAAAGAAAACCTTTGGCGTAGCGATAAACTGCTCCCACTTGGCCTCTATTGCCTTTTCCTTATTCAGCCTCTTTATCGTGGTTCTGCTTCTTCCAGGGTCCCTGAAAGGTAGAGAGAGAGAGAGAGAGAGAGAGAGAGAGAGAGAGAGAGAGAGAGAGAGAGAGAGAGAGAGAGAGAGAGAGAGAGAGAGAGCGAGAGAGAGAGAGAGAGAGAGCGAGAGAGAGAGAGAGAGAGAGAGAGAGAGAGACAGATAAAGAGACATACAAAATTTCTTGACATATTAATTATTTGCGTGATCTCTTCATAATGTGCTCACCAAATCTGGAGTATTATCAAAATCATATGTCACCTTGAGAGGACGGAAAGAAATAGAAGGATGGAGCAAAACAAGTGCGCACATCTCAAGCGCTCTCTCCTCTCGGCTTAGGTCTTAACGGCGGCTGATAAAGTTTCATTATTTTTTGTAATATCTGCTCTCTGCCGTGCTGTACCGTTTT
This sequence comes from Paracanthobrama guichenoti, assembly GCA_018749465.1. Lineage (NCBI taxonomy): Eukaryota > Metazoa > Chordata > Actinopteri > Cypriniformes > Gobionidae > Paracanthobrama > Paracanthobrama guichenoti. The sequence goes on along the minus strand of CM031947.1, from coordinate 8,155,187 downwards.
CCCATAAAGCTTCACTTTATTGGAAATTGGATTCTGGGATGGTAGGAGCCCCTCCAGGCTCTTCTGGGAGACGCTTCTTACAATCTCTCTCCCTCTTTTTCCATTTGTCTTTTTCCTCACTCTCTCCGTCCTTCACTAGCACCAACCTGTAGCTCCAGGAGATGAAGGATTAAATTCTCTCCCCTGCTCTGTCTCTCTTTTTCCACCGTATCTCTCTATTTAACACCAGCTAAATTCAAAGGTTTCATCATTTCTCCATTAACTCTGATCCTTGTTCCAGTTTGTTGTTGTTCCTGTAAGCTCTCATTAGTTGTGATGGCTAAGGCGAGTGTCTCTATTACTACTGAAGTGATTTCAACAAACCCCTAGGCTAGCCGTAAAAAGGCAGCTATATATTTTAATGCACACTGCAGTTCAAAAGTTTGTGTCTGTAAGGTTTCTTTAATGGTCTCGTATGCTCACCAAAACTGCATTTATTTGATCAAAATACAGTAATATTGTGAAATATTATTACAATCTACAATAACTGGTTTTTATTTGAATATATTTTAAAATGTAATATATTCCTGTGATGGTAAAATTGAATTTTCAGCGGCCATACACTGTCATATGATCCTTCAGAAATCATCCTAATATGCTGATTTGGTGCTCAAGAATATTTTTTATTATTATTATTATTATTATTATTATTATTATTATTATTATTATTATCAATGTTGAAAATGGTTGCGTTGTTTAATATTTTTGTGAAATACTTTTTTCAAGACAAAGTTAAAAAGAACAGCATTTATTTGAAGTATAATTTTTTTTGAAGTTTACTTTGTTTTTAATTGTTTTTGCTGGCACTTTTGATAAATTGAATGCGATCTTTAATAAACATTGATAAATAATATTGCAACGGATTGCAAAGCATCTGTTTCAAAATGTCTTTCAATTTGGTGGACAAACAGTTAAATACTCTCTTAAAGAATCTTTTTATATATATATATATATATATATATATATATATATATATATATATATATATATATATATATATATATATATATATATATATAATGTAATTAACAATATTAAGTGTGATATTAAATGAGACATAAGAAGTCGATATAAGGTGACAGCATACTTCTAGCATTCTTTTGTGGTGCCTATATGAATCTGAACCCTATTTCCAACATGTTAGTATCTTCAGATATCATTTAAAATCTAAAATATGAAGGTAAAAAAAAAAATACAAATCTAATTAGGTCAGCGATGGTATCTTGGGTCCTGGAGGGCCAATGTCCTGCTGAGTTTAGCTCCAAACCTGATAAAAACTCATCTGCCTGCATCTTTCTAGTAATCCTGAGGACATTGATTAGCTTGTTCAGTTGTTTGATTAGGGCTGGAGCTAAACTCTGCAGGACAGTGGCTCTCAAGGTCCCAAGTTGCCCATCGCTAAATTAGGGCATGGCTTCAGGGGACACGGTCTGCTTGTCTGTATTAGCGTGGGTCAGTCCACACACACACACACACACACACACACACACACACACACACACACACACACACACACACACACACACACACACACACACACACACACACACACACACACACACACACACACACACACACACACACACACACACACACACACACACACACACACACACACTACATTATGTTATACATAGACTATTTGCCTTCTGTCCCAGAATCAATGTCACTTTAACAAAGATGCACATGTGTTACATTTCTCAGGTATTAAACTTAATTTTATGCATGAACAGACAGGTTCACAAATCACTACATGCACATGAAAGCAATTAAACTGAACCAGCATGCACTCTAGAAGAGGCTACACCTTCCTAAAATACAGAAAAAAGTTCAGACACACAGTACCAATTAGCAGAACACTAAAGAGTGGAATAATGTATGTTCAAAATTAACACAAAATACCATACTACCATCCAAACGTTTGGGGTCGGTAAGATTTTTGGGTAAAACAAATGGAAACTTATTGTAAAGTTAACATTAGTTAATGACATTGGTTAACATAAACTAACAATACTTCTAAAGCATTTATTAATCTTAGTTAATGTTGATTTCAACATTTACTAATACATTATTCAATAATACAATCATTTTATATATATTTTTATTAATTAATGTTAACAAATTACATTCAGTAACAGATGTATTGCACATTAGCTAATGTTAGCCAGTGCATTAACTAACTAATGGGACCTTATTGTGAAGTGTTACTGATTCTTTTAATGTTTTTGAAATAAGTATCTTATGCTCACCAAGGCTGCATTTATTTGATCAAAAACTATATAAAAAAAGAAATACAATTATTTTGATATTTTAAATGTAATTTATTCCTGTGATGCAAAGCTGAATTTTCAGCATTCAGCATACTCCAGTCTTCAGTGTCACATGATCCTCCAGAAATCATTCTAATATGATGATTTGCTGCTCAAAACTTTCTTATTATTATAAATGTTGTAAACTGTTGTGCTTAAATATTTTTGTGGAAACTGATACATTTTTTCCAGGACAAAGTTAAAAAGAACAGCATTTATTTGAAATAAAAATCTTTTGTAACGTTTTGCTGTCACTTTTGATCAATTCATCCTTTAATAATCAACAATAAATAATATTTGACATATTGCAATGCATCTGTTTCAAAATACTGTTGGAGGACAAGTAGTTAAATTACGCTCTTAAAGAGTCCTGTTGACTATTGGGCTTGAAGCTATATCATTTTATTTTCAATGTTTTCTCACAAACAACTGAAAAAATGCCTGCTGAAAACCGCTGACCAAAATCTGGAATATCTAATGTACAACACACAAAAATCCTCACAAAAGACCACAGGTGGCCTAGAATGAAAGGCTCTACGCTAGTAATTTTAAGAATGCCGGTTCAAACCTGGAACAGGCAGTTTAAGTACTAGAACACAGTTGTGCCCTTGAGCAACTTTTGTTCCAGGTTTTTTTCCAGTGGGGATTCCAATGTAGAAAGTACTCTAGAAGATGCTAAGGGTAAAAACATGGCTGTTAAATGACAAATTAACCAACTAAAAGCAGTTTGCCTGGACAGAACAACTGCATCTGAACCACAAAATAATTACATTCTACTTTTTGACATTTAATGGCAATATATTATTTAATTTGACCTACAAACCAAATTTCCAAATTTGAGCACCGAATTTCTGGGTGTACATATCACAGAGGACCTCTCCTGGACCGCCAACACCACAGCACTGACCAAGAAAGCAAAGCAGCGACTCTACTTTCTCCGCAAGCTGAGAAGAGCCGGAGCCCCAGCCCCCATCATGCGCACCTTCTACAGAGGCACCATCGAGAGCATTCTGACCAGCTGCATCACTGTGTGGTACGGCGCCTGCAACGCATCCTGCTGTAAAGCACTTCAGCGCATAGTGAGAACAGCTGAGAAGATCGTTGGTGTCTCTCTCCCACCCCTCCAGGACATTTATAACTCCCGCCTCTCCCGCAAACCCCCCCCTCATCATTGCTGCCATCAGAGACCCCACCCAGCCAGGACCCATCGCACAGCCAGCTTCATTCCCCAAGCTGTCAGGGCATTGAACTCCCTCCCGACTCTGCCGACCCTCCCCTCTTCTGCCCCACGCACCTGATCTGGGAATCACCCCCCAGTTCTCCTCCCTTCATCTACCTCATTATATTGTCTCTCTGAGGAATTGGTCTCCCCTCTTACAGACTCTTTTTTTTTGCACACAGACTCTTACAGACTCTTTTTTTGCACACACTCTTATAATTTTATTTTTTACCTGCACTGACTTAAATCTGAAATTGCACTATTGTTACCATTGTTTGCACTATTTGCCATCGCCACTTTACCTCTATAATTCACTTTATCCACCTTTTTTTAATCTTTCTTCTGTTGTTGTTACTGTTAAACTTTTGTTGTTATTGTTATTGTTTTGTTGTTGTTAGGCACCTAGGGTCTGAGAGTCATAGAATTTCAATTCTCTGTATGTATGTACTGTACGTATGGCAGAATTGACAATAAAGCTGACTTTGACTTGACTTTGACTTTGAAAGCAGAATATTTTTGTGCCCACACGCTCACATACACATTCGCTGCTTTAGCATGCAAAGCACATCAGATTCCTGTCAGACCAGGTGAAAAGGACGTTATCTTAACGAGTTCATTGTTAGAACTCTGGGGGTCATGTGTGATGGGCAGTCGTGGCCTAATGGTTAGAGAGTCAGACTGGTAACCTGAAGGTTGTGGATGTGATTCTCAATACTGGCAGAAAATGACTGAGGTGCCCTTGAGCAAGGCTCCTAACCCCCAATTGCTCCCTGGGTGCCACAGCAAAAATGGCTGCCCACTGCTCCGTCCGTGTGTGTGTGTGTGTGTGTGTAGTACTCACTATACTCCTAATGTGTGTGCACTAACTTGGATGGGTTAAATGCAGAGGACAAATTCTAAGTATGATTTGCCATACTTGGCCATCACTTATGCGTTACTCATAAGTGATTCAACATAACTCAGTTATACTTTGACAAACTCAGTAAAATCCAGTTTGTTATTCTACACTGAATTCTGTCATTCTGCATGGATGTCAGTAAGAATTTCACCAACACAATGAGAGCAATATTAGTTTAATTATCGCTTCATTTTGACTAAGGTTTTATTCTTGTGAAGGTTTCGTACAATCACTTGCTGCTTTGTGAATGTAATGAGGATTAGTAAATTGTAACCAGTTATAAATAAAACAATTTCATAATTCAGTTTTGATCTGGTCAGGAATCAGAACTACAGGAACTGTTGTGCTTTACAATGTGCCTTTAAATTAATATGGGAAAGTTAGAAGAAGTCTCCTCCTGTTTCATAGTTGGAATCAAGATCATATCCCAGATCAATACTAGACCCTTCAAGACCCAGATCCAGGCCAACTCTAAGACCTAGTCTTGCTAGTCCAAGAAACACCTTTCTTTTCTTTTTACTCCTTCTATTTTAACTCTGGAAAGCCTGACATATGAAAATCAAGCATCTCGTTGGTTCAGGCAGACCACGTCAGTCAAGCTCGCATCAGCTGATAGCCAGCTGTTCCTGACGTGTACCAATCCAGTCTCGACACTCATCACCGCGGCCATTTAAATTCCAACAAACTAGGAGCTTGCTTGCAACAAACTCCCTCCTCCAACCCCAACTCCACCTTTACCTGTGTTTAATTTGCTTTGTTTCTTTCTGTAGGTCTCTACATGGCAAGCTCTCATGTATTGTCTACATTCGCATAATGTGAATTTGTAATTACATATGCATATACTGGTTCCATTCTGTATTCTGTATTCTGACTTGCTGCTTTCCCCACTCTGTCCAGGCGGGCGCATGGACAGGCGTGGGGAGTTCTTGCCCAGAACAGAACCATACCGCCAACACTAACTGTATGCTTTCATTGTCAGCAACGATAATAAACAATATACTTGATGAAGTGGTCCTGACTGAATAATAGTCCAATTTTTTTTTTTTTTTTTTTTTTTTTTTATGGAACAGTTTATTGACCCTTTAAACAAACAAACAAAAAAGTTTGCATATCTGCTTTTGTTGAGTATCATATTTGATACATCAGGCTATTATAATCTCACTTTGTATGATATAGGAGAATATGGAGCTGACACTCAAGGAAAAAATGCCTCAATTCTATTGAAACGAAGTGAAAAGATGCCAAAACGAAGCAAAAAAAAAAAAAAGAGATTTGGTGCTGTTGTTGATATTTATATGGCCAAAAGGTAAGATGAAATTCTGATAGCTTGTAATATAAATCAATGACAACAGTATAGCAGACTATTTACATAACATTCATACAAATATCAGTTGTCACTCTATAGCTCCAAATAATATGACTAATCTTGATCTAAATATTTTTATTTTTATTTTGGAAGAGGCAAAACATGTAATTCAATGCAATACAATGAATAACTGAGAGACATACAAATAAACATTAGGCCTACTCTAAAAGCCTGAAGCAAAATACTGGATACTCATATTTTAACATGATTTTTAATTATATATGGATAAACAAGTAAACCTGCTTCAGTCCAGTAAGGGAATGTCTTGAAGTATAACTAAGTAAATAACTATATATCGTTGTTTGTCTCTGGACTTTGTTATGCTTCCTGTTTCATGTTCTGGCTGCCATCTTTGTAGTCCTTTTGTAGTTTTTTAATGTTATTTCCCCCTTGATAGTCTCCCACAGGTGTCTTATTATCTTGTTATGCTTATTAGCCCCTGTGTATATACAGCACTTGTGTTTCTTTGTCAGTTGTTGTATATTATGGTAGCCTGTTTGCTTTGTTTCTGTTCTCTTGCTCTCCATGTTCCTAGTTTATTTATTTGTTGTAGGCCAACTTTCATTAAAATCCTGCAGTTAGATAGTGATGGCAGAAACAAAGCTTTTCAAATTCAATAAATTTTTCAAATGAACCAATTGCTGTTCAAAGCATTTGAAACGCCACATGCTGGTCAGAACAGTATAAATGCAACAAAAACATCTTTTACAAACCCATTGCAAATGTTTTATTTAAAGTAAAATCTATTAAAAATGCAATTAACTCTGCATGATTCATGGGTTCACAGAAATCACTGAAATTTCCATTGAGAAATTCGAAACAGTTATGACGCAGAAAAGCCTTGTTTACTGAAATCACTTGACTCTGGCAGTTTAATACACGCTCTGAACCACTGATTCGAAACAAAAGATTCGTAAAGCTTCGAAGCTTCATGAAGCAATGTTTTGAAATCACCAATCACTACAGTTAGATCCTCTCCTTTGTCTGCCTTCGCTTGTTGCTCCCACTTATTACTAAAAAAAATTATTCTTACATTTACTATATACTATCAACTATATACTATAAACTATAAATCAGACAACCGAAGGCACTGGTGTTGGATTTACATGATTTATTTGTGTACATCGGTCCCTCATGAATCAATTAAGTTAAACAAACATAATTTGTTCATGTAACTTCAACATCATGGGATGAATACATTTTAAGTGACCCAATTAAGTAGTCTCAAAATTAATTTTTAATTGACTCTCTGACATGATTCAGAAATTTAATTTTATATATTCATTCATCCATCCACAATTTCATATATTTTAATGTTACACAACTTAATTATAATACTGCACTAGCTACTTGAACAAACTTTTAGCTAGCAATAGCACACATTAGCATCTTAAATGCTAAGCATTAAAAGCTCCTTCAGTAAAGCCTTTATGACATCAGTTGTATTAGTCCACAGCCTAAGCAAATGCTCCACTCTTCTCCACAATGGTAACCCATTGTAATTTAAATTCTTCTAATAATTCCAACATAATTGAATATTAAACACTATTAAACACAATCAAATCTCCCCTTTCTCATCTTGCTCAAAAATACATAAAACATATAAAATGACAACATTTACTCTCTCTTGATTTAGCCATATGCAAAGCATGCTGGGAACTAACAAGCCCCGCCCAGTTTCAGTTAATGCAACACAAATAATTCATGTAATCTCAACACAAACGAATTAAGTAAACTTCAATTTGACTCATACTTAAGTGGAATGAACACAATCAAATTATGTTAGGACAAAATGTATAGCAATTGTGTTGCTTTAGCTCATTTTAATTAAGCAATTTGAACAGTACAGTACAAATCTTTTTTTTTTTCAGTGCATGTAGTAGATTTTAGATTAGATTTTTAGGTAAACCATTTCTTTAGGATTTGGGACCAAAGTGATCAAAGAGATAGACAAGTTTCTAAAAAAGACAACGCATTTCTATTTCTAATAAATACTTCATACTCCTGAAAAAAGTCTCATGTTTTCCACAAGCATATTAAGCACCACATCAGAATGATTTCTGAAAAATCATATGAAGACTGATGCTGAAAATTCAGCTTTGCCACCACAGAAATAAATTACACGGAAATAAATAAATAAATATAATGCAGGTATTATTATTTCACAAAACTGACCCCAAACTACTGAACGGTAGTCTACATCTGCAATGATGGGCATGGAGGAGAGCTTAAAGAATGACTTTGTCCTAGAACACAAATTATTTTTTCTCACTCACTTGGCATCCCAACAGGAAGTAACAGGTTCAAATCTTCCAGAACGTTCTAGAGTCAGTGCCTCCAACAGCCAATTCAAACAGCACAACTGACGATACACACACTCGCTAGAAAAAAAAAGACAAGACAAAAAATAATATATCCTGCAAATCATATTTATAAAGTAAAAAAATAACAAAAACAACCCCAGTATGCAAATGCAATTATCCTGCAAGGCACAACATGTAACCTTGTGTCAACAGCTTTGAAATCCTGTATAATTGCTTAGTTTACAAGCTGATGTACAATATAAGGCCTAAAGCATGCTATTCCACAGAGAGCCTTTCTGACAGCTTTCTTTTCATATTTTTTTAAACACAACGTACAAATCACATCAGATACAGAATCAAAAGCTTTGTCTATCTTGAAAGCCCTCTTGACAGCAAAACAGCAGCAAACTGAGGCTGCCTAGCAAATCTTTCATCCAGCAATTATTTTTTATAAAGAAATCTATATCTGTATATGTGTGTGTGTGTGTGTGTGTGTGTGTGTGTGTGTGTGTGTGTGTGTGTGTGTGTGTGTGTGTGTGTGTGTGTGTGTGTGAGTCGGTTGCTTTTGTGAGGACTTCTTTATGGTATCGACAGAGTTTTTAATGAGAGACATTACTTTTACGTTTTGTGTCTCCTGTATGAACACACTTATAGACACTTTGGTGGCATTGTCTGTGGGAACTGTGAGAATCAAATCCATTGTTAATTGATTCAGTGTTTAATCTCCTGTTTAAAGTTAAAAGAAAAATCTTGTATGACATAAGAAACAGAGTGAGAAAGATAGAGAGAGAGAGTTACCCTGACTGTGCTTTGGCTCATTTGTTACAAGCTAACATTTCAAGGCCATCTCCTAGTATAAATTAATTCCTCTCACTTTCTTTTCAACAAGAAGTAGAGGCATCGGTTTGCTCTCTGCTTTCTGTTCAAACATCAAGGTTAAGATGTTTAATCAGGCTTCCGGTGAATGACATCCACCTACTCACTGTTAGCAGACAACAAGCTTCTTGACATCACACACCCCATACAGTTTAGTTAGCCACAATGTGATACGTGGGTTAAATATCTGGCTTAAATACACAAAGGTGATCGCTATATCTGCCATATCCAAGCACATATGACCAGGCACTTAGGGAACTTGTCAAAAATAAGATCTTCATTGAAAAGTCCCAAAACTATCATTTTTATGGCTGTTACATAATACAACCACTGTTACAGTCACATGGTTACCTGTCACTTTTGCACTTCACTTCCCAGCATCCTCCTTTACTCTCACCTGCATGCACTTCATAATCACGCACCCCTGCACCTCATCTGCACCCTCATTAGCTCACTTCATAAGCACACACCTCACCTCAGTTAGTTATCTGATCTTGTTTATGCAACATGGACTGCCTACCTGTTCCTCCAGTGATTTCTTCTGTGTCCTGTTCTCCAATGAGTACCTTCAAGTCTTACCTTCACTCTCCATGTTCATCCGTCAATGATAGAGGTGTGTGTATCCATCCTGGTTTCATCTCCACCATATTCCACGAGTCCCTGCACCTGTAAGAAAAATACATTCCATCATTCTCACATCCAAAGAACATCAAGTCTCTACTGTGTGTATACTCACCTGTTTACATTGCCTGTTGATTTGTGCTGTCTCAAATAAACTGTTAACCATTCCTCTTTGTGTTCCGAGTATACATTCCATAACAGAAGATCGGACCAGTACAGACTACAGCATTATGGGCCTTCTCCTTATCCCATTGAACCCAGCTGATCTGCTACTCTCCATCTCCCAGGACCACCGGCTGATTAAGTTATATGTTGAGGAGTTCCTTCAGCTCACCCACCAGGTACCATGGAACGATGGGATGTTGAAAACTGTATTCTGGAGCAGTTTGGATGACCCGCTATTTCTCCAGGTACCAGCATGTTCTACACCAGGTACTCTAGCACAATACTTGGATTATGTGATGTGATTATGTGAGTGGTTCTTCCCTCACTGATGGTGAGGTTGATGAGGACACCACCACCACTCAGCCACAGTCACACTTGTCAACTCCAGTCCCTGTCAAGAGTCTATTGTCTCCTTTCTCCGTGGAGAGTCTAGGGACATCTCCGTTCCTTGTGGCTCCCCAGACTACCCCTGAACCTCCATGGTCCCCTGAGCTGCCGGTGCCGCCCTGGAGGCTTTCCGTCCTGCCTTGCTCTCTCCTGGTCGGCCTCTAGGGCACCCGCCCTCCTGCCCCAATTTATGGCACGAGGACGCGCCTCCGGGGAGTTGTCACATGGTTACCTGTCACTTCGGCACTTCACTTCCCAGCACTTCCCATGCACTTCATAATCACGGACACCTGCCCCTCATTAGCTCACTTCATAAGCACTCACCTCAGTTAGTTGTCCAATCTCATTTATGCAACAAGGACTACCTACCTGTTTTGTTTTTTGTTTTTTCACTGATGATGAAACTGGTTTCCTCTCCACCATATTCCATGAGTCCCTGCACCTGTAAGGAAGACATTCCACCTTTCTCACATCCAAAGAACATCAAGTCTCTACTGTGTCTGCTCACCGGTTTACATTGCCCGTTGATTTGTCCTGTCTCGACTAAACTGTTAACCATTCCTCTTTGTGTTCCGAGTATACATTCCGTAACAACCACATTGAAATGCATTGTCCCATTTTACAAGATGTAAAATAAGTCTCTATACCCAGAGTGTGTATATGAAGGTTTAGCTGAAAATGCCCCACACAGTGTTTTTTTTTTTTTTTTTTTTTTATAGCATGTTAAAATTGTCACTTTATGAGTGTGAGCAAAAACATGCTGTTTGTGTGTGGCCCTTTAAATGCAAATGAGCTGCTGCTCCAGTTAGCAGACAGGCAATGAAACTGTGCAGCACTCCTGTAAATAACTGAAGCCTATGTGCCTCGATCGCCCCCAGGTGGTTGGTCCCAGTATGTCATAACCCCCGCCCCTCCGTGGATTCTAATGGATGCGAGAAAACTAAACAATCAAATTACACTTAATAATAATTAAAAAAAAGTTTAGTTAGTTATTTGATGCTATAAAAACGGGGGGTGTGATGTCATGATTAACAACAGAAATTGACAGCTTCTCTGAGTGAAGTTGTCACTGAGGCACTAACAGACTTTTTCAGGATTTTCAGGAGGAGATTGGAGCTTTAGCTTTAATTTCTACATTTCCATAACTGTTTATTTCACATTGATATAATGAATTGTTCTGCATCTGCGAGAGTGTGGGAAGGCTTTTGATATCGCGCCTCTACTTCCTGCTCTCTACTGTGCAGACTCCGGTCCCGAGATCACTACTGTGCAGACTCTGTCCCAAATCTGCGCAAGATGTCAGCGCCATATTCGGACCTCCGGAGGCTTCACTTTTCCTCAGTGGAAGCGAATGAAGTCACGTCATATTTTTTTACGGCCTATGGTTCAGCCTTTTATGTTCAAATCGGAGTCGGACAATGATGGAGAGACTCAAGAAGAACTGACAACATGTAGAATACAACAGGACATTTCTGAATGGCTAGTTGATGAATTTATGAAGCTGATGTGGAGTTAATTATCTTCAAGTCATTGACTAGCATATTCTGTCATATTAATCTCACCCCTTTTGTTGTTTGTTCCCACGGGCGGGGTTTATGTAAATTTCAGGGTTAGTGATGTCACTAACCAGCCATTTGTTGTAGTTCTTAAAAAGTGATTTCTTTAAAAGAAAATATCTCCCTTTGCTTTGAACTTTGAGCGTCGTAACTTTGCAGATATTGTTTATGCTTAAACAGCAACATTATACTAAAGTTTAAAAAGTGAAATCATAATCAGCTACCCCTTTAATATAAGAGTCATAAATACTACATTTTTACTGGTAAAGTCTTTATAAAGACTATCGTTAAAAAGTTTGTAGTCAGTAAGACTTTCTTTAGTAAGATAAAAGAAATATTGTGAAATTATTACAAATTAGTTTGCATCCAAAATAAAAGTTTGCTTACATACTATTTGTGTGTGTACTGTGTATAATTATGTATATATTAACACGCACACATGGATGTATATTTTTAAGAAAAATGTGTTTTAATATAATTTATATAAATATATATACATGCAAATATTTCCTATACATATACATGTGTGTATACAAAAATACATAATTATACACAGTACACACACACATACATTATGTAAACACTAAATTTTATTTTGGATGCGATTTAATTGGTTGACAGCTGTAAAAATATTTTTTTTCTACTTTAATACGCTCACCTAAAGGATTATTAGGAACACCATACTAATACTGTGTTTGACCCCCTTTCACCTTCAGAACTGCCTTAATTCTACGTCGCATTGATTCAACAAGGTGCTGAAAGCATTCTTTAGAAATGTTGGCCCATATTGATAGGATAGCATCTTGTAGTTGATGGAGATTTGTGGGATGCACATCCAGGGCATAAAGCTCCCGTTCCACCACATCCAAAAGATGCTCTACTGGGTTGAGATCTGGTGACTGTGGGGGCCATTTTAGTACAGTGAACTCATTGTCATGTTCAAGAAACCAATTTAAAATGATTCAAGCTTTGTGACATGGTGCATTATCCTGCTGGAAGTAGCCATCAGAGAATGGGTACATGGTGGTCATAAAGGGATGGACATGGTCAGAAACAATGCTCAGGTAGGCCGTGGCATTTAAACGATGCCCAATTGGCACTAAGGTGCCTAAATTGTGCCAAGAAAACATCCCCCACACCATTACACCACCACCACCAGCCTGCACAGTGGTAACAAGGCATGATGGATCCATGTTCTCATTCTGTTTATACCAAATTCTCACTCTACCATCTGAATGTCTCAACAGAAATCGAGACTCATCAGACCAGGCAACATTTTTCCAGTCTTCAGCTGTCCAATTTTGGTGAGCTGGTGCAAATTGTAGCCTCTTTTTCCTATTTGTAGTAGAGATGAGTGGTACCCGGTGGGGTCTTCTGCTGTTGTAGCCCATCCGCCTCAAGGTTGTGCGTGCTGTGGCTTCACAAATGCTTTGCTGCATACCTCGGTTGTAACGAGTGGTTATTTCAGTCAAAGTTGCTCTTCTATCAGCTTGAATCAGTCGGCCCATTCTCCTCTGACCTCTAGCATCAACAAGGTATTTTCGCCCACAGGACTGCCGCATACTGGATGTTTTTCCCTTTTCACACCATTCTTTGTAAACCAGTAGAAATGGTTGTGCGTGAAAATCCCAGTAACTGAGCAGATTGTGAAATACACAGACCGGTCCGTCTGGCACCAACAACCATGCCACGCTCAAAATTGTTTAAATCACCTTTCTTTCCCATTCTGACATTCAGTTTGGAGTTCAGGAGATTGTCTTGACCAGGACCACACCCCTAAATGCATTGAAGCAACTCCCATGTGATTGGTTGATTAGATAATTGCATTAATGAGAAATTGAACAGGTGTTCCTAATAATCCTTTAGGTGAGTGTATATTTTAAAATATAATTTATCCCTGTGATGCAAAACTATCAATTTATTTTAGAAAAAAAAAATAGAATAAAAAATACTGACCCCAAATGTGTTAATGGTAGTGCATGTCTATACTTTCAAAATAATCAATGAGAAATACATCATATGGTATATCATTGCTGTAGCACCACAGTTTTCACCCAGCAGATACAGACCAGAAGTGTGTGTGTGAAGTACAGGGCCCCACAAAATGTATCTGGACACTTTTAGATACATTTAAAGATTGTGTCATTGCATTAAATAACAAAGTATCAAATAAAATGCCAGGTCCTAGCAAAGCAACTGCTTGGTAAATCATGCACTGTGTATGAATGATATGGACAGCCTTCAGATCCAGTAGCCTACAGTACACCTCTTACAGGCCGCTTGAGGTAACTTCAGAATAAACACCATGTCCCCATCAAAACCAAGAATGTTTTTCAAGTGCAGGCAGAAAATGCAAATAGGTTAGCAAAGGACTAATGATGCATCGAAGATGTACTTTGATTCCAGCATGACATTATATTCCATCAAGAGACTGTAAATGAGCCATGTTTATTTTTTTCTTTTCATTTTGCTGCATTAGATCCTTCTAGTCAGAGGGTAATCGCTCTATCCTGCTGGTCGAGACTGATGGTTGAATGAATTTAGTTTTTCTGGAAGCTGAGACCCTTACGGTGAAATCTTTCTCAGATTGCTGTGGCTCATTCCAGCAGAGAAACACATTATTTTCTTGTTTTCCTTCTTTTTAATGTATTTTTATGTCTGTGTGAACAAAATTTTAATGTCAGGGAGTTTATCTGACGTTATGTGTTAGTATTCCAACCATCCGTGTGGAAATGTGACTCTCCGGAGTTATCAGGAATGCTTTAACATGTAGCCAGATTGTTGAATTATGGCACAAAGTCAGGTAGCAGCTTATTCTGAACAAGAAAAAATTGCCTGACTGGCATGTAAAGTGACTAATCACAGTTTGTTTAGCCATTTAGCTGAATCAAAATATGAATTTCTGTAAACTTTTGTAAAGAAGAAAAAAACCCAGCAGAACAGAGAGTACAAGAAAGAGGTGCTGAGTGGTTTTACCCTGGAAGTAGGTGAGGAGGTGTTGAGATCAATGATCTGTAGACAGGGGTAAATGGACGAGCAGCCCGCATTTTCCTCCTGTTGGATTTCCATTCTAAAGAGGATGTTGCTGCAGCATCACACCACCTGATAAAACAGCCATGTTTGGTTTAGTGGGTGTGGAGAGGAAAAATGGTAGATGTAGTTAAGTGCAAATGCATCCCAGCTAACAGGAAACATTCTCAGAGCTTTGATAACATTCTGGCAAGGTTTTCTCAAAGTTAATATTCTTCCAGTAATGTTAACAGAACGGTCTTTTAAAGTTAACTGGTATTTAATAATGTTCTCAAAAAATTACCACAAAAACATTTATATTTCATTCATGGAATGTTTTTTTTTTTTTTTTTTTTCTTTTTTTACCTGAAATGTTTTAGTTGGACGTTGGACGTTCAACATTAAAAAAATAAAAAATATTTTAAACATTCAGAGAACATTCAAAAATAACATTTTGGGAACATTAGCAAAATATTCTTAGAACATATTTTGGTCACACTTTAATTACTGCTTATTAATAGTAAGGTGGTTGTTAAGTTGAGATATTGGGTAGGATTAAGGGATGTAGAATAAGGCATTAATATATGCTTTATAAGTATTAATAAACAGCCAATATACTAGTAATATGCATGCTAATAAGCAACTAGTTAATAGTGAGAATTGGACATATTTTTGTTAGCCGGGATGCTATCATGCTTAAACACAACTTCATCTGACATCTTTGGTAGTTATGCAGCTCTTGGTTAATATTTATGGTGAATTCATGTAAATTAGATTAGAAATTTATGTCAATGGCAAAATGTACTTTTCTCCTTTTCGTATTTGTTGCAACAAAATAATAGCAATATCAGAAATCATACTTAATTATAAAATAAAAAGTTTTTATCCTTTCCTGCAGGCCCAATTTTCCTGAATCCACCCTGCATATAATTATTACACTTGCAAAAACAAAGCTAGATAATAAAAATATCTCTTTTCTAATTGTCTCACATCTTAGCACCTCTCAGTATCACTGTCCTCGTCTGAATCGAAGACATTGGGAGGTCGTAGCTCAGTGCGTCTCAACTCCTCCCTCCTCTGTCGTTCTCTCCGCTGCTCCTCCTGCGCTTCTTGCTCCTCCTTCAGAAGGAGGTGAAAGTACCCACAACCTTGCTTCACTGCACGAATGTGCTGCCTGTAAAGACATTTAAAAAAATAATTGGAATGCTTCAAATAAGAGAATCTGATTGGTTGAGACCACTAGTGACTCATGTCCTCAAGTTCTGTCATGAAACTCTAGATGGCGCAGGTTGATGGGTCCATAACGCAAGTTACAACCTTTATCACACTTCATATATCCAGTAAGTGAAGCAGTGTATCGCTACTTCCGGTCCAATCGCAACACAATCAAAATTAAAGCTGCAAGCAACGATGAAAGGGCCCTCGCACCCGGGGCCACCGCCACCTGGTGGACTCAGGAAAACAGCGAATAGTGAGCAAGATTCTTTTTAGTAGAGTATATATTGGAGAAATACAGCAAAGTCATTTTGATGTGCAACGCTTCCTTCTGCCAGCAGGTGGTGCTCTGACTATATTGCCATGTAGATGTCTTCAGGTCAGGAATATTATCAAACGTGAAGTTTGGGGCAGATCGGACATTGTATGCCTGACTTACAACAGCTTCCTGTGTCATGGCGAAACATCAGACAGACATCAGACAGAAACATCAGGTCACCACAGACACACCCTTCAGCGAAAACTCAAGATCTCCTCAATTTAACATTGCCAAGACCTTAAGATTAGATTGACCAAATATGATGTTGTTCTGGTTAAATCACTATGAGGAGTTAATCACATCGTAAAACATGGCCTCTCCTGTTGCCCACAGGTGGCGCTATGACTGTAACTGAATACTGGTGTGTAGATGTCTTCAGGCCAGGACTCTAATAAAACATGTGAAGTTTGGGGCAGATCAGACATCATATGCCCAAGTTACAACAACTTCCTGTTTCATGGCAAAACATCGAACTTTGTCAGGCCGCCACGGACACGCCCTCCAAGGAAAACTCAAGATTTTCACGATTTTTTTGCAGATAAAGTTCAAAATTTCTCACTTCCTGTTGGTTTTTCATAATTTGCACCCAGGGTCTTTTTTGTAGGTATTGGCCTTTTACATGTGTTTACCAAATTTCATACTCGTATGTGAAACGTAGCTCGAACAGCGCTTAATTGAAATTTTGTAGGTGCCGCTATCGAGCCATTTTGCCACGCCTAATTCTAAAACCCATAACATGCGTACATTTTCACGACTTTTGACGTGTGTGCAAAGTTTCATGAGTTTTCGAGCATGTTTAGGCCCTAAAAAATGTGATTAATTTGGGAGAAGAATAATACCAAATATTGCTGAGCAATTCCAATAGGGTCCTCACACCATCGGTGCTCGGGCCCTAATTAATGGCTGAATCCTCTCGCTGGTGTTACTGCAGCGATCCGGCTGCTCCAATTCTAAACAACAACATCCTCTCCTCAGTTTTCATGATTTTTCGACACAACAAGAATAGAGGAAAGCATGGGTGAGACTGATACAGTGGGAGTTTGTTCCTGTGTAGCATGCATTTCGAAACTGATGATGTTTACATCTCATATCTTCAACCTGCTGAAATGTTCCCTTCCAAATGTGCATTCTGAATAATAAATAAATGTATTTCCCAACTAACCTGCCTCAGTCCAGTGCTCCTCTTCTCATTAACAGTGTTTACCATGGTTTAACTACAATAACCATGTTTTGGCTTATTTGTAGTAAACCCATTGTTAATTTTCATAAGAGCAGAGCAGTATTAAAATGGATGAATGAATGCGTGGTATCTGCCTTAAAGAAATTGAATGATGTTTATGTTTAACATTAAATTAATCTTAAAGGGTTAGATCACCCAAAAATTTTAATTCTATCATTAATTACTCACCCCTCCAAGACAGCAATTTAATTATCACTTTCAAGGTCCAGAAAGGTAGTAAAGACATCGTTAAAATAGTCCATGTGACTACAGCGGTTCAACCTTCATTTTATGAAGCGATGAGAGTACTTTTTGTGCAAGAAAACAAACAAACAAAAATGACTGTCTATGGAGGGGTCAGAAAGCTCTCGGATTTCATCAAAAATATTTTAATACGTGTTCTGAAGATGAACGAAGGTCTTACGGGTGTCGAACGACATGAGGGTGAGTCATCAATGACAGACCTTTAAACAGTAATGCTATGACAGCATGACTACACTGAATATGAATAAGGAATTTTGACATAGATGTGTGAATTATATACAGTGAAATGATTGTCAATGAAAAATGACAGAATAACGACTAAAATATTTAATAGAAATAAATAAATATGTCCATTCTGATCTTATTCATGAGGTCTCGCACACAGACTTTGAAATCATCCTGCGAATACTCATTTTAAGAGGCGTTTCTTCTAAAGGTCAATGGGATTTTTGGTTAAATGCCTGAAATAACATCTGGTTAACACAAGCTATTTTCTCGTTTTCTTCTACCACATAAAATATATGAGTAATAACCCTGTGATTGTTAAAACTATTTACTTGTCTTAAAAAAAGCTGTTGCTAACAAGTAGATAAATGGGAAAACGGAAGTTGTCGGGGACATTAAATGTCCTCACACTGAACAGGTAAACTATTCTATCTCTATCTACCTAGATTTTAAACAAAGACTGAGAAAATTGTCAGAAGCTTAGTGATGGTGATGATGAAGTCACGTGACCATAGTGTATTTGGTTCATAGCCTACATAGCCTACTTATAACCTTAACGTTTTACTGCTGCTGATTGTATTTAGGCTTCAAAAGTCATAAAAAATTGCATTGATTTGTGCAGACTGAACAAAATGTGAAAACGTGTGAGAACACAGAGCATATTTTCTGCAAAAATCCCAAATCTTTTTTTTTTTTTTTTTTTTTTTTTTTTTTTTAATCGAGGGAACCAGGATGATGTAAACTTCTGTGTTGGCCTACAAAATACATCATTCTTGCAGCTCTCTATTAACAATAAGAACTTTATTTTTTCAAAATTAGTACATCAGCTACATATTTTCATCAAGGCCAAAAGTAAAAATAACAAAATAACTAAAGCAATATTGAACAAAACCCTTGATATACACAACAGCGGTGACCTCTTGTCCTCTTGTGACTGTTTCACTGAATGTGGCCACAATAATTGCATTTTTCCTTTCAAAAATGCCAATCTTCATGAGAATGAGTATGAATATTTCAGCACGCTTGGCTATGGTTGTGTCTGTCATAAATGTCAACCATTTTGTGACGCACAGAAAGAGAAGGAGAGGAAGAGAGAGAGAGACACACACAGCTCTCTTGCCTGTGGTGAGACTGTGTTAAATCCCCCCTCAAACAAAATGCCATTGGTGATGCCTGCCAGGTTTGAAACCATAGCCGTTGGGCAAGACACATAAGACGCTGAGAGTGGGGTGGAGAGGAAGAACAGATAATAATAGGTCTTGCTGCAAGAACACACAGATTAGCATTGAAATGATTGGTTACATATGAATTTAAAATTAATCACAGCTATGCAGGTGCAGATAAATGAACTCAAACATTATACTAAACTGCCAGTACTGACATTATGGGCCATACACCTGGCACAATGCAACAGCAGGCGCGACAAAAGTGTTTTTGTTAGTTTCAGCACGACGCAGTTATCATTTTAACATCCAGCGCCACGTTGTTTAAATAAAAAATGCAGTCACGCACAATTGTTTGCCCATGGGCGTGCTGGTCTGAAAACGAGGTGTGTTCAGGCGCGTTGTTGGCGTTGCTATTTTGAGGCAACTGAAAACGACTGCGCCATTGATCAACAAAAACCTGCACAAAACGCGTACTCTCTGCTTATTACACACACAGGATGCGCAGCAGCACACAAAACATTTTTAAATATTAAAAACAAAAGGATTCCTCTCAGGAGAAGCGTTCAGTCTTTCCGCTCACAAATTCCTCCATGTAAATAGCGAATCCGCCATGGCACGAGCGCAACTGGCTTTTAAAGGGAATGGGAGATGAGACTCTGATTGGTTTATTGCACGTTACGCCCAAAACACACCCATGACTCATTAAGAGAATAGGTACAACCCTTTTAGATCATGTGCTGGGCGTGCCGACTGTTTTTTCCTGTCGTTAAACTAGCAGAAGTGGATTCGGACATGCCCTAAGTGCATCTGTGCCATGCACTTTAGACCATGTGCTCAGATTGTTAAAATAGGGCCCTATGACTTCAGAATTTCATTATCTATAGACTTTTGTGTTCTTTTGTGCATGTGTTTTTTTGTGTTAAATTTTAAAGCTTCTGTCAAAATGTTTTGTTTTACTGATCAATGTAAATAAGGATTTCTGTATAGGCACATGACCTATATAGAAGGCCATTTCCACCATTATTGCTGCCTATAGGGAAAAAAAAAGATATTGCTCTTTGAATACACATTAACGTCTAGTGGGGAATGTTGTCACAATGGCTCAGTGTTGCCAAATTTGCGATTTTCCAGCAGAATTGGGCTACTTTTACACTGTTGACGCAGATTATGTTTTTAGTCCACAGGCTGAAGCGACCCTACCCTAGGAACTCATATTTTTTACCCCCAGAACTCGTTTTTTTAACCCCTGGAACTCTGTTTTTACTGTGGAACACAACACCCACCCCCTCCCTGGAACACAATTGGGGTGGTTTTGTTACTCAAACCTGGCAACCCTGCACTAGCTTTCTATAATAACAGCGTCTTAATTACTAAATATAAGAAATACTGTATGTTATTTAAGGATTTGTAAATTCATTAAACAGATCTAAAAAGGCATAATCATATTTTATGAAAACAAACATATTCATTATTCATACAGTAAGCAATCAAGTTATTTGGCAGTGCTTAACTAGAGCATCTGTGAATGCTGCTTTCTAGAGCTAAACTGCACCAGCATACTGATGCAGACGTAAACAATAATTAGTGCACAGTAGGAATCCTAACCTTGTGCGGCATAAATGTTTTCGAAGAACGGTGCCCTCTTCTTTCTGTGACCGACGACACTTTGGTACCAATTTCTAGGGGGGGGGGGGAACAATGAGATTGAGAAATAGGAACATATCAACATAGGGATTGTTATGTCATTGCATTTGTTTTAGTTTTTTTTTGGCCTAGACAACATTATCACTGGTCCACCACAAAAAGGGTGTGTTCATTTGATAAAATATTACAGGTAAACAGTAATGTTGTGAAAAAATTTATATTACTTTTTCTATTTATATTACAATGCAATTTAGAATTTAGATGGCAGAACTGAATTCTTAGTAGCCATTACTCCAGTCTTCAGTGTCACATGATTCTACAGAAACTATTCTAATATGCTTATTTGGTGCCTGCTCTCAAATTTGACACTGCTCTCAAAACAATTAATACAGCCAACTAAACCCACTTTTACCTTAGCCGAACAGTTTACCTTAACTGCATGAAGCACTGTTTTTATTTCTGGTAATGCATTTATAAAAAGTAAATGCTCTCATCAAATCTACAGAGTAGAGTAGGCAAGCAACCCTAAAATGAGGGCAAGTGAACCCTAAAATGACCCCTTGAAGTGAATGTAATCTGACCGGATAGGCACAATTCTCAGAATGTGACATTCCACATCGAACTTGCACCTATATTTGCACAGCAAATCAGCTGACTTTAATTAACACCTTTGTTTGCACTTATGCCATGTGCCGTCTCATATTTTTCACTCAGCTGCAGAAAGAGGACCAGTGTGTGGAGATATAATCATTGGGTATGTGTGAGAGTATTGCTGATAAAGCATCACACCTCGTTTTCCTGTGAAGAATGTGGAGGGGTTTCGTGAACGAGATTGTCATCAGCTTCAGAGATATCCTCCTTTGGTGCCTAGTAGAAAAACACAAGTCATTTCAGGAGGATTTTACTGCCAGCTCACAGTTGCATAGAAATGAGAATTAAAACACAGCCCACAAAATCCAAAGATGTGACATTACGACACAAGAAAGTTCATTACAGGCAAAGTGCTTAAAGTTTTTCCTCACTTAGTGATAATGAAGTTCTAAGCCAATTATCTCGGGCTTTGTCAGAGATATACAGTTTGCTCTTGACACATGCAGTGAGGCTATTTTGCAATTCTCCAGTTTAATACAAAATCGCAAATTATAAGCATAACATAAGGGAACATTCCATTATATAATTTTGCAAACATTATGGGAGTGTTACTTTTTGAATGTTCTCTGAACGTCGGCGTGCCAGGCGCATGGTCTAAAAGGGTTGTCCCTATTCTCTTAATATGTCATGGGTGTGTTTTGAGGTGTAACGTGCAATAAACCAATCAGAGTCTCATTTCCCATTCCCTTTAAAAGCCAGTTGTGCTTACACCATGGCGGATTCGCTATTTACAAATAGCGGACTTTGCGAGCGGAAAGACTGAATGCTTATAGGTGCACATTAGTAACACACCCTTTACATAACACAAAAAAATACTGCGCTATTGAATTTAGACCAGGTTTTTGTTGATCAATGGCGCAGTTTTCATTTGCCTCAAAATAGCAATGCGCCAACAATGCGCCTGAACACACCCTCGTTTTCAGACCAGCACGCCCATGGGCTAACAATTGTGCGCGAGTGCATTTGCTATTTAAACAAGGTGGCGCTGGATGTGAAAATTATAACTGCGTCGTGCTGAAGCTGAAGCTGATTTACAGCAACCATCTGTATTGTTTAAAGCGCTTTATACATAAAAGTGACTTGACACCTAACAAAACATTTCAGAGAAAAAAAATAACGTTTTTGTGCTAACATTATTAAAGACGATATAACTTTGAATGAACATTAACGTTACTGGGAGAATGTTTGTTCATAACTTTGAGAGAACCTAGCCAGAACGTTAGCCGAAGCATTCCCTGATAGCTGGGTTTAAATTCTAGATTTTTGACTGTGGTCTCAGACTTTTGGACCCCAGTGAATATGTGCCATGGTGCTCCCCTTCTCAGTCTCCTTTATCCTATCAAATGCTGTCTATATTATCTCTTCATTCTGGAATAGAGGTTAGAAAAAGAAACAGTTTAGAGGCAGAGGCTGAAAGAATGTGTCCTTTCTCGGGCAGAGGTCTCTGCTCCGGCCGCTCCCTCACTCATGTCCTCCATGCCCTTGTCCACATCCTCCCTCTCCCCTGCTGATAGATGATCTCATTTGCAGTAAATCTGCTTGTATCTGAGCCAGACATGCCAGAGAGCTCTGCCTCCACTGACGGCATACTGTTCTTCCCCGACTGGGCCTAAAGCCACAACATATGAGCCACATTTAAACACAGTTTAAGGAACTGTTACCTTAAAGAGCAAATCAACTTCACATAGACCATGCTTGGTTACTAAAAACAACATATGTTTTCAATAGGACCATAATCAAGGATGGTTTATGGATTATGTTGAAAATTAATGCCATATAGAATACATCTGATGTTTAATCTATAGCTTTGTGGAGCGGGATTTTGAACCAGTGAGACTATTTATGAAGTTGAAGTCCAACAACAAATAATTTGTGTGTCCACCCTGAAAGCCAGAGGGCTGCACAATCAACCAATCACAATATAGGCCTGTTTGATATTTAATATACAACAAATGTGGGTCGCAGGCTTTATGGGTTTAACTTCTAAAAGAGAGGACGATTCAAGGACGGATTATGGACCACAACAATGGGACCAGAGCCCTTGGGCCTCCAGCTGAGATACTCTATTGCAGCTATATTGTGGTAGGCCTACAATGATATCTGCTTTAGAATGTATTACACATGTTCATTCTCTATTGTTGATCATTCTGATTCAGTTGAATTATTTTGTTGGCATGGTTCATCAACCAAATAAACGATGGCTCTACAGTGCGACCATTTCAGTCGCATGTTGCATAAAAGAATCAATCAAAGAATCAAAACACAGGTAAGCAGAAACAAGCGATATGATGTACATATGTAAGCAGATGTAAAATAACGCAACCATCAACATTAAGCAGCATATAAATCAAAATGCCTAATGTTACCAAATGAAATGTCGACCAAGGATGAGGTATAGGACTCAATCTACTCCATCTATCTTTTTATCTACACAAAGATTCTATCATCCTTGAAAATGATCAAATATTCTGGTGGCAGCTTGCAACTAAAAAAAAAAAAAAAAAAACGCTGCCAGGGAAAGAGTTAAAAATAAGTACCTATTCAAGAGAGCATGTGATTTCGGATGCAGCCCGTCATGAATCAGCCATTTTTAAACATTCTATTGAGGGAATTATTCAATGACAAAGACAGTGCTGCCCACCTACTGATGGATTTAGTTTCACACTTAAACATCAATTCAATTCGGATTAATCATTTGATATTTCTATATTCAAAATTCATTCCACCTCTAAGCTGCATTAAACAATTTGTGTAAATATACCTAAATGCCACTTCAGATTCATCTTCTGTGTTTCATGTTTTAACTCATCTTTATAAATTAGTATAATTTGTAGATAGTTTTAGTTGTATTAGCTGTATTTATTGTATCAGTTCAATGTTGTCACTCTAAGTTAGATCCTTATTGTTTTATGCCAGATAAACAACATTTATGATGCATTCTCATTTGCTTCTTTTTCAAAAGGGTACCTTTAATGTAGCTGAATTACTTTTAATTATGATTAGCTTGCAATATACTGTCAAACTATAGTTTCAAAGTAGCTCCTCTGACACTACACTATTAGGAGGAATACTTTAACTTTATGCATTACAATATTGTATTACAATACATCAAAATACTCCGTAAGCAAATACAAACATGCATATGTTCGCTTCATTGCTTTTGAGAAATGAGCACACAGGTGGCAAATAAAAGCACACCACAGGAGCACAAAGGACATTTGTTTAGTCTATCCTTGGAGAAGCCTCACGCTACTCTGTTTCAACGCAAAAGGAATGCGTACAACAACCGATTATGCAACTAGAATGTTAAACAGACCATCTGGATGAATGGTTTAAGAGCACTGCTGGAGTTGTTTGAAAATGCATGGTGGAAATATCATGGCAGCAGCAGCACTACTTATAACTGGATAACAGCATTCCTTACGTTTCCGTTGCCATGCTATTTAATAACAATTCACATCACTGAATACAGAGAACACTCAAAAGGAACCTGCCTGTACATGCTTAAACATATAATGATAATAAATGTAAAGCTCACAGCTCAAGCACTCATTCGACATTGTACATTCCCCTGATGCATTAGGCTCTCTGCAGATCAGCGCGTTTTGCTTTACTGTTTAAGGCATGTAGTTATAGGAAGTGATGGCATTGCTCTGGCCCACTTCACAGGAGTAATTGTGTTTCAAACGACAGGCTCTGTGTCTCATTCATTACGTCTGCGTGGGTTATGTAAAGCCACTGGGAGAAACAGAGATGTGCTGAACTCCTCAGCAGGACTGGAGAGCATCCTTCACTCTTTATAGCCACCAGAATCTATGGAACAGTCTGTCTTAACACAGTCTTAACTTGATGCCCTTTTCACGGGTGATGCTGTCAGTGTCATTAATTTGCTCTGTTTCCATGTCTATTAAGAGTAATTGGAGTACTTTTGGCCAAGGATCAAGACAGATGTGTATGGCCTATGGAGAGCAGTTTTCAAAAAGTCCACACTAATCACATCAGAGTTTAAAAGGAAGGTAGTCAAAATAGAAAATAAAACAGTTGAACTGATTAAACAAAAAGTAACCTAAGTTCTGTCATGACAACTCTTGGAGTGTTTGTTTGGCATGGTAATGAATATGACAATGTTAATATGTTTTGTCTTGGCGGAATAGATATGCTATGCTGCTCCTGCAGAGCAACTTCAGAACTTCACAGAAGCAACAGGACTTACTACTGCCAATACATACACGACACGCTGTAGTGAGCAAGTAAGACATGCTGCTGCTGTACAATATAGCACAATATATTTTAAACACTGTTCTTGAACATTAAAATCCAAACATTTATCTGTGTGCTGCACATTTTATGGAGAACTTGCAGTTATGGAGGGGTGGGATATTTCCTGAACACATGCTAAGTGGTTCCAATCACAACACACTGGCCCAGCTTACCAATCACAGCACAGTTTGTATGTCAGAAGGACTCTGGCTATAGCTATAACCAGTTTAGACGGAAAGGATCTCAAGCTGAGCTGACTAGCTAAAAGTCACCATGAAATCATAATTAAAGTTTTGTTTCTGGCTTTTAGTATGAATATGTCAGTCTTACTAGTGCAGAGGTCTTCAACCCTGCTCCTGTGGACCCACTGTCCTGCAGAGTTTAGCTCCAACCCTAATCAAAGGTGAAGCTAATCAAGATCTTCAGGATCACTTGTCGAAAATACACAGGCCAGTATGCTGAAGCAGGTTGGAAATAAACTTTGCAGGACAGTGGGTCCCCAGGAGACCTCTGAGCTAGTGTGTTCTGAAATAATGACAACATTTAGAGTTCAAAACTTACAGTCTCTTACTTCCACCAATGGAGCATAATTTTGATGACATCATTCTGCACTTCAGCTTCTCATAAGATTTTATGTCCAATCAAAGGCTCTCTAGAATCCAAAGCGTCCCGCCCCCCTACATTATAAATAGATGCTGAAGCTGTGGCTCGGTCACTGCGGCTCAGTTCACACATTTAGTATTTTCTACCTGGTGAATGGCACATACACTCACCTAAAGGATTATTAGGAACACCATACTAATACTGTGTTTGACCCCCTTTCGCCTTCAGAACTGCCTTAATTCTACGTGGCATTGATTCAACAAGGTGCTGAAAGCATTCTTTAGAAATGTTGGCCCATATTGATAGGATAGCATCTTGCAGTTGATGGAGATTTGTGGGATGCACATCCAGGGCACGAAGCTCCCATTCCACCACATCCCAAAGATGCTCTATTGGGTTGAGATCTGGTGACTGTGGGGGCCATTTTAGTACAGTGAACTCATTGGCATGTTCAAGAAACCAATTTGAAATGATTCGAGCTTTGTGACATGGTGCATTATCCTGCTGGAAGTAGCCATCAGAGAATGGGTACATGGTGGTCATAAAGGGATGGACATGGTCAGAAACAATGCTCAGGTAGGCCGTGGCATTTAAACGATGCCCAATTGGCACTAAGGGGCCTAAAGTGTGCCAAGAAAACATCCCCCACACCATTACACCACCACCACCAGCCTGCACAGTGGTAACAAGGCGTGATGGATCCATGTTCTCATTCTGTTTACGCCAAATTCTGACTCTACCATCTGAATGTCTCAACAGAAATCGAGACTCATCAGACCAGGCAACATTTTTACAGTCTTCAACTGTCCAATTTTGGTGAGCTTGTGCAAATTGTAGCCTCTTTTTCCTATTTGTAGTGGAGATGAGTGGTACCTGGTGGGGTCTTCTGCTGTTGTAGCCCATCCGCCTCAAGGTTGTGCGTGTTCAAGTTTCAAGTTTCAAGTTTATTTGTCATTACACATGTACAAGTACAGTATAACGAAATTAAGTTTGGAGCAAGCCTCCGGGCCGCAGCCGATTATTCAGGCGCCGCCACACGCTCTCCAGAAATACAAGAATGCAGTTTAGCAAGCATTACATAGCAAAACACAACAAAACATAAACATAAACATGACACAGTACACGTGGTCCCGTGATGGGATTTTTTGTATGGAGTGGGAGAGGAGATAGATAAAGACAGGCAGACGGATGGATGGGGGATGGGATCGGGATAGGTTGTGTATGGTGCGAGTGAGTCTGAGATTGTGTTGTGTGAGAATGTTAGCCATAACTTCAGATGTTTTCGAGTTCAGTTCTATGGTTTGTCCTTGAAGGGAGATAAGGCAGTGCACAGGGGAAGATAGCAGACCAAGCTGTCAGGCTGACCTCCCAACCGAGAGATAGGGACAAGTGTTGTGGCTTCACAAATGCTTTGCTGCATACCTTGGTTGTAACGAGTGGTTATTTCAGTCAAAGTTGCTCTTCTATCAGCTTGAATCAGTTGGCCCATTCTCCTCTGACCTTTAGCATCAACAAGGCATTTTCGCCCACAGGACTGCCGCATACTGGATGTTTTTCGCCTTTCACACCATTCTTTGTAAACCCTAGAAATGGTTGTGCGTGAAAATCCCAGTAACCGAGCAGATTGTGAAATACTCAGACTGGCCCGTCTGAAACACTCAAAATTGCTTAAATCACCTTTCTTTCCCATTCTGACATTCAGTTTGGAGTTCAGGAGATTGTCTTGACCAGGACCACACCCCTAAATGCATTGAAGCAACTGCCATGTGATTGGTTGATTAGATAATTGCATTAATGAGAAATTGAACAGGTGTTCCTAATAATCCTTTAGGTGAGTGTATATGCACTATACAGTAGATAGGGAACGATTCAGACAGTGTAAATATGCTTTACATTGGGGCGAATGAAGTCTGGTTTCATGCTAGTGTCACGTGAACCACTGCAGAGATGGCGCAGACCACAAAACGTTTCGGATTCCATTTGAATTCTGCACAGCATGCTATATTTTAAAGCGATATGGAGGATAAACAAAACGCTATTGGCGGTTTTAAAAAAGGGGAGGAGCTGTTCAATAAGTCCCGCCCTGTCTTCCTGTTTCTGTGGAAATTGTCAACACAATGAATAATATTGCATGTTTCAGGCACTTCAGTGAGCCTTTAAGACGTTACAGTAGCTGTCTACTCATTCTTTGAAAATAAATTCCAGCACAGCGCTACAACCATAATGACAACCATAATTTTTTTACAGGTTATTCTCCAGAGTATCCCTTTAAGTATAATAATGAACCAAAATGGAGATTTTTAAAAATGCTTTGACAACTGTTTACAGTTCGCATGACTGGTCATGTGATGCGTTTTGGTCTTGTATTGTGGACGGAGATCGTTTCTGAAATGCAGTGGAAACGCCATAAATGAGGATCGTTTTCATTACTACAAACACTCATTTCTCACTCATTGTGACAACTACTGTATAACCTAAGGACGAGACAGACACGCGAGTGACAGTATGTGCGCAATTCTCCAATTTCCTGCGAAAACCATCCCGTCAGGTCTAAAATATAAACACTTATAATAGGTGTATTGTAGTGAATCAGGGTATGACAAAAACACGGGAAAAAGGAATGATGATGCATTGACTCATTATTTAAATGCTGTTAATTATGAACAAAAAAAAAGTTACATTGTGTACCTTTAACTTTTACACATTCCACAGTCTTATTGGTATGCGTGTGATATAGGCTACGTCTTGCATAAACCGTACCTTCTCTTCTTGTCCCA
This sequence comes from Paracanthobrama guichenoti, assembly GCA_018749465.1. Classification (NCBI taxonomy): domain Eukaryota; kingdom Metazoa; phylum Chordata; class Actinopteri; order Cypriniformes; family Gobionidae; genus Paracanthobrama; species Paracanthobrama guichenoti. The sequence continues at coordinate 8,126,096 of CM031947.1, read as the reverse complement.
GATAATTCAGAATGAGTTTATTTGGTTTCAGGTGAAGTGACTCCAACACATCCTCGGCGGAGCTCCGCCTGACTGAACTGTAGACTCCACGGGTCAGTGGTTCCTGTCTGCGATGAAATCTCTCCCAAAACATCTCAGATTTAAACGGTTTGTCAACCACACATGGTCCAGAATCGAAAGAGACATCGCTCTGAACTGCCATTTTCACTGTTTTAGTTTGAAAGAAGATTCGTCAGTCCATCAAAATTATAATGAATTAGCATATAATTAATACGTTTATATAGCAATGATGCATTAAATTGACCAAAAGTGACATTTATAATTTTGCATTACAGTTTCCACAAAAATATGAACTGTTTTCACCATTGATAATACAAAAAAATATTTTTTGAGTACTTAATTGTCATATCAGAATGATTTCTGAAGGATCATGTGCCAAATTTTGCTTTGAGATCAGAGGTATAAATTATATTAAAAGGAAAAAAAAAGTTATTATGAATTGTAATTTCACAAATTTTTTGATCAAATAAATGTAGCCTTGGTGACTATAAGAGACTTTTTCTTAAAACATCTTACCAACCCCAAACTTTTGATCAGTAGTTCAGATATATTTAGATATATAAAAGCAGCAGTCTTCAACGTAAAAAGTCTTGAAGTGTGATAGCAGCCTAATGTTGTCCGTTTGGTCTCCAGTGGTAACAAGACAATTTAAAAACCAGTCTGAACCTGTCATGGCCACAGTATTTGAAGCCATGCTGGATGAATTATTAGCACAGTTGTGTATTACAGTTATTGTACTGTGTAGGTCTAAAATAACAAGCAAGTGGCATAATATTTTATTATATATATATTTTTTAATTATACTGCACACCAGGCACAGACTCCAATATTCAGAATATTAAATAGAACCTGAACAAAACAATAAAGTGTTGAGCAAATATAATTGTGCAGTCAGCAGTACACCTCTACATTCAGCACTGAGATTAACAAGGGTGAGTTGGCTGCACTGGGCCCATTAAAGAAAGGTCCCCTGTGCACTCGTTTATTCTGATTCCAGGAAATAAAGTTAACAAGCACTTAGACGCCTTCACAACCTCTATATAGACACGTTAACACTTTAATAGTTTCTACAACACTATTAACGATCAGTTCAATAAAATCTCTTTGCCTGTCAGAGTCTAAGCAGAACTTCACTCAGACTGTTAGTTCTCATCAAACAGCTATTTGTTGCTTCCCCTTTAGATCTATAAATATCCTTAATTAGCATCTCACATAGAGCCCCTCTGCCCCTCCGGTAGCATATTGAACTACCTAGCCATCACTTCATCCCTACATTCTCTTCTGGTAGCATCATGGTTACTGCCTAGTAAGTGCTAAAACACAAGGACGCTATATAAACAGCGTCTGCAATGTCTACCGGCCACATTTGTCTTTGCTTTCATTGTGAAGTTATTCTCTACAGCATCTCTTTTTGTGTAGTTAGTGCGTATTTAATCGTACTGTGACTGGACCTTCCAAACCAATCATTCTTTCTCATATCTTTTGATTTTCTTACTATGGCGGATGCTATCAAGTCACCATCCAGGCCTCAATATTGCCATGAGGTGACTTGGAATCCCCTGAGCTACAGATGGCCCAGCGTAATCTTTAACCAACATTATGGCTTGCCTCCGTTATTGGACTCCCGAGACCTCAGCTGGGTCGAAGGCATCTTCAGGAGGCTGGGGACGTCGTCTTGGCCCGGGTACTTGCGCACACCCGTGTTCGCTCCCTTTACTCAGGCCCCGGGACAGCACATCTCTAAGCTGCACAGAGAGATGAGTGGAGGGGTGTCAGAAGTGGTTGGTGAGATGTGCAAGTGGAAAATTAGCTTGGATGTCAATCATTTCGCTCCCTCTGAGATTACGGTCAAAATACAGGACGGATTTTTGGAAATTGCAGGTATGGGTGATAAAGTCAATAGTATGCCTTATTTCAGATTTCCAACAATATAAAAAATATTATACATGTAATTAGTCTACAAAACAGGAAATATTAAACAATTAATCATTTATGAATCATTTACAAATATTTAATAATGCTTTAATTATTTACACTCTAAAAAATGCTGGGTTAAAAACAATCCAAGTTGGGTTGAAAATGGACTAAGCCAGTGATTGGGTTGTTTTAACCCAGCGGTTGGGTTAAATGTTTGCTTAAAACAACCCAATCGCTGGGTTTGTCCATTTTCAACCCAACTTGGGTTGTTTTTAACCCAGCATTTTTAGAGTGTAGTTTTTTAATATTATTTTTTAATATTTACAATGATTTACAAAATATGCAATGCTCTTATTTGAACTAATTCATTGCAATAATGTTGTGTTAATATATTTGATCCAAAGGAAAGCATGACGAAAGACAAGATGAGCACGCTACATTGCTAGATGTTTTACAAGAAAATACAAGTAAGTGTTAACATGAACACTCCAATATACCTGAACCATTAAAAAAATAAAAAGAAATTTGAATGTCTCTTATGCTCACTAACACTCTAAAAAGTAATTCAGGGGACCTGTTACCACAACTGCATGGTTGCAAGTTAAATTCTAATGTATTATTTTAATTAAACCTTTTAAGTTGCAAACATTATTTTGTAGAGTTCTGTTGACATAATAATGTTGATCATTACATCAACTTAATATTGTCTGTAATTTAAACTCAAATTTCTGTGTTAATTGGCTCTTTTTTAATTAGGTTGTAGTAACTTAATTAAATTGTCTTGATAACTTCGGAAATAAGAGAGTGGATTTCTAGTTCCCAGCAAGCTTTGCATAGGACTGGATGAGGAGAATAAATGTTGAAATTAAGTGTTAATTTATTTGTTTTTAGTGAAGGAAAGACCTGTTAGTGTTTAATGCTATTATGTTTGACACAAAAAGAGTTTCTGTAATGTTGAAGTTTTTGTTGTTACCATTGTGCTGAAGAGTAGATACATGAAGTTAAACACTACATTCATTGACTCTATAAGCAATGACTGCGCTAATGCCAGTGACAAGTAATATCTTACTTGTTCATTAAATATACATGTTAATTTAGTTATGGTAGCATGTGCTATGATAGCTGTTGATTTGAACTGAAATAGATAAGGTTAATTGGTTTCAGGTCTGCAACTCTGGTAGTAATCAACTTAAAAAATTGTGTTTATGCCTCAAATGATTAAGTTCCTCTAACTCAGTGTAGCTTGTTGGTTGAATGTAAATTCACTCAAAGTTGTCATAACTCAAATAAATTGCGTAGTTTTTTTGTTGTTGAGCACGTTATTTTGTAGAGTGAGGGCTGCATTTGCTTGCTGTGCAAGTGAACCTCACTCCTCTGATCTCAAGAGAAGCTCTAGCGACTGATGTTAGAGGTTGCAGCCTTTAGCCTCCTTGTCAGACTCTCATGCCAGTGGGCTTGGGTTCGAGTCACACTTGGAGCGGGTGCTTGAACATTTGATTAAATATACAGTAAAACAGTAATACTGTGAAATATTATTACATAAAGTAACTGTTTTCTATTTGAATATATTTTAAATGTAATTTATTCCTGTGATGTCAAAGCAGAATTTTCAACATCATTACTCCAGTCTTGTGTCACATGATCCTTCAGATATCATTCTAATATGCTGATTTGCTGTTCAAGAAACATCTTATTATATAATATTTTTGTGAAAATCGTGATTATTTTTTTTCTGGATTCTATGATGACTAAAAAGTTCAAAAATTTTTGTAGCATTTGTAGTGTTTACTGTCACTTTTGATACATTTAATGTGAATTAATTGCTAAGTATAGAATAGAATAACTCAATGTTGTCATGATAAACAGGCGGACGCGGACGTAAGTGACTCCAGGTATGTTTATTAATAGCAAACCACTGAAGAGGCACGGAAGGGACTGAAGAGAGACAGAAAAGGGCTTAAATGTAGCGGAGATCCAGGTGGTGTTGTCCAGGTGGAAGAAAGCGATCACGGAGATAATACTGGAACACAGGCAAGACGGAATAGGAACCACAAGCGTGGGAGTCGGGTTGTCAGAGAGAGAGACCGACAGTGAGTGCAGGCTGAGGGCAACATTTAAGGGTGTTGGTGATTAGTGACAGGTGTTTCAGAACTCGGGTGATTGGGACCGTGTGGGAGGAGTGATTGAGTCTGGTGTGAGGGACATGGTTGGATCTGTGACAGTACCCCCTCCACGGGCAGCTCCGGAGGACCGCGCGGACGACGACGGGCCGGCCTCGACCTCGGGTGCAGGACGAGAGGATTGTTGGCGTGGAATTCCCGTAGAAGGTCTGGGTCTAGGATATCGCCACGGTTGACCCATGAACGCTCTTCAGGGCCAAACCCTTCCCAGTCCACTAGATACTGTAGTGTGCCGCCCGTCGTCGAGAGTCCAAGATAGAAGCAACTTTGTAGATGTCCTGGTCCGCCGGGTCCATGGGAGGAGGAGGAGGTACGGCCTCAGCACCAGACTCTGTGGAAGAAGGAAGAAGAGGTTTAGTGAAGGGCTTGAGAAGGGAAACGTGGAATGTTGGTGCAATTCTGTAGTGTGAGGGTAGTTGTAACCGGTATGTGACCTCATTAATCTGCCTCACCACCTTGAAAGGGCCTATAAAGCGGGGACTCAGCTTGCGACTGGGCAGCCGTGAGGCTAATGTCCTCGTCGACAACCAAACGAGTTGGCCGGGATGGTATTGAGGTGCCTGGCGGCGCCGGTGGTCGGCTTGAGTCTTCTGCTCACGGACTGCCCTTTGCAGATGGACGTGAGCTGAGTTCCATACCCTCTCGCTCTCCTGGAACCAGTGATGGACCGATGGCACTTCCGTGGGCTCGCCTGACCAAGGGAACAACGGGGCTGAAAACCTAGCAGACACTGAAAAGGTGTGAGGTGTGTGGAATCCTGCCGGAGTGAGTTTTGGGCGTATTCTGCCCACGGAAGGAACCGGTTCCAGGTGTTCTGTTGGTGGCTACAATAGGACCTCAGATATCTCCCGATTTCCTGGATCTTTCGTTCCGCCTGGCCGTTGGTCTGGGGATGGTAACCAGAACTAAGACTCACGGAGACTCCCAGAAGGCGGAAGAAGGCTTTCCAAACCCTGAAATGAACTGGGGCCCCGGTCGGAAATGATGTCTTCGGGAGGCCAAAGTGACGGAAGACTTGGTGGAACAGGGTCTCCGCCGTTTCCAGAGCCGTGGGCAACCCTTTGAGAGGGATCAATTTGCAGGTCTTCGAGAACCGGTCAACAACCACGAGGATGCAGGTATGACCTTCAGATGGAGGCAGATCCGTCAAGAAGTCCACCGCAATGTGGGACCAGGGCCGGCGAGGATGGGTAGTGGCTGTAGCTTGCCTTCTGGGAGGTGGCGTGGAGTCTTGGAAGTGGCACAGACGGAACAGCCTTTGATGTAGCGGGAGACATCACACGGTCCATTCTGGGCCACCAGTAGCGGCCCCAGAGGAGCGAGAGGGTCCGCTGGCTGCCTGGATGTCCAGAGCCGGAGAGGTGTGGACTTGTTCCAAGAGGGGCAGACGGAGTCGAGATGGTACATAGACCTGCCCCTCAGGAGCCTCGGCGGAGCCGGTTCCTCGCGAGTTGCTTCTGCAATCTGATGGTCCAGGGCCCATTGGATGGGGCTCACAATCAAGGCTGGAGGGAGCACGGGTTCTGGAGGTTGTGGATCATGGTCAGGGGAGAATTGTCGAGAGAGAGCGTCGGCCTTCTGGTTCTTGTCGCCTGGTCTGTAGGTCACTGTGAAATTGAATCGGGTAAAGAAGAGTGCCCAACGAGCTTGACGTGGGTTTAGCCTTCGTGCTTCCCGTAGGTACTGCAGGTTTTGATGGTCTGTTATCACCTGGAATGGGTGAACTGCCCCCTCCAGCCAATGCCTCCACTCTTCTAAGGCCAGCTTGATGGCCAGCAACTCGCGGTTTCCGATGTCATAGTTCCGCTCCGCCGGGGACAACTTTTTGGAAAAGTAGGCACATGGATGGAGTTTGGGAGGCTCACCCTCCCCTGGTCCATCTTGACGCCGCTCTGGGTGATGATATAACCGAGGAACTGGATGCTGCTGCGGAGGAACTCGCATTTCTCCAGCTTCAGGAAGAGGTGGTATTGGCGGAGCTTGGTCAGGACCTGTTTGACGTGTTGATGGTGTTCAATGATGTTCTTTGAGTAGACAAGAATGTCATCCAGGTACACGATGACGAAGACGTTGAGGAATTCTCTGAAGATCTCGTTCATGAAACCTTGGAATACTGCAGGAGCATTTGCCAGACCGAATGGCATGACGAGGTATTCGTAGTGTCCTGAGGGTGTAATGAACGCTGTTTTCCACTCATCTCCTCTTCTGATCCGGATTAGATTGTAGGCGCTGCGTGAGATCTAGTTTAGTGAAAATCATGAGCCCCCGCAGCTGCTCCAGAGCGGCGGGGACCAGGGGCAGTGGATACCGGAATTTGACCGTGAGCGTGTTCAGGTGTCGTGTCGATACAGGGCCTCAAGCCTCCGTCCTTCTTACCCACGAAGAAGAAGCTTGAAGCGGCAGGGGAAGTAGATGGACGAATGAACTTTTGTTGAAGAGCCTCCTTGATATATTCATCCATGGCCTGTTGCTCCGGGATGGACAGGGCGTAGATTCGTCCCCGAGGGAAGGTGGCCCCAGGCAGCAGGTCGATGGCACAGTCCCATGGCGGTGAGGTGGAAGTTCCGTGGCCCGTTGTTTACTAAACACGCCCTGGAACGCCCGGTATTCGGCAGGGATCTCAGGAGGCGACGAAGAATTCTGTGGGCTCTCAATGGATGTGGAAGCGAGCGGGAGTTGAGTGATTCTGTCGGAGGTCTCAGCGGGTTGGGACTTCCTGACGATGGTTGAAAGACAGTTCGTTAAGCAGAAAGAGCTCCATTTTAACACTTCACCTGAGTCCCAGCAGATCATCGGGAATGTTTGGACATCCACGGGCGCCCCAGGACGATGTCCGTAGTGGCTCCTTCCAGCACCAGAAAAGTAAGTTCCTCTAGGTGGAGCCAGCCGATTTGGAGCTGAATAGGGAGGAGACGCACCGAATGCATCCATGGCCCAGGGTTTTCCTAGGATGTTATGGGCTCGGAAGGGACAATCAAGGTGGTCTTGCGGGCTTTCAGTCTGTTAAGTAGGTTGGTGGATATGAAATTCCCCGCCGAGCCAGAATCCATCAACGCCGAGGCTGAGACAGAGAGATCATTGACAGTGACTAGAACCTTCGTTAGGGACATCTTGTGGATCACCGGCATAGTGTGAATCGTACTCACCCCTGGGCGTGGTGGTCGGGTCGGACACTGGATGCGGGTATGACCCTCACCACCACAGTACAGACATAGGTGCAAGCGAATACGTCTCTCCCTCTCTGCAGGTGTTAGTCGGTAGTGGTCCAGCTGCATAGGTTCTGGTGCTGGAGGATCTGGTGCCCTTGGTGGAGACGGAACGTGTAATGCAGGGGTTTCTCTAGAACAGGTGGAGAGGTTTTGTGCTATTAAGATGGATTTCTGAATAAACCTTTCCAAACCATAACTGTCATCATAGATGGAGAGGTGAACACGGATCCGGGGTCAAGCCCTCTGGCGGTAGACTGCCAGTAGGGCCGCCTCATTCCAGCCGCTTGACGCCGCAAGGGTGCGGAACTGCAGAGAGTAATCTTGGATGGACTGGTGGCCTTGTCGTAAACTGAGAAGTTGGTCGTTAGTGGAGATTGTGTCAGTAGCGTGACCGAACACATCCTTGAAGTGACTTACGAATACTGTGAGTGATTGCGTGACAGGGCTGTTGGAGTCCCAGATAGCGCGCGCCCACTGAAGCGCGCGTCCGTTAAGTAGCGAGATGATAAAAGCGATCTTGGCTCGCTCGGTCTCAAACTGACGGCATTAATTTCAAATATAACTGACACTGCAAAAGAAACCCGCTGCATTCTTCCGCCTTACCACCGAAGGGCGCTGGCCGAGCCATGGGACTGGGTGAGGCAGATGTAGAAGAAGCACTCTGCAGGACATGGTGGAAGGCTTGCATTAAGTCAAATAATGGGTTTCGTTCTGGAGCGGCTGCTGGAGCTGCCGCTCCGCCGGTTATATCTTCGGTCCGCTGAGGGGTCCGGTCTTCTGTCATGATAAACAGGCGGACGCGGACGTAAGTGACTCCAGGTATGTTTATTAATAGCAAACCACTGAAGAGGCACGGAAGGGACTGAAGAGAGACAGAAAAGGGCTTAAATGTAGCGGAGATCCAGGTGGTGTTGTCCAGGTGGAAGAAAGCGATCACGGAGATAATACTGGAACACAGGCAAGACGGAATAGGAACCACAAGCGTGGGAGTCGGGTTGTCAGAGACGAGACCGGACAGTGAGTGCAGGCTGAGGGCAACATTTAAGGGTGTTGGTGATTAGTGACAGGTGTTTCAGAACTCGGGTGATTGGGACCGTGTGGGAGGAGTGATTGAGTCTGGTGTGAGGGACATGGTTGGATCTGTGACAAATGTCTATTTTATTCTGTTTTAGTATATAGTATTTTACTGTGCAGTTATGTCAAATTATCAACAAAAGCATATTTATAGATTTTTTCCTCACCACTGCTTAAGTCTTCCAGGTGGGGTTGATGCTGAAAATCTCCAGTCGCTTCTGTCCGCCGATGGGATCCTTACAGTGGAAGCAGCATTACCCAACACCCCCCTCCCTTCTGATGTCATTATCCCCATCCAGGTATTGATTAGTTCTGACAGCCTTTAATCTTTAGTAATACATTCTGAACTTATTCACTTACTGAAGCTCAAAATTAGGCACTGAGTGTTCTGGGTGGCATGCATTGCACTTTTTTATACATTATTAAATGTGTCACCATTATATTTAAGTGGTGCTTTCTGTCATTCATAGTGAAGTGGCACCATTATTGTCATTATTGAAAACTTTTCTCGGTAAATCCTAGGGTGAACACTAGCCATCCATTCTCCAATACCTAATTGGTCTTGTGTAATAGGTAGGCATCACAGGTAGAGTTTCTCGGGTGCTGTATTTTATCCAGTCTTAAAGAGCTGACAGCTATTTGTGTTTGCAGGGAAAAGCAGGGAAAAAGGACATCTCAAAACATATTATTTCATATTATTTATATTATTGCATGCAAAGAGGTCATTCAAATGAATTGGTCTAGCTTTAAAACATTTATCTATTGCAAGTCTTTTTCAACTTATGCCAATTTACAGCACTGTTAAGGTGTGCCGTCAAAACAAAAGTTTTTTTTACAGCAAAAACATTTCAGAAATAATTAGAGGTATATGATTCTACAATGCCCCATAAACGTCAAATGACAGACTAGTGAAGTCAAAGTCAGTTTATAAATTAATCATCCTGCAATTCCAATTACCAGACTCATAATTGTTCTAATAATCAACAAAGAGATTAAATGCAGGCTCTTATTTTCCCGCAGGGGACATACGGCCTTTCTTCACATCCCAGAAAATTAATCAATTTTGTGTACAGTGACCCTGGCATTCTAGGGTCTTGATTTGGCATTTAAGCTCTTGACTTAATTTGAAAACTCTTTCATGTTTGCCACAGGTGGAGATGGAGGCACAAACCATGGGAGCAAAACAACAAGACAGCGACGAGCCTCAAGATGCCAGTGAAGCCGAGGCTAAACCAGAATCATTTGAGGGAGAAACTCCTGAACCCTCTGTCTCAACTGAGCATCCTGAGGGTGAACGAGACCAGCAGACTGTATCTGATGTAGATCCATCTACAGAACCACAACCCCAGTCCATCACAGAAGCTGCACCAGGTGCCCTTGAGTCTGGAAGCGAGCAGGTTGGTGAACCCAGAGATGGCGTAGAGGAAGATAAAGAAGGTGCTATTCAAGAGGCGGTTGAGGGCATCGAGCGAGACACGGAAGTAGTCCATGAGTCTGCAGACAAGCCTCAGGCTCCAGAGACTCCAGACACCATCACCTCCGAGCAAGGAGAGCAGGCAGAGGTCATGCAGCCTCGGGAACTGGAGGGTGAAGAAGGATATACAGACCCTGTTGTGACAGAAGATGAGCAATCAACCTTTGGGCAAACCCAAGAGGTGTTCGACCCTCAGCTGGAGCTCCAAAAGGAAATGGATGTAGAGAAAATGTAGGCTACAAAAAAAGCAACATCCCCAGCTCTTTCCTTAGGCTACGTCTACATTAATCCAGGCATTTTCTCTGTCCACATTACCGTTTTCTCATCCACAGTGAACCATCAGAAATGCTAAAGCCATCTTACTGCATATGCATAAAATATAAAAAAGCTTACTAAGATGATCCCAGACATGATAAAGTTAAATTGGATTTTAAAAAAAGTATCTCACCACTTACTGGAGCATCCAGGTCGCACTCAATCGCCATTACATAAATGGTCTAAAACACGATCGCCCTCATGTTTTGCCGCAGGACAGCAAGTACATTTTCTGTCATCTTTGTAGGAATGTAATATGAAGATTGTACAACGTAACATTGCTCTTAAGCAACACTGTGAAAATACAGTAGCACATAGCAGACACATACCAGTATAAACATAGATATACACTACCCGGTCAAAAAGCCACTAAAGGCAAATGTTTACTAAAGTCAATGATTGGATCATTATTGCAGTGATTATTATGTTTCTAGCATGTTATATGTTTGGCAACAGTTCTTCTAACCGTAATTGGTGGAGTGTGTAGCTTTTAATTTCTTAAACACCCATGTAGGAAGACACGACATGGACATATTCCAGGATGACAATGTCAAGATTCATCAGGCTCAGACTGTGAAAGAATGGTTGGGAGGGAGCATGAAGGATCATTTTCACACATGAATTGACACCTCTTCAATTCACTGAAAGTCTTTGGGATGTGCTGGAGGAGACTTTACAGAGGGTTTGACTCTTGCATTGTCAATACAAGATCTTGAGCAAAAATGTGTGTACCTCTTGATGGAAATAAATCTTGTGATGTTATTTCAATTTACTTCAAAAATAAGTACATACATTTTTGCTCAAGATCTTGTATTGACAATGTATTTGCCTACTTAAATCCAAACAGCAACATTTTTTTTTCTTGGCCGGGCAGTGTATATCGGTTCAATATGCGTCACATGAATAATCGCGTTATCATTTTAGAATACCTCCGGTGCTTTCAAACGTATCACCTTGGGAGAGCATCTTCAATAAGATTCATTTTTGCAGGACAAAACCACTGTCTCAGTGTAAACAGAAGGCCAAGAAAAATGTATCTGGATTCATGTATTTGTAGCCTTAGCCTCTTAATTCCCATAGATATTTTAGAGTTTACTGTAACATGCATCCTCTTAGCACTAATAAAGACCTGAGCAAGATTGTGTGAAGCTTCTTGTTGTGCTTTGTAAATGATTAATCAGTGAAAGCTGAGAAATGTTCTAACTTAGGTGACAGACAGAAAACTGTCACATTGACACCTAGTTGACTTTTTGTTGCACTTACAGAGAATTTTACATTAATCATTTATGCAGTGAATATGGTTGCACATTACATCCCTTGAGTTCTAGTAAATATTGTATAATTCTCATCTAACTCAGATGGTTATGATGCCAGCTTCTTTTGAGCATGGCAATATTCATGATTCATTAACCCCACACCCTGAAAATTAGACAACGAGAGAGCTCGGATCGATTTGACGAGAAAAATCCAATGGGAAAACACATCAGTTAATCAGCAGTGGAGTACCGTTTTCTTCAATATTTTCTCGTGGAGGAGATTGAAAGTGAGCCAAAGCGTTCGGAATAATCTCCACACTAATCTGTCACCCAATTACCGCCACCGTGCAGAGACAACTCCCATGGAGCCGCTCCCACAAGCACACAGCCAATCTGCCATCTGAATGCCCAGATGTGATAGAAGACAGAGGATTGTGAGACCGAGAGAAACGAAGGCGAGCATGATGCTTGATTTATTACTCTAAAATATCTGAAGGCTATATACATGGGATAAGCAAACAGGTGTAAATAACATCAGCTCTATCTGTAATGCAGCTCATTTATTAACCTGAGATTTGCAGAGAGGCTTGTTTTCGTAAAATTCATTTATTATAAAAATGCATAGCATACATCCCTACACACACACAAAGAAAGAACACCCACAAATAAGAAAAAAAGAAGAAGATACAATACTTGAGCACTTGAGAAAGAGCTCCAGCATTTAGGCCCAGTTCTCAGAGAAGACCTTCATATAAATAGTCCAATGTGACATACATTCAGATGATTCAAACAGAGCCTCCATTTGAACTCAGGGACAAAGCAAGTCCAAAAACATACTCTAAAAACATTAGCTACGCAAGCTTGATTTCACATCCGAAATGTGTCTGAATGGAATTTATAACTCAACTCAAGCACACATCACATTCTCATTGTCATCTTCTACTTGATCAGATCGACATGGCGGAGCAACAGTTTAAAGAGAATCTTAATTTACCTAGCAAATTAGTTAAAAGGATAGTCCAACTGAAAATTACTTACATGTTTTACTTGAACACTATTTTACTCGCCCTCATGTCATTTTATATGGACACACACACACACACACACACACACACACACACACACACACACACACACACACACACACACACACACACACACACACAAAAAAGATATTTTAAAGAATGATTTGAAGAACTATGTTTTGTCTATACAATGAAAGTCAGAGGGGTTTAAAACAGCATTCACTGAAGAAAACAAGTAAAATGTAACTTAATTTTTATTTTGCGAGTTTTTGTGCACAGATTTTTGCACACAGTAAAATTCACATGGACTTAAGTAAACTCTACTTAACTAAGTCAAGTAAAATGAACTAACTAATAACTTTAATTTGGCCAGTAAAAGTAAAAGTGAGTCATTTCTACTTAAAGTTTGAGTTTGCTTTGCAATACTTTTACTCAAAAAATATATCACTGAATTAAACCACACTTTTAAAGTGTATGCTTTACTTAGAAACATCTAAGTAAATAATACAATAGATATTGTGTAGACACCATATCTAATAGAAGTAATGTGGTTCCCACATGTATACAGAGATCTCAATACTAACAGTAACATTCGATGGATCGTTTTTGAGTATGAATGTGTCATTTTGAGTAGAAAATGAACTCCAAATGTTACAAAATGGCAACTTACTAAACCTAACAAAAAAAGTAATGATAAAACGGTGTAAATACAGCGGGATCGACCTTATTAATTATTCATGCCCCAGTGCATGATGGGAACACCAGTATCAGAAAAGTTGAGTAGGTTTTACTTAATTTCTTGCCTGAACAAACATTTTCATGTAGAAATTACATTTGTTTTTTTCTGTAGTATTTACTTCACCACAGAATCATTTTTATCAGTGTTGGATCCTATAGATATAAATATGCCGATAAATTATTCAAAATATCTTCTTTTGTGTTCCACAGAGGAAAGAAAGCCATACAGGTTTGGAACAACATGTTGGCAAATAAGAGATTTTTTTTTTTTTTTAACTATCCATTTAATTGTTGACATTTGAAGGGAACTCTATCGCCCCCTTGAGGACTGAGAAGAATGTATGTTAAGTATGTACAATGAGATGTGCCATCACAATGTTGACCATGCATTCACATCTACGTATGTGTAGAGTATGTTTCCAGGCCTATTTCCAGCCGTACAGAAATTGGGCCTAGTCTCATCCCACTTTACCCTCTCACTTTACCGGTAGCTCCATCACATTTGTTTATCTTCATTGACACTGTAACTGAAAGCTACTGGTATTTGATCCAACCATGTACTAGTAACATTTGGTTTATGGACTACTCACTAGCAGATTAAGGACTTTTGGTTTAAGTAATTTTTTGAAACTGATAAAACTAGATTTTAGCACTGGCTTGGAACAAATACCACAGGGATGCGTGCAACGGTTCACTCCCTGACTTCAAAGACTTGAGCAGAAGCCATGCTGGGTTCCTGCGGTCTGGCCTCTGGTTCTTCCATGGGTTCTGCGGGCATTTCGTTGCTGTAGAGGTAGTATGGAGGGGTCTGTCGAGCTTCAATGATCAGAACACCTTCCGGAGACAAAGAGGCAAACACAGTGACAGGGTCCACATCAGATGGGATTCTGTGAAAGAAGAGAGAGAGTTCAGAAAGATGTCCATTTTACACCAGTAGAAATAAAGGTTCCAAAACGGAATTTTTGCAGACACTGAAGAACCATTTTGGGTTCCCCAAAAAATCTTTCAGTGAACTATTTTTTCTTAGAGTGATGAATATTTTAACAATCTAAAGAAGCATTTTCCCACTATAAATATCCTTTTGTGCAATGGAAAGTTTCCATGGATGTTTAAGTTTCTTCATGGAACCACAGATGCCAATAAAGAACATTTATTTTTGATAGTGTACCTCACTGACACTGACAAAAGTGGCTTTTGGATTTTAAAAAAACAAACATTTTACATACAAATTGTAAAATGTGGTTGTACATTGATAAATATTTGGGTAACACTTTATTTTAGGTTTGGTTCTCACAATTAACTAGTTGCTTATTAGCATGTATATTACTAGTAATATTGGCTGTTATTAGTGCTTATAAAGCACATATTAATGCCTTATTCTGCACAATCTTATTCTACATCTCTTAATCCTACCCAATACCTAAACTTAAATGCTAAATGTTACAAAAACTACCTTACTAACTATTAATAAGCAGTAAATTAGGGGTTTATTGAGGCAAAAGTCATAGTTAATAGTGAATAAGTGTTCCCCATACTAAAGTGTTACCAATATCTGATATCTAATTGCACACCATATGTTGCACCTTAAGTTGCACTGAAACAATAAAGCTTGAAACCAAATGTTACAATAAAAACTTGACCATGTTCAATGTAATATTAACATCTACACCGAATTGCCTGAACCTGAGGTCTAACTCATGTCTTTATGTTAATATTAACCCAGAATGGGAATCATCATGGGAATTGCACACACTATGCCCTTGTATACTCAGTATATTCTCATTTTGGTTTAATTTTCAACAAACTTCATTTTCTCTGTGGCAGCTTGTGGCTAGAAGATAATTCTCAATGCATTTTGTGGTTTTCATTTAAATGTTCTGCCTGCCATCACTTGCAATGAGAGAGAGAGAGAGAGAGAGAGAGAGAGAGAGAGAGAGAGAGAGAGAAAATTAGTGAGCGAGGAAGTCCTGCTCCAGGTGCTGGGCTCAGAAACAGAATCTGTTGCCAATTATTACAAATCGCCTCCTGATGCAAAGTTTATCACCAGAAATTTCCATCTACACACTAGTCTAATCATCCAGCAGGCAGACTGACTGCAGCCGTTTTAATGAGAGGAGTTCTCACTGTCTGTTTGAATGTGATGCCTTTAAGGCTGAATTACCATAAATTCATATCTGCTCTACAGAGAAAGGGTGGAACTTGTTTTGAACATGAATGGATGGTGATATCATACAAAGCTACTTCCTGCTGGTCTTTTACTGCAAAATTCTAGAGGTGGGGGAACATTTGGGGCTGCTTTAGAGATTCGAGAGACGAATGCAGTGTTTGGATAATGCTAGATAAAATAATTGTACTTAACAATATAAATTAATTCTCACTATCAGCAACATTGTAACATGTAGTCTTTAGTTTCATTGTGTTTTCATTCTGTTCCCTGTTCTGCTTTGCCTGAGTTCTGTTTCCTAGTTAGTTATCTAGGTTATTAGCTCTACACCTGTTCTCTTTTACCTTGTATAGAGGGTATGCATTGACACCACTTTCCTGCCGGAATACGCCCCCTCAGCTGGACTGAGTGGATGGCTGGATTTAATGTGGATGGGCCTATGTATTGAAGCGTGTAGGCTATGTGGCCGCTTGTCAAGAATGGAAAACTAAAGTTTTATTTAAATTGTGAATATGTTATAGGTCTATTGTGGCGAGGTAGATGAGCGAGAGATGTGGGAGGAGCGAGCGAGACTGGTCTCGAGTCTTCCCATGAGGGAGCTCGGAGGCATATAAGGACGGGCGACACCAGTTTTTATTATGTGTGTCATCCGCGAGGGGCTGCCCACGTTACTTTAGTTTTGTTCATTTATTTATTAAAGTCTTTTAAATGTTCGCTGGTTCCCGCCTCCTTCTTCCCTGAACAAAGAACTTCATTACACCTATTAATAATTTTTTTTTATATCGCCTAGACAGTATAATCACTAAACGCTGTCACTCAGCCAACTCATTCAATGAACGCAATCTCACAAAGTTCCTTTATAATAATCAGTGAAGCTGACACAATGAATCTCTTATTTACATAATGTCTACACTTTGTTAGCGAGGATTTGCACGCGTGCATAACTGGACAAAACACTGGACAAAAACTCAAGCGGTGAGTGGATTCTAACTTCAACACCTGTGATTGGCCATTGTGTTCAAGAAATCAACAGACGTCTGTGATTGGATACATTGCTCACCAAAGCGAAAACACATTGGGAATTGAATCATTTGACGAGTGCAAATACAGATATGCACTGTATCTTTTGCCAACTCTTTTTCGCTAATAACATGCTATTATTACAAAAAAAGCTAGACCAGCAATTATGGGCAGCTTTTCCCTCTAAAAGCAATCAGTAGCAGAAGCAGCAGGTGGCAGTGGTTTGAGAGAAAATTACACACTATTATCAAGTCCGTCTCCCTCGGTCCGCCCTCTGGTGCCGGTCCTGATTTTGTGTGTTTTTCGCAGCGTTCACGCTGAAAACCAATGCTGCTTCTCAGTCTTTTTGCCACTCAGTGTACGTAACTGCAGTCACTCCGGCCGACGGTGACGTCACATGCATAGCCTCTATATAAGCCCTTAGTTCCCTCAGTTCATTGTCTGGTATTGTTTGTGTAAGGATCTTTCTTCTGAGGTTTTCTGTGCACGTTGGATTTAATTATTAAAGACTATTTCCTTGAATATCGATCGTTGTGCACTACACTACAGCCATACGGTGACAAATATGTGTACTGCAAAAGGCAACATCCTAACCTTTCATGTTATGCTTTGCATAGCTAGTGCTGAATTGAAATTGAGGTAGCAAACTGCATGCAATAATGTAATAAAAATGTTAATGTAAGGAAGTACAATTACATTTAAACAAAATTCGGTTACACTTCGTCCTTGTTACAGTGTTATACATGCAAGTACTGAGTAATATTAATTAACTACATGTACTTACTATAGGGTTATGGTTAGGATTAGGTTTGTTGTAGGGTTAGTTGCATGTAATAATGCATAATTTATAGTTATTACTATAGTTACTGTAACGTGTAACAAAGACACTGTAAAATAAAGTGTTACCCTAAATAGTTCATATACCTAATATACTACTGTTTAAAAGTTTGGGGTCAGCAATATTTTTTAAATTCTTCACCAAGGCTGAATTTATTTGATCAAAAATACAGTAAAAACTGTAATATTGTGAACTATTATTACAATTTAAAATAATTATTTTAATATATTTTAAATGTATTTGATTCCTGTGACGTCAAAGTTGAATTTTCAGCATCATTACTCCAGTCTTTAGTCACAATCGTTCTGAAATCTGAATTCTAATATTTGGTGCTCAGTGAACATTTCTAATTATTACCAATAAAACTGTTAATTTTTTTTTTTTTTGTTGAAACCTTTGATCAATAGAAAGTTCAAAAGAACAACATTTATTATAAACAGAAATCTTTTGTAACATTATAAATGTCTTTACAGTCACTTTTGATCAATTTATTACATCCTTGCAGAGGATCGAAATGGAAATGGAAATGCTTCCTCCACAAGGAATTTGGCTAGAAGAACAAAGTAATGGCTGCATCCGAAATCGAAGTCTTTCTACTATATATAGGCGATAAACAGTATACGACAAAAGAAGTATGTCTGAATTCACAGGCTACTCATAAAAGAGTAGGCAAAAAGTCTGAAGTGTGCATAAGATTGACACCTTACCATCCGATGAGACCATGGGAGAGGATTTGTGAATGGAAGTGAAGCACGTAACTGACGCTGGTAGGTCACACGTCCAGAGTACATTCATACTACACACATTCACACTACATAGAATGTACTTACTTAGCGGTGGTAAAGTAACTACTTATTCAAAATAAGTACTTAAGAGAGTATGCGATTTTGGATGCAATGTTTGGATCAGTATTTGACACCTATGATACTTTAAAATGCTACCTAGTTAGAAAGCTCACTAAGGTTTAGAACAGAGATTCTGTACTGTTTTTTATTGGAAAGAGAGTGAGAGGACACAACACACAGAGAGAGAGAGAGAGAGAGAGAGAGAGAGAGAGAGAGAGAGAGAGAGAGAGAGAGAGAGAGAGAGAGAGAGAGAGAGAGAGAGAGACCTGTGAGAGAGTGTCCCTGAGCTTTGTCAGTCATCATGGCCAAATAAGGCTGGAAGGTTCCACACTTGTTGCCAAGTGTCTGCTGAGTTTATATAAACCTTAGCATGTAGCCGACTGCAGTGGCCTGACAGTATTCAATTAGCACAGCAATGCTACAGCCGTCCTGCGCTGTGACTCAGACATTGCAGCTGTGCTACTGAGGAGCAAATGACAGAGATTAAGATTTCATTCAATACTGAAAGCTATCAATAAAAACGCTCATTGTAATTTATGCGTGGCCTGTATCTTCTATAAGGCAGCATGTCCACCAAAGCGTTTTTAGACAGCTGAAAACAGTGCTCCGCTAAAAAGGGCTAGCTGTGGACGCTAGAGAGGAATATTCGCAGAAGTGTTCCTAGTATGTCATTACACAGATAGTTTGTTCCTGTATTGTCTCTATATAAAAATGTGGCGGTTGGCCGGTGTGGTGTTGATCCCGCCCCTCCTCCACTGTGATTGGTCGGCCGGGTAAAAAAAGTGACAGTGATCACTGCATTTTATCCAAAGTTGAACGTTCTTCAACTCTCGGTCAAGAGTGCTCAACGTTTCAGCGTGAAATAGACGGCCAGCACCTCATTACATTACTGGTGTTTTAAAAAGGTGTCGCTCCCATTGAAAACAATTGGAAAAACATATTACCCGCGGAAAAAATGCTTTGGTGGACACACGGCCCAGTGTGTTGTTTTCTTAGCTTAGCAGTAACCCTTCAAATTGCACAAAACAAAATGTTGAATTGAAAATACACCCAAATGTATACACATCAATTTCACGAAAACTCCCATATATCGCAAAAAACTAAAACAAAAATTACACTCGCATGAGGTGGTTTTTCAGGCAAGTCAAAAACAAGGAATATTTCGCAAAACTGCAATGAAAACAGTTTTTCGCTTTTACAGGTCACTTGGCATAGATGGCATTCACGGTATGTTTGGACAGAAGACGAGTTCTTTATTAAACTCATAAAAACAAAAGATTTATGGGAATACTGGATTCTAAACAACAAATAAATGGCACAATGTACCAAGACCTCGAAGCAGATATGAAGGAGAAACACCTCATCTGTGGCCACTCCCAAGTATAAGGGGCTTTCCTTGCCATTAATGCTTGGATTACACGCCTGTCTTTAAAAGTGACGTTTTAGTCGCATAACATCAGTTAACGGAAATGCCGTCATTTTGCAATAGTTTTTTTATGAACATTTAGAAAAGGTTTTGCGCAAAACTGTAATGGAAACAAAGCTACTGTTGGAATTTCACACAACCAACAAGGCCTGTCAACATAAAATGAACTAAGCAGTTTAGATTGGATGTAGAAGAAAGATTTAGGGCCAGATTTACTAAACAGGGCAAATTAGCGTGAGAGAGCAATTCCAAAAAAATGCGCAGATGGGAGTGGAAGGTTGTGCGCGTGATCTACTGATGATGCATAATAAAGAACACAGACATAACTCAATCTACCAAGAGCAGGACAAATTAGCGTCTGGTTTAAGACATGCTTTTTTTTGGGTGGTAAATAATGGCACAAATACCAGTAAATTGACTAGCGCAAACCGTAGTAAATCACCTTGGATTATTCATTTAAATACTCTCCTCCCATAAATTTTGCATCTGAAAGGGAAATTTCTACAAATGCATATGCAATAAGTGTAGCTTAATATTTATGTGGAAACCGTTATTCATATTTTTATTTTAGTTAATCTTTTCTAACATTATAAAAATCTTTACTGCCCCTTTGCTTAAATAAAAGTTATTTCTTGGATCTTACTAACCCCAAACATTTGAACAATAGTGCACAAAAAAATGCTGGATTTGTTCAATAATTAAACTCTCTTTCTTCCTTAGAGTCTCTTTTTGTGTGTCTCTGTCGGAGAAACAGCATGGCGACAGGAAAAAATCAAACCGCTATGTTTCTTAATTACTGCAGACATCAGAGCCACATGATATGCTGTCTATTTTATCTCTAACTTTGATTTTTTCCCTCTGCCTCTACCATCCAATTTGACTCTCTGAAGAGCAAGAAGAAAGAGGTTGGGGTGGGTGGAGGAGTGGGAATGCTTTGTGTTGCTTTAATAACACAGAGTGACATTCCTCGGGAAGTTGCTTCATCATTCTAGAAGGTTCCAAATCAGAAGCCCCCGGAAACTTTTGATACAATCATCATACTTACTGAATTTTCTTTGTGAAGTTTTTGGTAACAATTCCGCCCTCGTCTTGCTTTTCCTCGTGTTTCCCTGGTGAAAAGACATAAAGGCAGTTGTTAAGGCAGAGATCGATGCCTTTGAGAAAGAGGATCAATACGACCATACAACACTTATGAATAAGAACTCTTTCAAAAAAGATGTTGCTTTAAAACATCAACAGAAGTGAATCCCAGTTGCTCATTTGGCACATAAGTGTGACCTTTGACACACTGACATTAAATTAGACCTGAACAGGTTTATTAATCTCAGATTTTCTAGTCATATAAGGTTCCTTCACATTTTACAGGCAACTCTATATATGATTTTGTGCTATTTCAAATGAAGAAAGCCTGTTTAAAAGCCTCTTGGCCTCATTCTCTGCAGCTGCTGGTCACTAAATGCCAGTCATGCCATACTGTGTCTCGACGTGGCCTACATATCTACAGTAACCTGCTCTTTAGAGAACACATTTGACTGATTATTCTCCTATCAACATGCTCATAATCTGCATTTTCAACAGCCAATATAATTCTAGCCATTCTGATAGTAAAATCTATTCACATAAACAGACATTTACCTACTGACATACTGCGCAATGGCCTGTCCCAATTTAACAAAGATAAAACATGGTTCAAACATGGCTGTGACATTTGTTTGGCAATGCCTTCCTTCAGGACAAAGTTGAACTTAAATGTTTTGCTGATTTTCAAGGTGTTCTGTGAAAAGAACAGTGCGTAGGGTAGTTCACTGTGATATCTCGGTGTGACACTTTTAGAATGAGGTTATGTGACGTTAAGTCTTGCTGTCCCCACCCTCCTCTCACTGTGACTGAGTGACCCAGCTGGAATACCAGCACAGTGTTTATAATAATCCCAGCGCAACAGGCCTTCGCTCTCTCCTGAACCCTGAACTTCTGTCCTGCCGTCACAGTCAACAAATGTATTTCTGGAGCAGCCAGCAACTGGCCTTTGACTCGTCCGCATTATAGATATACAATTTCTGTTTTACAAAAGAACTTTAGGAGTTAAAGAGAAAAGTATGGGACTAATTCAATGTGTTTAATGTGAGAGGTCCTCAAGGGATCTCAGCAGGTGGCTAATTACAAGAGACTTGCTGGTAATATGCAAGTCATGCCAAAGGCCTTGCATTCTTAAACTGCAGCAGAGAGACGACAGCAGAGATGCACAAGAGGTCCAAAAGGCCATATTTAAAACTGATTTCGATTTTATCTATTTAAACCTTAAACTTTTTTGATAAAACAAAAGAATATAAAAGGTGAAGTATGGCGCAAAATAAGTTATTTTTATTATTATTTCCAGGCAACTTTCAAGGTTCTTTGCTTCCTTTAAATCACATGAAATGCTCTTGATCATTCTCAAATCAAGTTGGATAACATGATTAACAGGTCTGGTTCATGCAGCTCAAGAACGGCCGATATAAAGTGTGAAATAAACATACTAAAAATGATGGAATCCAAGTCAATTTTCTATTTAATTGTTATTCTGATAAAATAGTTTGAAATGACAAATTCTATTCAATTAGAAAAGAAGTGAAAAAGGTGCATTTTGAAAAAAATTCATATGATTTATGTGTGATCTATGAAATAATACATACATACATAATTGGCAGTTATTTATTATTTTGTGAGAAGGGGCCTTATGTTGGAAGTATGACTAAAAAACTACCAAAAATGCCTTGGTACATTTTTTAAAAGTTGCATATGTTTCATATTAATTGCAATGTATATAACGAATTTTGGATAAAACCGTCTGTAAATGATGCACTCTAAAAAAAAAAAAAAAAAAAAAAAAAAAAAAAAAAAATGTTTTTGTTTTTTTTTAATATGGAAAAACCCAACCATTGGTTTATTTTTTTTTAAATCAAAATGTACCCATTGGTTAGGTTTGCCCATATTTGACCCAAACATGGGTTGAATCAACCCAGTATTTTTAGAGTGTGATATTCCACTCCACGTTATTCCGTGATTCATTATTATAGGCTATAGGGTAATTAATTTTGTGTTCTCATAATAACTCAATTCTCAATTTTTTTTTTCCCTCACCTGAGACCTCTACAAAACCTTCTTTAGTTTTGACATTAAGCTCCTCGGGTTTGAAGCTGTGGACGTTCACGCACACTTTCCACGGCTCGTCTGGGTTGGTCGAGGGCGCGCTGGATCGGCGAGGGCTCTCGCTGTACCTGGTGCTGAAGCCCTGCGGCGAGCCCATGCTTGTCCGCGGGAAGCCCGTGCGCAACGAGCCAGACCACGGCGCGTCGAGGCGGGCGCTCAATCGAGGTCTCGCCCAGCCGGGCCAGTCCATCGATAACTCGTCGGGAAACGGTGGCAGTCCAAAGTCATCTTCCATAAAGCGAGATGCGAGTGACTGTTCCCGGAACGGATCCCGTGGAATCCTCTGTCGGTTGCCCATAGTGTAGTACTCCCCTTCTGCCATTGTGAAACTTGGAAAAAGTTAGTTTAGAGAACTTTTCTTGTTCAGAACGTTGCGTTGCTGTCAGATGTCCGAATAGGGTCAATTATTAAAAAGGGCGCAAAACAAATTCCGCTTTCTTTTTCTTTTTGGCAGCAAAAGCACAAAACTCTCCAGGCGCGTGATTACGCACCTAAGTTTAAGCTTACCACTGTGCTCATGTATGAGTTCTAGAAGTTTACTGACGATGTAAGTGCTCTCACTGGTTTATATATGATTTACCGGTCTATAAAGTCCAGAAAGTGCTCGGTGGCGCACGACAGCTGACTGAAGACCCTCCCCATCCAAGTTTAGACCCCGGGCTGTGACTGGCTTCACCGGACAGCGACTGGTCCGATCTCACCCTCCCCCAGATGACTCATTCACTTCATAATAGAACACTGCTCACTCTTCAAGGCTGGAGAGGAGTCACACACTCATATGAAGAACACTAATAATGTTCTAAACACGAAATGTGACGAAATACAACATAGGCATGCGGTATCTCCTTTTCCTTCTTCAAATGAGTCCTCTTGGCATACGTCATTTAGGAGAAAGTACGAGAAAAACATGCGTCCAGTTATATTTTAGGATGTCTTCTGTTAAAAAGTATACAGTGGCCACAAAAGCCTTACTTAAAATGCGCTTAATTTTATTATAAGAAACAAAATATCAACAAGTGACATTTTTTTTTTTTTTTACTTTTCTGGCAGAAAATAATATTATCAATAATAAAATATTATATAGAATATAATGTACACAAATCTCTGAAATTTTAAGAGACACAAAGATACTGTACACTAAAGTGACAAAAACACTTCATGGTTTCATAGAAATAGGGCCATATGTCATGAAAAAGTGGTCTTAAAAATAAATACTTTGCATCATGTGTAAAAATGACGAGCACATAAAAATCAAGCACAGTTGATTTTTGGCTTAGCTTACCCTCTGACTCATCTTACCCCACCCTCCTTTTTTTAATAAAGAGAATAAAGAGAGTGCGATTTTAAAGAAGCAAAATATTGTGTGAATTAATTAGATGAATAATTTATTTAGAACTCTTTGAATATCATTACAGAATCAGACCACAGAGAACTAGCCATTCATTTAAAGAGCAAGGGAGACATTGTACACATAGACAACATTATACATTGTAGAAGAGGGTAATATGAGGAACGGTGAAAATCTTCAAGCCTGAAGCCCTGCACTGAGCTTTTTTACGTTGTGCTAAAACAAATACACAATTGCTGTATATCTTTACCGCTCATTCTGTGCAAAAATAAATAAATTCTTGTTATTACAGGATGTTGCAATCGTGTTTTGCAGTTACAGAAGCCAATGGTTGGCTCTGTAGCATGTTTTGACTTTGATTTTGTAAAAAAGGGTTGGATTCATGTCAACATTTCAGCATATCTTTTTTTTTTTTTTTTTTTTTTGAAGGAATGCAAATTATGTAAATTAGAAAGCCAGCCTTGTAAACAGTCAGCACCACTATTCCATCTCAATAAATAAAGCCCATGCCTAATACTGCCGCACTAAACGTTTGCATATTTACACAACAGATTTACATAATCATTTACTAAACTCATTTTACGGTTTGAGACGAGAGAACAAGATGAATTCAAGAAGATAAAACATTTGATACACTTCAAGTTTCCCCCCTTCATCTACAGCTAATTATCTGTACAAGTGTCAGAATTCACAACAGTCAGACAGCTAATAATGTACAGTGCATAGAGATCACCATGCCTTCGTTTAACAAGCACTCCAATAGACTTTATGACACAGAAACAAAGAAACTGCCATTATCTGTTGTGATGAAGGTGATGATTTTTATACGCTGTTTCATCAAGCTGTTTCACACACCAAATATATACCATTGATCCTTTCAAAAAAATCCTTGATCTGACTGATATCTTATGACAGCCATCGCCATTTCTCCCAGTCTGTAATAGTTTCTCTGCTGTTGCACTGATGTGCAACCAATAAATATGCTTTATAAAACATTTGTACTTATAAATATCATCATCATAACAGTATGTAAAGTGTGTGATTTAATTAACACAGGATTGAGTGTTTAAACTGTGGGGTTTTAGACGAATAGGAAATATCAAAACAAAAGTCCAAAATGAATGATATAAACAAAAATGTTTTCTATATGAATATAAATAATTCAAGTGATCTGAGTAATAAATATTTGTAATGCACTATTTGCATACTGTACAGAAATAAATCACAGATACAAATAGAAATGTCTAGGCATTAAAAGAATAAATAATAAAAATATTATACCATTTAATACGACTGAAAATCACATAATAATATGTATATGAGTGCTTTAATTTTCGAGTCAGTAGAGCAGAA
Source organism: Paracanthobrama guichenoti (assembly GCA_018749465.1). Classification (NCBI taxonomy): domain Eukaryota; kingdom Metazoa; phylum Chordata; class Actinopteri; order Cypriniformes; family Gobionidae; genus Paracanthobrama; species Paracanthobrama guichenoti. The sequence goes on along the minus strand of CM031947.1, from coordinate 8,100,665 downwards.
AAAGTATACCTTTTCTTTGTTCACTCAGAAGTAGCCTTGAATTTGATGGATAAAAAATATCTTCATTCTGTCTCTCGAGGTCTGCAAGATTAATGTATACTATAGTATAACAAATTTGGTAACAGTATGGACAGCTGGACCCTGCAAAACGGTTCCTACCAGTGGAGCACATCCGCTGCATTTTGATTGTCCACCACCATCATCATCATCTCCATCACAGCCAATGACATTTGAATTGTTTTCCAGTTCAACAGAAGATAAATAAAGCTGGCATTTGGGCTGATGGGGTGTGCGTTTGCCGGTGGGGCCAATTCGGATGGCACATTTTTCAAAGTGAAGGTGTGTGCAACACAGAAGCGGCTGCTCTCAGTAAAAGCTGTTATGGAAGCAATAAATCTTTCTCCTCAAGCGCTTTTGACATCTCCTATAAAAAAAGTAAACACTACAAAAATACAATAGATTCAAACATCGGCTTTTACAGTCAAGGTTATGAGCGTCTCGTGAGTGACCCTGCACATGAAGACACTTCCTTTTATCTACTACGGCTGTTTTGATAAATGAACAACAATATCCTCACACCTATGAGCAAAACAAGGTATAGCAGAAACTCACATATTGCAGTGCACATAGTGAAACCTCCAGTCAGGTCCTTCCTACAACAGCAGGCTTTGTGATTGATAGACAAGTTTTTCTTTTCCTTTGAGCGGGATGGATGAAAGCACACAGTTTAGTACACAACAATATGGAAAGCTTCAGTCTTATCTGACACTGAACAGATGATCCTGTCACTGCCTGGTGTTCCACATCCAAGCACAGCATGTTCTCAGTGCAGCTCCATTTCATTTCCAGTTACAATAAGATGCGGTCCCGGGCTTGTGCTGTAACTCAACATACCCACATCTGGTTCATCCGTAAATTAGCGGCGGGCTCTGCTGTAGGTTACCATTGAGTCATAGCTTCTGCTCCGACTGCGACTGCGTCTGCTATATATAGAGTTCCACGATGAGCTGCGACTGTAGCTCCTGTATGAAGAATAAGTGTGACTGCGGCTGCGACTCCGAGAACGACTGCGACCGAGAGAAAACAGGCGCCAGGACAGGAGGCTGGAGGACCGGCTGCTGACAGAGGGGCTGGGACGGTAGTAAGGGATGGGCCTCTTTCTGGCACTGTGCAGGACAGGATGGCATGCAGAAAGAGAATACAAAAAAGACTTACTCAATAACAATTTTAAATGAGAAAAATCCTAAAAGGATATCTCTATATATACACAAAAGATTGTTTATGCTCACCAAGGCTGCATTTATTTAGTCAAAATAGTGTCAAAACAATTTAAAATAAGTGTTCTCTATTTTAATGTATTTTAAAATGTAATTTATTCCTGCGATGGCAAAACTGAATTTTCAGCATCATTACTCCAGTCTTTAGTGTCACATGATCCTTCAGAACTCATTCTAATATGATGATTTGCTGCTCAAGAAACATTTGTTATTATTATTATCAATGTTGAAAACATTAATATTTTTGTGGACATTATTAATATTATTATTATTATTATTTGATGAAATAAAAGTAGAAATCTTTTGTAACATTATAAATGTTTTTACTATAAATATATACACTGCCCGGCCAAAAAAAGTCGCTGTTTGGACAAGATCTTGACCAAAAATTGATGCACCTCTTGACGGCATTTATTTCCATCAAGAGGTGCATACATTTTTGGTTAAGATCTTGTATTGACATTGCAAGAGTCCAGCACTCTATCAAGTCTCCTCCAGCACATCCCAAATACTTTCAGTGAATTGAAGGTCTGGAGGTGACAATTCATGTGTGAAAATTATCCTTCATGCTCCCTCCCAACCATTCTTTCACAGTCTGAGCCTGATGAATCTTGACATTGTCATCCTGGAATATGGCCATGATATCTCTTCCTACATGGGTGTTTAAGAAATGAAAAGCTACACACTCCAGAAGAACATAGAAGAACTGTTGCCAAACATATAACATGCTAGAAATGCAATAATGATCCAATCATAGACTCTTAAGCATTTGCCTATTTAAATCCAAACAGCGACCTTTTCAATGGCCAGGCAGTGTATATGTATATATATATATTTGTTGTACAATTGTTTCTCCTAAACAGCCATTGACATTAATTTGAAGATTGTATGACTATTTCTCATGAGGATGCCAACAGAAAGTTCTGCATTTTTACACAGAATTGGAATGCCTGACAATTCCGCGACTTTCTTGTTAATGTGTTAAATATTTTTTGCTAATTTGATAATGCCTTTAGCTACCAATTAGAGTGTGCTCTCATCTCAGTTTTAAGTCATTCTGCAGATTTCTAGAGATTTCCCCCCAGAATCAGTGCAGAGAGATGTGGGAAAAGTATGTAGACTCTGTCTGGGTTAACTGATCTCCAAAGAAAGATCAGTGGAGTTATTTCCGCTTGTGATTCATACAGTTGTTGTAACACTAGTAGTTTTCAGACCTTGTAATTCTACGGGCTTCCAGGTGGCTGGGGGAATCTCTTCTTCTCTTTCTCATTGGGGAACAAGGTCTTCTCCTGCTGTGCTTTCTACTCTTGCAGGAACTGCAGTGTCTTTTCCGCTCTCGAAACCTTTTCATCCACACATAAAAGACATGCAAGCATTTTTGATTTCAGCAATGTCACAGTCATTGGCAAACAATTATTTTAGATAAAACTACACATTCTTTCAGCTAAAAATCACCTGTCTGGTGTGCACCGTGAGTAATTTAGACTGCGGCAACTGCTCCCACTAGACAGACTGTCTCTCCGTGAATCCAGCGAATAACTGGACGAACGAGAATATGATCTGTAAATGAGCCGAGGGAGGGAGATGATATTGTCAGATACGAACATATGCGTTTATAACTAAATCGAAAGCTTAAAATAAGAGTTCCTATAATAAATAGCAGCTGTGTGACCCACCTCCTCCCTGAGGACAGGGATCGGCTTCTGGAATAGCGCCCTGAGTATCTGCTTTGGGATGATATGCTTCTGCTGCGGGACCTCGTTCGATCCTGATATCTATCATAAGACGGACTCCGATTCCTATCAGTGACGAGAGCCAGAGGCTGTGTCTTCACCAAATTAGCATACCTGCCTGTTTCTTCACTGCAATAACAAGAGGGAGATTATTTTAGACCTTTACTTTATTACATCACAATGTAAGAGACAGGAGATCTGGATCTTTGCAGAGAAAGTCTGCACTTTTTACCAGGGTTATTATAGTTAACTGTACAGCCATATTAAAAGATAAAAACAACAAAATTACTCAAATTATTAAAACAACTACAATAGTATCTCAATACTAAAATAACACTGCTCTGTATAACTGTTGTTTTGGTCTGATTTTATTTTATTATATTTGAAAAGTCACTCAAATGTTAAAAGTGAAACAGAAGCCGAACCTACACCCAACATTCTTAAGGCCAGTTCATACCAAGGATGATAACTATAAAGATAATGATAAAAATACAGTTCTAAAAATCGTTCTCAAGAGTTCACACCACAGCTATAACGATAATGGCACAGAGAAACTATATTGTTGGAATCACTTTCAAAACGATTTCATCCAGCTGATGAACGATAAAAACATGAACAGCCAATGAGAATCCATCCTGCTTTAACAAGCCTGAGCATTTAAAGTGACAGACAAGCAGTGAATGAGCCTTTACACTGGAAATATATTGTTAATGTGCATGTCATGGTTTAATGGCATGTTAGTGATACATTTTATGTACACCATCAAAATACATTTCAGACAGATGTAAAGCTGACGTAAAAAGCATTCAAAACAGCCTCACCCTTTGAGCTTGTTGAAGACAGAGCTGTGTAGAGTATTTTCTCTGAGTACTGGTTTACCCAGAGAGTCATAGCTGGTTAGTGAGTTGCCTGAATCCGAGGCATTGTCCCCATCGGCTAGTCTAAGCTTCTCAGGACATGTTAAATCCTGACAAGAGAACTTTCCATTTCTGGTAACTTTTGACCTTGTGATGCCAGTTTTACTTGACGGTGGAGAGGATGTGTCATTTCCCGAATCGTAATCTGCCTGACCTTTGCCCTTATTGGATATTGAATCCTGGACGATCATCATTTTGTTTAAACCCTCAACCCCATGACGTGATGGTGAGACCTGCAAGCAGACAAAGCAAAGTTGTTGTTTTTCTAAAGAAAAACAAGGCCATATTATTAATCTGCTACCTGCATGATGCAGTCTGAGTACTCTTTAAAAGGCACATATGCCCCTACAGAGCACAGAGAGGAAATTAATCAAGATTTTTTTTTGGGACAGAAACTAAAAGATTAAAAACCGCCATGCAAATCTGTCACATGCGAGAAATTTGAAAAGAAAAGAGAAGAACAAAGCAAGAACTCTTACAAAAGAAACTAATGAAAAAAGAGACTGAAGAGAGAAAATAAACAATGAACCAATGCTAATGAAAAGGCAAATGAAAGAAATAAAAGAACCTACATGAATAAACTTCCAGCTACTTTTAAGTCAGAAGAAAGAGAGAGTAAAAGGAAACAAAAATCCCAATTTGAAAGTTGCTTTCCTTTAAAGAACATTAAACAGACATCACAGAATGGGCTTAAGTAAAAAAAAAAAAAAAAGAAGAAGAAGAAAAAAAGTATATAAATATATATAATATAATTATATGAAAAGGGTTGCAGACAAAATAAATATCTCCATCACTCTAACTATTTAAAATCCTTGAGAAAAACAAAAGAACATGTTTCTGCTTTAGTCCCCTGTCGGAAGAGATTTTACAGTCCACCAGCGGCCTACAGTAAGTCCCTAAATCTGCGGATAGCATCGACTTACCAATCAAGACTTCCTCCTTAAGTAGGTAAGGTGTAAGAAAAAGGGAAGAGCGGGTGACATAAGTGCATCATTAGAGTGGTAAAGTGCAAGAAAAAGACAATAACCCTCTCTTCTTTAAATCCAACTCCACTCTGCCACACACCGGCATGAGCCTTTTTCTTTATCTTTGTTGTTCACCTGTAGGTCTTAAATTAGATCTCATTTTCTATTGTGGGACTGATGGAGTACATTTAAATAGACTCTACATCCTAAATAGAATCTATATCCTTTATAGAAAATGGAAAGTAGCTGCTAAGTTTCAATACGATTCTTGTTTGCTACAATGGCACAAAAAGCAAATCAAACTCTGGTTTATGGTGGAATTAGCAAAAATCTGATATAGCCCGGTGGTTCTTTGTAATGATCTAGTTGTGAAGTATGAAAGAGTTATGTGCAGGTTTATGTATTTTATTTTTCAGGGCATCAGCTTTTTGCAAGCTTTAGTATATGAAACAACCCGCACCAGTGCAAAAGTATGCTTTGTTTAAACGGCTAACCAACCAGGGATCCACGTCAGGGCCAAAAGAGCAATAAAATTTACCTCAAAAAAATATATTTTTCTTGAAAAGGGAAACTTTCGTACAAAGATGTTTATGACAACGTCTATAGTTTAGGAAGGAAATAACCAGCAAAAAAAAAAAAATCAGTGGAAGGAATATTTTCTTCACACTATGGACAATCTTTGAACACAATGGCTCAAGACAAAAATATTAGCAATGATTAAAGTTTAGAAAGTGTAATTCATGTAACTTTAATGACTACATGAGGGAAGGTGATTTATCTGCCACGCGGGGCATTTTTTCTCTGTAGTATGCAAACTATTCTCAAAAGGATTAAAAACTATGTTGCAACAGTTTATTTAAAAACCTTCAGAAAATAATTGTTAGAAAATTAATGATGCAGTATATAGTATACAGTATATGTAAATTATTAACTTTATTAAAATATTAGTTTTTATGACAGACTAGGCATTCTCTGGTTCCCCAGGACCATGTTCTTTAGTAATAGTGAACTTTTTATTTTTATTTATTGAATGATGTTTGATTTTTCTGGTTGGAGTGGATGCATTTAGAGTGCAACAGTAGGTTGCGTGTGACTTTTAACAAGTGTAATTACTGAGAGCGGAAAACACTTGAAAACCACTCTCATTAAAAAGTTAATTAACTTAAGTTTAAATTGTGTGTCAAGCATGTGTGCAATATGCAAATCACATGTTAGTTAAAAATTCTAACCACAAAAATAACCTCACTCAAAGGCATTGCTACAATGATGATTATTGTTCATATTAAAAATGAGATGGCAATGCAATATTAGCCAATTTACAAAACAAAAAGGACTGTAGAAAAACTTCATCTGTGAGAATTAAAAATGCTATGCCTTTATGCTTAACTATGGCTATTTCAATACAAATCCTATCTACAGTTATTGTAAAAGGACTAAAAACAAGCAAACAGTCACATAAATCATGATAAATATTTCTCCATTGGGGAAAAGATGTGCACTGTCTGGCTTTCAAACGCATTGGTTTAACAGATAAGTGTAAAACAACATAGCTTTTGGTCTTGACTGTTAAGCAAAAAGAAATCAATGGCTTCACAAGGGCCTTAAACAGAGCAAGAGTTCGGAACTTTAAGCGCATAAGGTAGCCATCAGAAACACTTACGGTGCTTTCAGAAAAGTGGCAGCAGCACTTAGAGGAGATTTTATTGGTCAGCTTGACTGCCGACCTGCATGCATCGCCTCCATGGACAGCTGATGAATGGGCGCCATCTTGGAAACCAGATTTTTCACAATCTTCATATCTACATACACAAAGCACATAAAAACGTTGTTAAAGGCCCCTTCACCTCAAGGAGAAATTTAAATATTTATATTCACATTAAATATACAATACTGTAAGTTAAACCATATTAGCTTATCAAGGTGCTCACAGCACCTTTACAACACTAGCAATGAAAACATAATGTAAGGGACAGCAAAAGTATAATAGTCATTCTTCGGTTTTTCCTTTCTACAGCATTTAGGCAGTGAGTCCTCCACAGGTTAACATATGGTAATGTCACTGTCACTGGGAGAAGCATCAATTAAAGTGGCAAAATATGTAAGAATACAGTATGGAAGCACTTTGTCTAAAGAACCCATTAAAAAAGCTTTTGTCGCTATCAATATTATATTTCTGGTGAAACAGCAGTGGCAGAGAGATACAGCTAATGTCCATTTAACAACTGGCAACAAGAAGATGTCTATTTCAGTGTCTTAGACGATCAGATCCTCTGATCTGCAAGGCTTAAGGTGGAATAAAATGGTTTCCTATGAAAGGGCATGCCAATTATACCAGCTCAGGACATATTATTTGTAATGGGTCTTTGGATTGGGAACTGACGGCCATTGTTCCTGTTGTGTGGCATGAGTGGGATCTCTGTGCCTTTTCAGCTCTTGAAACCACGTAAAGCTTCACTGTGCTCGCCTTCTATAATGACTTCGTCCTTTGAATATCCCTAAGAAATTCCAAATAATGGAGAGATCAGTTAGGGATTTAAAACCAATCATCTCCAGCTTAAGATTATTTCAATTTGAAACCTGAGCTCGTTCTTCTCCGGTCTCAGAAAAAGCAGAAATTCTGTGATGAATGAATGAATGAATGAATGAGAGCACTCCTTGTATGAAGGACTGATGAAGTAATCAGAGTGGTGACACCTGGGAGAGCATTTGAGGCCAATTTAATGCATGAAAAACTTTTTGTCTGTGATTTCTCTGATGTGTTCATCTAATTCAAAATATATTTTTAAAATACGCCTTTGACCCAGAACAAAATGGTCTTATTTTATCTCATAAACTACACTCATTTGCCTAATAAGGAAGCTTGCATTCCAATGTCCTAACTTGTTTGAGCATTTGTCATAATATCTGTACATGGGCAATCAGCAGTACTGGCTTTTCATATGCTTTAAAGGCAATCTTCACTGACATCTACTATCAAAGAAAACAGATGTAAGCCTGAAACTTAATTTAATCACTATTCCCTACAGTGCTCCATCTCTACAGTACCGTAACCCCGTAACCCCGTCACCCCACAACCCACTCCAAGGAGGCACAACTGTTCACGGGGGGCGAGATCTCAAATTTCATTCCCTTTCCCAATTCCATTGATCTACATGCCAAATGCCGGACATAAGCTGTGAGAGGCAGATAAAAGAGTTTCCTCTGTGTCACCTCTACCTTTATCAGTCATCGCCACAGTGGCACTGGATGCTGACTGATAAGATAAAAAACCTGACTGGCCAGCATGAATATCCCCGACCCCTAAGAAAAATTTCTCATAAAAATGCCCAAATTTAATTTTTGGAATCTTTAAAACGTTCTGAATAAGAGCTATCTAATCCATATAAATGTGGGACTTCTTTAATCCTTTAACGTGGAACATTTAACTATTCTATTCTATTCTATTCTATTCTATTCTATTCTATTCTATTCTATTCTATTCTATTCTATTCTATTCTATTCTATTCCTACATTAATTTGTTTTTAGATCATTAGATGTAAAAGTCAGCTGCCTTCAGCTGCCTTCTCCCAATTATTCAGTTGTAAGGTCAAACATATACCTGTTTTCCATGCAGGAAGAACTCCTAATTTCAGCTTTCCGGCGCGGTGTCTGCGATGAGAGTGGCTCCTTGACCTGAAGGGTAACCAATAGAGAGATACATGGAAGCAATTAATTATCTCACCTGCATTTTTTGCTATTTGAATTTTCATTACTTTCCCATTTCACCTCTTATTTTAATCTATCTTATCATGGCAGTGATAGAGGAAGAAAAAGAAAGCAAAGCAGCAAGACAAAGAGTTATTACAGTGCCATGAGACAATAAAATACATGACATAACACCCCAGCAAGAGTCAGAGCTTTTTGTGTGAATGTCTCTGAAGTGTTATAATTTAATGTGGCACATGTAAAACAGTGTTAATTGAGTCTGAATAGGAGACAGTTGAGTGCAGATTCACATGAGATTACTGAGCGAATTCAATTAAAATCTGCCCAACAAACTACACATTACAAAAAGAGCAGACCATGTCAAATGGATTGAGATTAATTAATACATTTAATAAACAGGTAGTTTAATAGGCTACCTTTTATAACTAGTACATTCTATTTATTGTTTTTGAATATGTTTTTTTATATAGCCTATATGTATTACAGTAGTGTTTTTTTTTTTTTTTTTTTGAGGACTGATTTTATATTTTGAGGAGTTTTAACATCCTCCTGGAACATCTTTTAATGCATTAAAGTCAACTTGAAACAGCAGCTATAATCCTATGTAATGTGACATATTTCTGAATAAAACAGACTATTCAATGAGAGAAACATTAACATTAATTAACATTTATTGTCCCTGTCCTTTGAAAAGTAAAGTTGTTTCAGGGGCAGAGATTTCGATGATTAAATGAAACAGAAATTAATACTTTAATTCAGCAAGGGTGCATTAAATTGATCAAAAGTGACAGTTAAGACATTAATTGTGTTACAAAAGATTATATGTATCAGTAAAAGAGCACAACTGTTTTCAACATTAATAATAAGAAACTGAGCAACAAAACATAACCCTAACCCTTAATTTTAGTGCACATAATTATGCACAAAAGACATATTGTAACATATTGATTTATTTTAAAACTATTTTTGCAGGTTGAAAACTGCATTAATGCTTCAAACACATTGTTAAATAACAATAGCAGATGAAATTTCCTGATTCCTGATTTGCCCTCAGCATCAGTATAATATAAAATGTAACAAATCAAGTAAAGACAAAGATGAGCTTATGTAAACAGTTTCAGTTCAAGTACAAAGGAGTCCAGGGTCATGAAGCAAAACCACCTGGGAACCATTGATTTAACACACTCACAAAACCTGAAGGTTTTGAGGATCAGAAGCCCAGCGAGGCACTTCTTCTCTGACTGTGTGTGTAGCAGACTAGTGCCGTGAAATTGGTTCATGTTTCTGTCTCTCTGGCTGCTCGCCTGCTTCAGTGAGGAGCTGCTCTCAGACTGCACCAGTCCTCCTTCAGTTCGAGAGACCACACGATAAATGCAGCCAATAACAGCACTCTCTGAGAGGAACTGAGGTGCCCTACAGAGCGGCTGTCAATACACCGTAATCTAATCTAGAAAATATGACTCTTGTGCATGAAGGATCATGCAGGTGCTTTATAGAGAAGAATGCATTTAAGCCTTTGACACTAAAGAATAAACCACAGAGGGAACTTGAATATGACTCAATAAACTGTCAGTGCTTGAATACTTTCAACTGAAGTATAAACTGATGGGTTTTAAATAATTAAGGCACATTTCGAAATCACCAACCTCTTTTTATGTTTTTTCTCCTCCTTTCTTTTACGTCTGGGACTCAGTCCACTGTAAAAAAAAAAAGATATATATATAGCAGAAAAATTATTGAACATGTTTGAATTAAATGGTCCCATAGGAAAGAAAATCTCCTTGTTGTTTCTTCTAGACAACCATGAGATTAAATGGAGAGCAAATGGAGACTGCTTTAAAGATTTTTATTCTGAGAAAAAGACCACAATAATCTATAGGCCTACTTTAAGTTTAGATCCTATATTATTGCTGTATTTCAATACAGCAATATAATATGTCCTTTTCCCCCTCTCCTAAGGAATTTTAGGAGAAATATCTGAGACAAAGTAGATACTTAATTCATAACTGAGCTCTCCATTCAATCTCCTGAGCTATAAGAGAGGAACCTCTGAGCAATAAAATCATATTCTGGGAGCCATAAACTACATAAAAGCACTTAACAATAATCAACAGGTATTAAGTGTACTGTGGGAAAAAAGCACTGTGCCCTTTATTGTAGGAAAGTGCAAAATATTAAATAAATAAATGTACCTGTGCCTTCCCTTCCTTGAGGCAGACCTAGAGGCAGAGAGGAGATGACTTTAAAAGCAGTCGTGACAAAACAACCCCACCACATCAGAAAAGCAAACTCTCAAAGCAAACCTCTAAACATGACCTGATGTGAAAATCAATCACTACCTATGTCGCTTCCTTTTCTTTGAGCTCTTCTTTTTCTTCTTCCTCACAGGTGATGGACTGCAGGAGGGAGATCTGGGAGATCAAATATAGACGTGTTAAAACACACAACATTTAAAGGAATATTTCCCCATCTATGAAAATCTTGGATTGTGTTCCAAAGATTTTCAAATTGAAAATGCTTTCAAATAATTTAGAATATAATACATTATTATTATTATTATATTATTATTACTACTACATCTGTGCTCCATATTAATTTGAATTATTTTAGTTTCTGAGTGAAGTCCTTTTATGCATCTTCCTATTTGTAAAGTTATTAAATTCCTTATCTTACAGTATTGTGTATTCAGAAAAGGCACATTTAATGGATCAGAAGTGACAGTAAATACATTACTATGTCTTTGGCATTATTACAGAAGATGATAATGCAATAAATGCAAATAAAACCTTCTATTCATCAAAGAATCATGAAAAAACGTTACAGTTTTCACAAGTTTCAGTGTGAGGAGCACACCTGTTTTCAACATTGATAATAATAAGAAATCAGCATATTAGAATGATTTCTGAAGGATCATGTGACACTGAAGATGCTGAAGATAATGATGCTGATTTTTTTTTGTAATTCATTCATCTTCACAGGAATACATATATTTTAAAATATATTAAAATAGAGTAAAATAAAGTTATTTTAAATTGTGATAATATTTCACAATATTAATGTTTTACTGTATTATTGATCAAATGAGTAAATGCAGCCTTTGCATAAGATACTAAGAAAATCTTAGTGTATAATAAGGAAAAATATGTAAATGATAAGGAACTGTAAATATACTGTATGTTTTAAAGACATAATTGATTTTAGATTTCACAGGCACAGAAAACGCAAATGACAAAAAACAAAACAAAAAAACAAACGTCTAAAATGTAAAGAAATGTAAATGCATTTCCTTTAAACGTAACAAGCTTAGAACAGTTCTTCTGTTGAATGGCTCTTCTTTATGACACTAACACACTGTTGTTCCTTGTAGCCTACTTGTGAAAGTTAAAAGCTGTCGTTGGATATTGACATCAGACACCATTAAATGCATGATTTCTTTCTATCTATCTGAAATGCATGTCTTTTTCAGTGCTGTTGACTGTTCAGAATAAAAGATCTTTGTTAGCACATGTGATCACATTTGTTTTGTGGGCTGACCTGTGTCTCCTCCTCTTCCTCTGTGACTTCTTCTTCTTTTTCTTCGTTTTAGGCACTGGCTGAGGGGAAAGGTCGGCATCACTTGACACACTGGAAAAGCAAAGCAAAGAGAGAAGACATTTTTCAGAAACCTTCTTTTGTTATTTTCATTTTATAGGCCATTCAATGACAATTACTCAATAGTAAGAACTTGATGAATGACCAGTCATTCACTGTAAACAAATGTCAGAGTTGAGTTAGACAAAACTGACTGATAGTAAAAAGTTTTTCACTTTCAAAGCCAGTTCAGAAATGAAATGTCCCTGGACAAGCCTGTCTACCTTCACCAACTCCACGTCACGTCCCACCAACCACCAGTTCTTGCTTGTTTGCACTATTTTTTTTTTTTTTTATCAATAGGGTACTGGCATCAAAGGTTATTGTTTTGTATATACATAACTCCTGAATAAAAAATGTTTGGTCTGATTTAAAAAACATTTTTTTAACGGTTTTGATTCGTTTGTCGATAGTGAGCATGGAAATGTTTGAGTGAGCTATGGATCTGCTGTGATCTTTGTTTGGAAATATTTTCACTGCTGAAATAGAACAATAACAGTCAATAGTGTGTCTAAAATGTAACTGACTTAACATGAATTACTTGTTTATTGAACTGTCATAGAAATCAGTGTCACATTTTCAATCGTGATGGTATTCAGCACTCTTGGTCGTGTGATGTTGCTTAACTGTATCATATGTCATAAATATAAAAACTCCACATTTTGAATTTTTACCACAGTATGTTAATTGAGTTTCTTTGTGTGAGCTGCACTCATTTGTTTCGATTTCTCCTCAAGAGGCATAAATTTGTTACCATCAGTGCATTATATATTATATTATTGTTCATTATCAATCGCCATTTACACTAAAATAATGCAGAATCATTATCGTGTTTTGGTGATTCCATAGTTATTTTTCTGTTATTGATGTTTTAATCAGGCTACTTGTCTGGTCAGGCAAGTAAAATTCTCTTTACTTGTACCGGACAAGCGTTAATGTTGAGCCCTGCTAGGCTCCTCTATTGTATCACGCCAATGGAGTGGTACGTTAATTCTAGGGCTGTTAAATGATTAATCACATCCAAAATAAAAGTTTGTGTTTACAAAATATGTGTGTGTGCTGTGTATAATTATTATGTATATTTGAATACACACACATCCATGTGGTATATTTAAGAAATAAATGTTATATTTATATATAAAATATTTATATATAAAATAAACGATATAAATATATATACAGTATATACATGCAACTATTTCTTAAATATATACATGTATGCGTGTGTATTCAAATATACATAATAATTATACACAATACACACAGATATATTATGTAAACACAAACTTTTATTTTGGATGCGATTAATCGCGACTAATCATTTAACAGCCCTAGAATTCTTCAGTTTTATTTTGTCCATTTAATTCATAAATAATGTTATTATGCAAAGAGGTGATCCCCCTCCCCTCGGACAGGTAGATGACAGACAGCTTTTAAAATCAATTTAGTTTTAGTGGCAACACTTCTGCAACAAAGCAGAAGATCAGAGAGAATGGATGGTGTGTCCTGACTGAGTGGGACATGTGTGCTGTTTCAAAAGCACTGCAGTGTCACCTCAAAAGGCAATAACATTGAGGGGAGTGCAAGGAAAGATTTTAAGCTTAACAGAGAGATATAAGCTTAACACACTGCACCCACTACTGAGTCTTCCTCAAGCAATTCAAATGCAATCATCAACAGGGAGACTATACACAGACAATGGACATTTGTATCACATATTTGTAGTGTTTACTAAAGCACAGGGCACAGCTGTCATTATTGTGATTGCAGCGATGACACACCTCTCATTCCATCAAGACAACAGATAGGATCCAATCAAAAGTGGGAGTGAAACGTTTTACCCTAATCACTAATATTCTTGATTCAACCAGAAGGGAAAAGGCAAGCTGATCGAGTTAAGATATTTTCCGAGCTAATTGCAAAGATTACATTTCTGACACCCTTAACAAAGAGGATTTATCAAATTTAAAGACCAAAAAGTTGGAATGAGCAAACATTATTCCCCTGCGCCTATCTTATTTAGCCACATCAAGTAATGTCCTTCCATCACTTTTAATCCTTTGAACCCCCCAAAAAATCCATTAGATGCTTCAAACTCCCCAATCTGTACCATTCAAACACTGATAAGGCCCATGGAATAGAACAGCTGACCTCTATAATATTTTCAAAGACAGATTTTCTGATACCCACCCTATTTATATCAAAGAGACTCGTTTTAGCTTGCTATATTAAGCTTAAAGTGCTCTGTGACTGAACGAGCTTGCCTCATAAGAATTAGCACAATGGAGGTAGGAGGGATAAAACACTGAAAATGTAGATGTTATTGCCTTTATAGAGGTACAGTACAAAGCACTTTATACTTTACACATACCAGTGATGGGGAGTAGCTAACCTTACGGAACAAAAATATATGGGAATATACTGCAAAATATAATGCGATATATTACATAATACATTTACACATATGGGAAATTAGTGCTTATATTTTTCAATATACTGCAAAAGTTTGAGAACAGTAAGATTTTTAAAATGTTTTTAAAGAAGTCTCTTATAAGTCTTGTTATAGAGACTCTTATAAGTCTCTTACATTTTACAATATATTCACATAGGAAACATAACACATAAAACACATATTTAACAATATTTCACAATATTACAGCTTTTTTGTATTTTTAATAACAAATGCAGCCTTGGTGAGCAGAAGAGACTTCTTTAAAAACATTTTAAAAATCTTACCGTTCTCAAACTTTTGACTGGTAGTACAAGTAATTAAATGGCTCACAACGATTTTGGATTGCTATAGGTTGGCCTGTATGTTTGGTACAATAGGGGGCCCAACCTCATATTCGATCATAGGCCCCAAAATTGCTAGCAATGATTTCGTTGCACTCTTGCACTCTATTGCACGCTGCAAATGCGGCAACACGCACTGTATATATCACTTCAAATATAAAGCACAAGAGAAACTATGAGCATGCAACGCAATGTTAATTAGTGAGTGATGAAATAAAAGTAAAGTACCAATAAATCACGTAACTGGTACGACGTGTGTTAGCAGGGAAGGGTTTGTATGCAGGGATGATGTTCATTATATTCATCAGAAGCAGTTTTCATGTTTCATTAACAGTTCATATTGGTATTCACCATGCAACTACTGAATGCAGCCCAGGTGAGAACCCCTGATATATATGATATGTCATATGATGCTCACAAGTTTCTTCATATTGTGTTAGTAGCTGATAACACCAAATCAGTAAAAGAATAAAAATTGTACTACAAAAGATGATTAGCCTGTTTTTGCACTTCCTGCTTTTCCCTGCTTGAGAATTTCTGTCCAATGAATGGATGACCTTAGTACACATGTGGTTTTGTTAACAAATTTTGGGCAAAAGGGCAGTGTGAAAGCGAACTGCACCACAAAAAACAAAACAAAAAAAAAACAAAAAATGTTTGTATTTGGTCCCGACCAGCACAGTGATAGTCTCTCTGCTAATGCAGGTGTGTTTTTGTTAACTAGCTTGAGAATATGAAACATTTATAAAATAACATATAATTCTCTATATATGTGAGCTTATTCTGCATGAGTAAATATATCTGCAAAATATTACATATGCAGTACCATGCCTGAGTGGGTTGATATTTTACATGAATCCACTATAATTTATGCAAATAAAAGATTAAAACGCTGTCTGCGTCGAAGACTTAAAGCATATTCAGGTGAATTATAGCCTCTTTAAAATGATTAATTATCCTGCTTTATTGCATATCAAATATCTGTTTATGATTTAATTACAAAAATGACCTGCCATAGTTGTATAATGAACATAAAAGATCACCAACGTAGTGTTTTGCGCCATTGCTTTAAAAACAAAACTGCGATATTAGTGCGGTTATCACAAGGCAAAGGCTGAGATCTAATTAAATAGGTTGTGGCGGTTTTCAGACCAAAATTTTCATGCAAGCAGCTCATGATTTGCAAAGTGGCTCAGTTCACAGTAATGTGCTGTCAGTTCAACCTGCATTTTTGACTACTCTTGTGTATCCAACTTCATTTGCATACATTTTGTTCTTGCACTGATGTTACATTTGTGGCAATTTTGCACTTTGACAGTCAGTTTGAGATATAGTCTATTTGAGTATTGTGTGTATCTTTGGAAAGTTTACAAAATAAAACAATACTCCTTGAAATCATAATTGTATTGCATTATGTTGTTTTAAACCCCAAATCTTAATTACTTATAACATTCTTCATTAACAATTATTCAGTTATTTGTAATATACGTCATTGTAACAAAAAAAACAAAACAAATACAAGTAGTTTCAATGTAGCTAGCTTTTTTTATGGTAACTTGTAGTATAGCTAACGTTTTCAGAAGGGTAGCTTGACTGTATCTCAACTAATTTAACTTACAAGTAGCTTGTAGCTAGACACACACACATCAAAGACTATAAGAATGACATGCATCTGACAGGCAGCAATGAAAATATAACGCGTGGGAGAAGGTATACAGGATATCCATGACAAATACACATGACTGGTGCAGGTTAAAAGCACGGTGGCAGCGGCAATGAGATTTGCTTCTTGCGGCACATCGCTACAGCAGGATAATAATATTTCATAGACACAGGGGAGTGCTGTCCGTGACAGTCGATGAATTACATACTGTTGTAGCTTTGGCTTTGCCCAGCCAGTCAGTGATTCAATATGAACACTGAGAGGAAACCATTTAGATGGATCAAAACACAGACGGTGAGCCAGGCAGGCTGTGCAGATGTGCTTGTGGGGGAGCGGGCCGCTTACTCGATCTCTGAGGGTGGAAAAGGCTGTTTGGTCTGATATAGTAAGGCAGTTCATCCAGCCATTACTGCATTAGCAAGTCTGAAACGCATTAGAAGCTGATTAGCAGAAAAGCAAGTGCCATTTCTGCTTAATTAGGAACCTTTGTCTCACATTACACTCTCTGCACAAAGGCACACACACACACAAACACCCATAAACACTACAATAGTCCAAGATTTTTTTATTACAGTTAATCTTGGTCCTGCCTTTTTTGGCAGAGTAAATTAGATTAGGTTGGTGTAGTTTTAAACAAAATATAGAGAAGAAATTATGATAAGCAGTCACAAGCAACGACAAGTCACAATTAGGGCTATCAAACCATTTATTTATTCTGTCCTTTTAATCTAAATAATGTTTAATATACCGTATATGTGCACATCAATATAAATGGATCACAGTGTTTTAGTAGGCCTACAATTAAGATACTATTATAGTTTTTTTTTTTTTTTTTTTTTGTGTTGTCATTTTTATATATATCTATATAGTTTTAATAATTTTTATTTCAGTTTTAGTTATTTTAGTACATCAAGTTAACATAAGAGTGTTTATTTTATTTCAAGTAACAAAAATGTTTTTGGTTTTAGTTTAAGTTAAAGGCTGTGTGTAAGAATGACAGCTATGCTTCAGCACCTTTAACTACTATAATAACCCTGATGGATTGAGGTAATTTTTTGTAACAATGCTTTTCTCATTTACATACCAAACCAATTCTATATTTCTTAAACTGCATCAAATGCATGGGAATTCAATTCTGCAATCATTTAAGAATTAAAAATATATATATTACACATACTTCATGAACAATCATATGTTTTCACCGCTGACGCTGACCTATGAATAAAGGTGCTTCACTATTGTGCTATATACACACTTCTTGAGCTTTGATGATAATTCAATTTCACAATACAAAGACTTGATAAGCTTTGATAAGTGTCTGAATTGAGTTTGCTTTGAATAAAGATTAGATAAACTATTAAAAAAAAAAAAAAAAAAAAAAAAAAAAAAATATATATATATATATATATATATATATATATATATATATATATATATATATATATATATATATATTTAGCCTTTATTTAGCTTGTGGGTTTGCTCTCCAGCTTTTACAGTCTTTCCATCAGTTTCAGTTGACCTTGAAGGCTCACAGGTAACGCACACACCCCTAATGACCACCATCACTTCAGCTGTCAGAAGGAACAGCACGGAGAGGGTCGTCTTGTGAGTTAGACTGAGCACTGACACACTCAGGAGAATAGACAAGGTTAGAGAGTTAAAAGGCTGTCAACATTTATAACTGACATTTCACTGAGAGCTTCAGCACTGCTTACATTGCCAGCACTGCTGTATGTACCTTTCAGCTTTGGAAAAACAAGAATTAAAATAGAGAGGCTTAAGCTTGTTACAAAAGTTATGAAAAGAAAACTGTGCAAGCAAAAGATCATACATAAAGCTTTTGACTACTGACACAGTTGTGTTCTGACTCAGTAGTGCACAACACAACTTTGGCATTTGAACAAGTCTTTTTTTAAATTTTAAAAGTAATTTTAATAAATACAAATTATATGTTTTAGCCACTTGGTGGAACTGACAGTTCCCTTATGCATCATGCGCATCATGGTAGCGAGTCAAAGCATTCTTGAGTATAAATATGCAGCTATAATGCATGTATGTGATTTTTAATTAATATTTCATGTCGATATACAATGGTTACATACACTTAAACTGATGGTAGTATTGATATCTTTGTAAGACTGCCAAATCTATAGAACAGTGGCAAGGAAAACTAACTTCACTGTGCTCTGAGAGCCCCCTAGTGGTCGGGAACATTTCCATTGTGTAATGGCTTGATTTCGTTGTGTTGTGGCTTTTTTCGCTGTGGTGTGGCTTGATTTCATTGTGTTGTGGCTTGATTTCGTTGTGTAGTTGCTTAATTTTGTGTTGTGGCTTGATTTAGTTGTGTTGTGGCTTGATTTCGTTGTGTAGTGGCTTGATTTCATTGTGTAGTGGCTTGATTTCATTGTGTTGTGGCTTGATTTCATTGTGTAGTGGCTTGATTTAGTTGTGTTGTGGCTTGATTTAGTTGTGTTGTGGCTTGATTTTGTTGTGTAGTGGCTTGATTTCGTTGTGTAGTTGCTTTATTTTGTTGTGTAGTGGCTTGATTTTGTTGTGTTGTGGCTTGATTTAGTTGTGTTGTGGCTTGATTTTGTTGTGTAGTGGCTTGATTTCGTTGTGTTGTCACTTGATTTCATTGTGTTGTGGCTTTCTCTCTGTGTAGTGGCTTGATTTCATTGTGTAGTGGCTTGATTTCGTTGTGTTGTGGCTTGATTTTGTTGTGTAGTGGCTTGATTTCATTGTGTAGTGGCTTGATTTCGTTGTGTTGTGGCTTGATTTTGTTGTGTAGTGGCTTGATTTTGTTGTGTTGTGGCTTGATTTAGTTGTGTTGTGGCTTGATTTTGTTGTGTTGTGGCTTGATTTAGTTGTGTAGTGGCTTGATTTTGTTGTGTTGTGGCTTGATTTCATTGTGTTGTGGCTTTCTCTCTGTGTTGTGGCTTGATTTTATGTGTTGTGGCTTGATTTCGTTGTGTTGTGCCTTGATTTAGTTGTGTAGTGGCTTGATTTTGTTGTGCTGTGGCTTGATTTAGTTGTGTTGTGGCTTTTTCACTTTGTTGCTGTGCTGTGGCTTGATTTCATTGTGTTGTGGTTTGATTTTGTTGTGCTGTGGCTTGATTTCGTTGTGCAGTGGCTTGATTTCTTTGTGTTATGGCTTGATTTCGTTGTGTAGTTGCTTAATTTTGTGTTGTGGCTTGATTTCGTTGTGTTGTGGCTTGACTTTGTGTGTTGATTTAGTTGTGTTGTGGCTTGATTTCATTGTGTAGTGGCTTGATTTCGTTGTGTTGTGGCTTGATTTTGTTGTGTAGTGGCTTGATTTTGTTGTGTTGTGGCTTGATTTAGTTGTGTTGTGGCTTGATTTTGTTGTGTTGTGGCTTGATTTAGTTGTGTAGTGGCTTGATTTTGTTGTGTTGTGGCTTGATTTCATTGTGTTGTGGCTTTATCTCTGTGTTGTGGCTTGATTTTGTGTGTTGTGGCTTGATTTCGTTGTGTTGTGCCTTGATTTAGTTGTGTAGTGGCTTGATTTTGTTGTGCTGTGGCTTGATTTAGTTGTGTTGTGGCTTTTTCACTTTGTTGCTGTGCTGTGGCTTGATTTCATTGTGTTGTGGCTTGATTTTGTTGTGCTGTGGCTTAATTTCTTTGTGCAGTGGCTTGATTTCTTTGTTATGGCTTGATTTCGTTGTGTAGTTGCTTAATTTTGTGTTGTGGCTTGATTTCGTTGTGTAGTGGCTTTATTTTGTTGTGTTGTGGCTTGATTTCGTTGTGATGTGGCTTGATTTAGTTGTGTTGTGGCTTGATTTTGTTGTGTTGTGGCTTGATTTCGTTGTGTAGTGGCTTGATTTCATTGTGTAGTGGCTTGATTTTGTTGTGTTGTGGCTTGATTTTGTTGTGTAGTGGCTTGATTTTGTTGTGTTGTGGCTTGATTTCATTGTGTTGTGGCTTTCTCTCTGTGTTGTGGCTTGATTTTGTGTGTTGTGGCTTGATTTCATTGTGTTGTGCCTTGATTTAGTTGTGTAGTGGCTTGATTTTGTTGTGCTGTGGCTTGATTTAGTTGTGTTGTGGCTTTTTCACTTTGTTGCTGTGCTGTGGCTTGATTTCATTGTGTTGTGGCTTGATTTTGTTGTGCTGTGGCTTGATTTCGTTGTGCAGTGGCTTGATTTCTTTGTGTTATGGCTTGATTTCATTGTGTAGTTGCTTAATTTCGTGTTGTGGCTTGATTTCGTTGTGTTGTGGCTTGATTTCATTGTGTTGTGGCTTGATTTTTTTGTGTAGTGGCTTGATTTCGTTGTGCTGTGGCTTGATTTCATTGTGTTGTGGCTTTTTCGCTGTTTTGTGGCTTGATTTCGTTGTGTAGTGGCTTGATTTAGTTGTGTTGTGGCTTGATTTAGTTGTGTTGTGGCTTGATTTAGTTATGTTGTGGCTTGATTTCGTTGTGTAGTGGCTTGATTTCATTGTGTTGTTGCTTGATTTCATTGTGTTGTGGCTTTCTCTGTGTTGTGGCTTGATTTTGTGTGTTAATTTAGTTGTGTTGTGGCTTGATTTCCTTGTGTTGTGGCTTGATTTCGTTGTGCTGTGGCTTGATTTCATTGTGTAGTGGCTTGATTTCGTTGTGTTGTGTCTTGATTTTGTTGTGTAGTGGCTTGATTTTGTTGTGTTGTGGCTTGATTTCTGTGGCGAGGCGAGGGACCGTGAGAGCGGGCCAGTGGCGAATGTTAATGAGCATCAGCTGTGCGCCACACCGGTCGCGTCTCATGGAGGAGTGACGGGAGTATAAAAGGAGGAGCGACAACAGTGCAAGACGAGAGAGGACCAGGCCTGGATTTTATGTTGCATTGTGTTTTGTGTATGTAGGCGGCAGTCGGCCGTGAGGGGCTGCCGCCACTATTGTGTTTTGGTTTTGTTTTGTTTTTAGGCGGCAGTCGTCCGTGAGGGGCTGTCGCCGACATTATGTTTTGTTTGTTTTTGATTAAAGTTTTTAAAATGTTTGCCGGTTCCCGCCTCCTTCTTCCCTGAACCTTTCATTGAGCTACATTGGTGCCGAAAACCCGGGAGGAAGGAGGGACATGCTGTCGGAGAGCCCTCGCTGCTGAGGGGGATCGCGGTGCTGAGGAGTTCGGGCAGCGCGGATGAAGGAAGACCGCGAGTGGCTGCCCGAGGCGGTGGTGCTGGAGCAAGTGAAGATCAGGGTGGGACGGAGAACTCGCTGCCGTGCCCCTGGGCCGAGGTGGGGTGGTTGCCGTCCGAGAGGGAGCGGAGGAGTCGCCGGCCGAAGCCTGCTGCCGTCCGCCGCGTAGGGGAGGAGCAGGGGGCGCGGGGCTCGCTGCCGGCTCCCTCAGTAGGAGGAGCCACCGCCGGCCGCCAGGGGGCGGAGGAGGATCGAGCCGTCCACCAAGTGTCCAGTGCCATCGCATGGCACCGCGAGGAAGAGCCTTTCGGCGGGCTGAGGACCGAGCGACAGTGTGTCCGGGAACCGGAGCAGATTTTTTTTTTTTTCCTCTCTCCCCTCTCTCGTTCTGTCGCTCCTCATGCTCCCCGCTCCATTTCTCTCGCCTCTGTTTTACCCCCAGGTGGGGGGGAGTAGAGCGCAGTCTCGGGAGTGCCCCCCGGCCTGCGAAGGGCGTTGGGGGTATGTGGCAAGGCGAGGGACCGTGAGAGCGGGCCAGTGGCGAATGTTAATGAGCGTCAGCTGTGCGCCACACCGGTCTCGTCTCATGGAGGAGTGACGGGAGTATAAAAGGAGGAGCGACGACAGTGCAAGACGAGAGAAGACCAGGCCTGGATTTTATGTTGCGTTGTGTTTTGTGTATGTAGGCGGCAGTCGGCCGTGAGGGGCTGCCGCCATTATTGTGTTTTGGTTTTGTTTTGTTTTTAGGCGGCAGTCGTCCGTGAGGGGCTGCCGCCGACATTATGTTTTGTTTGTTTTTGATTAAAGTTTTTAAAATGTTCGCCTCCTTCTTCCCTGAACCTTTCATTGCGTTACAATTTCATTGTGTTGTGGCTTTCTCTCTGTGTTGTGGCTTGATTTTGTGTGTTGTGGCTTGATTTCGTTGTGTTGTGCCTTGATTTAGTTGTGTAGTGGCTTGATTTTGTTGTGCTGTGGCTTGATTTCATTGTGTTGTGGCTTGATTTAGTTGTGTTGTGGCTTTTTCACTTTGTTGCTGTGCTGTGGCTTGATTTCATTGTGTTGTGGCTTGATTTTGTTGTGCTGTGGCTTGATTTCGTTGTGCAGTGGCTTGATTTCTTTGTGTTATGGCTTGATTTCGTTGTGTAGTTGCTTAATTTCGTGTTGTGGCTTGATTTTGTTGTGCTGTGGCTTGATTTCGTTGTGTAGTGGCTTGATTTTGTTGTGTAGTGGCTTGATTTTGTTGTGTTGTGGCTTGATTTCGTTGTGTAGTGGCTTGATTTAGTTGTGTTGTGGCTTGATTTAGTTGTGTTGTGGCTTGATTTCGTTGTGCAGTGGCTTGATTTCATTGTGTTGTGGCTTGATTTCATTGTGTTGTGGCTTTCTCTGTGTTGTGGCTTGATTTTGTGTGTTGATTTAGTTGTGTTGTGGCTTGATTTCCTTGTGTTGTGGCTTGATTTCGTTGTGCAGTGGCTTGATTTCGTTGTGTAGTGGCTTGATTTTGTTGTGCTGTGGCTTGATTTCGTTGTGTTGTGGTTTGATTTAGTTGTGTTGTGGCTTGATTTAGTTGTGTTGTGGCTTTTTCGCTTTGTTGCTGTGCTGTGGCTTGATTTCATTGTGTAGTGGCTTGATTTTGTTGTGCTGTGACTTGATTTCATTGTGTTGTGGCTTGTGGCTTTTTCATTGTGTTGTGGCTTGATTTCATTGTGTTGTGGCTTTTTCATTGTGTTGTGGCTTGATTTCGTTGTGTTGTGGCTTTTTCATTGTGTTGTGGCTTGATTTTGCTGTGCTGTGGCTTTTTCGTTGTGTTGTGGCTTGATTTCGTTGTGTTGTGGCTTTTTTGCTGTGTTGTAGCTTGATTTCGTTGTGTTGTAGCTTTTTTGTTGTGCTGTGGCTTGATTTCATTGTGTTGTGGCTTTTTCGTTGTGTTGTGGCTTGATTTCAACACCTTTTCATTGTATTGTGGCTTAATTTCGTGGTGTTGTGGCTTTTTTTGTGTTGTGCTGTGGCTTGATTTCATTGTGTAGTGGCTTTTTCGTTGTGTTGTGGCTTGATTTTGTGGTGTTGTGGCTTTTTCATTGTGCTGTGGCTTGATTTCGTTGTGTTGTGGCTTTTTTGTTGTGCTGTGGCTTGATTTCGTTGTGTAGTGGCTTGATTTCGTTGTGCTGTGGCTTGATTTCGTTGTGCTGTGGCTTGATTTTGTTGTGTTGTGGCTTGATTTCGTTGTGCTGTGGCTTGATTTTGTTGTGCTGTGGCTTGATTTCATTGTGTAGTGGCTTTTTCGTTGTGTTGTGGCTTGATTTTGTGGTGTTGTGGCTTTTTCATTGTGCTGTGGCTTGATTTCGTTGTGTTGTGGCTTTTTTGTTGTGCTGTGGCTTGATTTCGTTGTGTAGTGGCTTGATTTCGTTGTGCTGTGGCTTGATTTCGTTGTGCTGTGGCTTGATTTTGTTGTGCTGTGGCTTGATTTCGTTGTGTAGTGGCTTGATTTCGTTGTGCTGTGGCTTGATTTCGTTGTGTAGTGGCTTGATTTCATGGTGTAGTGGCTTGATTTCATTGTGTAGTGGCTTGATTTCGTTGTGTTGTGGCTTGATTTCGTTGTGTAGTGGCTTGATTTCGTTGTGTAGTGGCTTGATTTTGTTGTGCTGTGGCTTGATTTCATTGTGTAGTGGGTTGATTTTGTTGTGCTGTGGCTTGATTTTGTTGTGCTGTGGCTTGATTTTGTTGTGTTGTGGCTTGATTTCATGGTGTAGTGGCTTGATTTCATTGTGTAGTGGCTTGATTTCGTTGTGTAGTGGCTTGATTTCATTGTGTTGTGGCTTGATTTTGTTGTGTTGTGGCATTTTCTTTGTGTTGTGCCTTGATTTCGCTGTGTCAAAAACAACTGTATGTACATGATTTAGGATTCTTCGGTTGTAGACAAAGGAAAGCTGTTTGTGGATTTTGGTGGTTTAGCTTAATCTGACTTATTATTTGATCTTGCATAGTTTAGCTGCCGTTGTATGCTTGATTATAGAATCTCAGCTGAAAAAATGCATTTGTATCTGCTGTTTTCTAGCAGAAAACTGAGCATTTACTCAGCTAGAGATTAGCATGCTTAAGATAACATTTGATCTCCGGTCCTTCCTGTTTTACATAATGATGCACTGCTTTTGGCCTGTGTTATCGTGCACACTTTGAAGGTATCTGTGGAATTATGCCGATGAGAATCCAATGCTGAATCAATTCCTTTCATCAGGTGGAGTTTGAATTTTAGTGGATGGGAAGTAAGAGGACCCCATAAAAGCCACCCGTGTTAAAAAATTCCAGCAACACCTGAATGTTTACACTGTGGCAAAGAGATAAGACTGTTTGTGCCTGCCATGCTTTAAAGTTCAGGGTTTCTAATTCATGCTTACAGAGTGAGGATGAAGCTTAGAAGTGGATTCGGTGCTTCATATTTCATGTGTTTGATCTTCTCTGGGGTCAAAATAAAATTCACATTTGAATAGCTTGATCTATATAAAGGTTCCATGGTTAAATTGTCAACAGCACATGCTGTTTTCAACCATTTCAACGTTGGTTTAAATCAGCTATTTTACCTTCAGAGAGTCTACAAACAGTTTATTTTCTAGCAAATACATTCTGAAATGTTTGCTACTAAGCACTGAAATGTATTTGATGAAGATGTGTGTATGAGAAACAGCTTTAGAAGATACAGACCTGCGAGCTCGGCGGTGACTGTGGTGTCTACGTCCTCTACGTTTTGTGTGTCCATTTTTTTCATGTTTTTTTGCAACCGTGTCTTTCGTTTTCACTTTCTCCTCTTCATCTTTCGGTTGAAGGCTAACTGCTGTCTCCAATCTAAAAAAAAAAGAGTCAACAGGTTGTTAAATCTGAATTAAAATGTAGACAATAACATGACCTTTTTTTGTGTTACCCATTGGTAAGGTTTGGGCAGTTATGTAATGATCTTAAATAATAAAGGCTCAATAATGAAACTGAAATGGACATCATTTTGTTATTCAGCTTGTAAGTGCACTCATGTTTGAAGAGCAGGACTGGGTTTGGTTCTTTGCTGAGAAACATTGAGCATTTTCATGTTTCTCTTCTAGACCTTCATAAATGCAGAGGTCATCTGCTCAGCATTCAAATGAGGTGTCAACAGAGAAGCCTTTATTTACACGCCTCAGTTGAACTGACATTTCTGAAATTATTTGTGCGTATCCCAAGGTTGTAAGGCACATGGTTTGGAAACTCAAGACTCCTATGTGCTTGTTTTTCTGTCAGTGGAGTAGAGCAAAAAGAATGATATGTGTATTCATCATGATCTGATATTTAAACTGGAGAAATCTGTAAATTTTACACTCAAGCCATTGCCAAATATATTTATCATGTTGTTTGATGATTCACTGATTGCACCCAGCCAGGCTGAAAAATGTAATAATTGGTTTACATGAAAACTGAGCAATTCGGTTTGTGATAGCTATTGCTTACTAAAAAGTTAACTGTCAGTGTGATCTCATTTGTATTCATAGATATTTGTATGTGGTGTACATGTTTTT
Source organism: Paracanthobrama guichenoti (assembly GCA_018749465.1). Classification (NCBI taxonomy): domain Eukaryota; kingdom Metazoa; phylum Chordata; class Actinopteri; order Cypriniformes; family Gobionidae; genus Paracanthobrama; species Paracanthobrama guichenoti. The sequence goes on along the minus strand of CM031947.1, from coordinate 8,074,318 downwards.
ATGTTTATTTTGTTCATTTACACACACACACACACACACACACACACACACACACACACACACACACACACACACACACACACACACACACACTCTAAGGTGACCAGATTTGTTGTTGTTGTTGTGGGCTCCCTATATTATTATTAACATTAATAATTATTATGATTTAGTTTGTTAGAATTTTTGGTCTGGATTTACAGTTTTTTCCAATTGCTAACACACAATTTTGCAAACAAGGCTGGTTTTATCACAATATTTAACACAATTCACAAAACCACACACCCAAACTGCAAAATACCTCATGTGACAAACATGTGACACACATGCTGTTTAAACATTTTTTATTTTATTTTCACCAAACAAGTCAGTGCAGCATATGCACAGCAGATATGTTTACACTGGACTGAACAAAAATATGCTCACAAAAAAAAATCAGTAAACTGAAAAAGAAAATTGCATCCTCCCTCTTCCTCTTCCTCTCTCTGCAACGTCTTCCATTGTTGTTGTAAAAAAAAAACACATTACAAAAATAAAACAATATAAATATGATAAATAAAACTATTTAACAAATATTTTAACATAGAATTGTATTTAATATTTTAATTTTCACAAGTTTATACTAGCCCAGGGTTTTCAAACTTTATGAAGGACCCCAACTTTATGAACTTTTTAAGGGACCCCAAATATGACAAACCTTTTTTGAGGGGCCCCCTTCCTAAAATCTATATATGTTTATGTATGAAAAAACATTTAAACTGTTAGATAAATAGTAAGTGTGGCATTATAAATACAACATGTTGTTTCTAAACTTAAATTGGCTATACTTAATGTTGATGTATAAACCTGAAGAAGAATTTGTATAAGCAACTTTCACAATAAATGTATGTAAGTATATTGACCCCCAAAATATTTTTGGTCTTGTTATTTTGCATTTTAGGCTTATTTTAAGCTGCACATGTATTTGTTGCACATGTAGTCTAATTTTGTAGGGGTTTTTTTATAGTTAAGATGGTAATCACTGCTTTGTGATTGCAGAACTTTTGGGGACAAAACAATCCTGCGCCCTGTTGAGGCTCTGTTATACACTCACCTAAAGGATTATTAGGAACACCATACTAATACTGTGTTTGACCCCCTTTCGCCTTCAGAACTGCCTTAATTCTACGTGGCATTGATTCAACAAGGTGCTGAAAGCATTCTTTAGAAATGTTGGCCCATATTGATTGGATAGCATCTTGCAGTTGATGAAGATTTGTGGGATGCACATCCAGGACACGAAGCTCCCGTTCCACCACATCCCAAAGATGCTCTATTGGGTTGAGATCTGGTGACTGTGGGGGCCATTTTAGTACAGTGAACTCATTGTCATGTTCAAGAAACCAATTTGAAATGATTCAAGCTTTGTGACATGGTGCATTATCCTGCTGGAAGTAGCCATCAGAGAATGGGTACATGGTGGTCATAAAGGGATGGACATGGTCAGAAACAATGCTCAGGTAGGCATTTAAACGATGCCCAATTGGCACTAAGGGGCCTAAAGTGTGCCAAGAAAACATCCCCCACACCATTACACCACCACCACTAGCCTGCACAGTGGTAACAATGCATGATGGATCCATGTTCTCATTCTGTTTACGCCAAATTCTGACTCTACCATCTGAATGTCTCAACAGAAATCGAGACTCATCAGACCAGGCAACATTTTTCCAGTCTTCAACTGTCCAATTTTGGTGAGCTTGTGCAAATTGTAGCCTCTTTTTCCTATTTGTAGTGGAGATGAGTGGTACCCGGTGGGGTCTTCTGCTGTTGTAGCCCATCCGCCTCAAGGTTGTGCGTGTTGTGGCTTCACAAATGCTTTGCTGCATACCATCGGTTGTAACGAGTGGTTATTTCAGTCAAAGTTGCTCTTCTATCAGCTTGAATCAGTCGGCCCATTCTCCTCTGACCTCTAGCATCAACAAGGCATTTTCGCCCACAGGACTGCCGCATACTGGATGTTTTTCCCTTTTCACACCATTCTTTGTAAACCCTAGAAATGGTTGTGCGTGAAAATCCCAGTAACTGAGCATATTGTGAAATACTCAGACTGGCCCGTCTGGCACCAACAACCATGCCACGCTCAAAATTGTTTAAATCACCTTTCTTTCCCATTCTGACATTCAGTTTGGAGTTCAGGAGATTGTCTTGACCAGGACCACACCCCTAAATGCATTGAAGCAACTGCCATGTGATTGGTTGATTAGATAATTGCATTAATGATAAATTGAACAGGTGTTCCTAATAATCCTTTAGGTGAGTGTAAAACACATACAAACAGTATTACTTTAATTTAACCTGAATAGTTAGTATGATACTACCTTGAAAGCGATAACGATGTTTCTTTTGATATTTGACGATAATGGCGCTCTGCTCTCGGTTACGTTCTTCATGAAGTAGTAGCGCGCGGAGCGTATCTCACAGTGCCATCTGCTGGTGAAAATAATCACTACACGATTGCTCCTATAACCAGCAGCTGCTGTATGTTGGTTGGGTGCCTTTTTTTGCAATATATTTGTGGATTGTTTTGAACGAGCTGTAAAACGGGAACATTTCTGGGGACAGCTCCAGTCAGGGACAGAACACCAAAAACCGGGAAACGGAAAACGTCCCCGGAAAACGGGTCTGGTCACCCTAACACACACATATATATTGTGAGGAAACGGCTGACCTACCATCACCACTCCAATACTTAAAATGATGCCACCCCTTCATCAACTGGAGTGGGAGTGAGAGAGGATACTATATAACAGTGTGTGTATATATATATATAAATGTATAGATATATATATATATATAGAGGGAGAGAGAGAGAGAGAGAGTGCTGGGCCGGTATTCCGGTTCATACCGAATAACGGTGTTTATTTTTGTTATGATGTTAATTTTTATTATACCGCAATACCGGTGTATGACGCTTAAACAACATTCAGAATGTGGCGCAGTGCGACACTGTTTGAGAGGGGTCCCTTTTCACTGTTGCACTTTAGTGAGAGCACAGTTGAGATCGCATTACAGCACATATTACTCACGACATGGATCATATGGATTAGATACGGACCGGAGCGAGTGCGTTTCAAGTTTTTCATGGACATATTTACTCTAGTGCTCTAAACATGGACCAGCACCGTGTATTTAAATCACATCTTCTTCAAATGAAATATATGTGTAAATAAGGACACTGATACAGATGTACGTCTGATCATGAACGCGATGACACGATGGATTATTCTGATACACCGAAGACAATGATGTAGACCGAAAATTCTAAGATAAATGGGGCCTTGCAAACCTGTATTAATTCTAGTGTGGAATTTTCTTCAATATTCACTCATCATGACAGTAAAATAGAATAGTAAAAATTCTAAATCAATCTACTGCAGTATTTGCTCTCTCAATCAGTAGAAAATGTGGTTAACACTCAGTCATGCATGAGGAAAAAAATAGCATCATATACTGTGAAACCAGTATAATTTTTAAAAATACAGTGATATATACATTTTTGTTCATACCGCCCAGCACGCATGCATGCACAGACACACACACACACACACACACACACACACACACACACACACACACACACACACACACACACACACTTAAAAACACTACCATTACTGATCTACATTTGGCCAGTTACCCATGATTTAGTGTTAGCAATTTTTGAACACTTAAATTGCAGCTTAATGCTCTTTACTCCATTCACAATCAAAATGTGTCTGATTGAATTGGCACTTGAGCAGAGAGAGACACAGGTGATTCAGCAAAGACCGTGACATGACACTTGAGCCATTCTTTTCTTGTCATTGCCATGTTCCTTACAAACAGTTTGAAAATAAATGCATAAATAAAACTGATTGCTAGAGCTGGGTAAGTAGGCCTGACTTGATCTCCATGGCATAATTACAGATCCACCTCTGGAGCGTGAGAGTGTATGTTGCATGCATATGTCTGTGTGCGGCCCCGTACATTTGTACATGAATTTGTGTGTCTGAGTGCCTGCATGGTGTGTGTGTGTCTGATTGTAATGAGAAGTTAATCAGTCTTGCAGATTAAATGCTGATTGCCTCTCTCTCCCAGCAGCAGGAGGAGTCCTGCCCTCTGCCACCTCTGGATAAGAGAGGGCAAAGCACAATCACATTATTAATGTCAACCTTCCGGCACCGCAGCCCTACATGGCCCTCCAATGAGCCAGTACGTGATTGGAAAATACTCCACCCTGCTGGGTATAATAAGAAGAGGATTTCACATGGTGAAACAGTGAAAACATGTTAGTGTGAGGGCAGTTGAATGACCCAAACATTAAAGATGAGTCTGAGTGTGATCACGTTATTGGTGGACAAGAAAAGGTCTGTGATTTCAAATGAATAAGTTTTTTTGACTGATTGTTTCAAATTTGATCCAAAAACATGATGAATAAAACAACAACAAAAAAACAAACAAACCATAAACTACTCATGAGAATATTGTTCAAGCATCAAGAATAACTCTAAACTTTACAGAAAATATTATTGGTATATATATATATATATATATATATATATATATATATATATATATATATATATATATATATATATATATATATATATATATATATATATATATAAAATCAATTTTCAGTAATATTTTACTGGTACATGTTCAGTAATGCTTGCATTACAACACTTTTAGCCCAAAATGTAATTGTAAAAAAAAAACCCAGCAAGACCGCGAGACATTGACTAATGAAAAATGCAAGTTATTACCTGTTTGTACTCAATCAGTAACTGCGTGTGATGTCCAAAATTTGTAAATAAAGACTAAATGACAGCATCTGATATATTTGTATAGCGATTTATTTCATTTACCTCCCTCTTGCTGGTGCACCTTTGTATTGTGTGACATAGTCCAGTGAAGACGTTTTTATAGCGGGTTTCACAGGAGTGTCACGAGGCATGATTTTGGTGCTGGCCAGTGGAAAAGCGGCTAAAGAAGGCTTAAATGCTCTGTCGTTTCAAAGAATAGCACAACGACGAGCGTGTTGAGTATATACACCTCCCCAAACGGACGAGGCGCGCACACAGTCTCAGTCGCTGCAGAGCCAAACGAAAGTATAAACAAGGCTTAATGGATGAAGATGGCAGAAGAAGACTGTACATTCGCGAGATGGATGTATGCGCATTACTTCGAGTTTGTCAGAGATAAGGACAAGAAGAACGTAATAGTCAATGCAAATTCAGTCAAATGCAACCTTTGTCTAAAACCGAAAGAACTACTGACGTCGCGAAATAGCACTAGCAATTTAAAAAAATATCTCTTGCACTTTGTGCATGATGGTTTTTTGTTGTGTGAACTTCTTGAATTCAAAGAGAATAATGACAACAATAAGAAAAGAACAAATGTGCATCTTGCCATGGCATTAGAGTTTGGATACAGTTCTGTTGTGTCTAATATGAATAGACCCAAGCTATTGCCAGATAATCATTTCACCTCATACTTTTAACAGACTTGGACCATTTGTGATTCTGTCTGTCATCCTTTCTTGCATTGTCTTGTGCCTTCACTATGCCAATTATATGCTATATTGTTAGTAGCCTGGATAGCCCACAATCATTATGCTACATCATATCGCCTTCTACTGGATGTAAAATGCTCTGTAGTAGCCTACATTTTGTCATTTTAGAATGTAAAGTTCTACTTCTGTAGTTATTTTGGTGAAAGTAACTCAAAAGTAATACAGCAGTAATGTAACACATTACAATTCTGAGACAGTAATATTGTACGGTAAAGAATTACTTTTAAAAACAGTAACAAGTAATCTATAATGTATTACAGTTTGGAAGTAACTTGCACAACACTGCTGGGGCCAGATTCATAAAAATCTTCCTAAGAAAGTAGTTCTATAAAGAATTTCTATAAATAAATTCTAGGAAGGTACTTCTACTTACTAAGAAGTCTTAATTCCTAAGAGCAATTTTTGACAAATTCAAGTTTTGTTTTTAGAATGATCTTAAGAAAAAGGAAAAACAACAACAAGAAGAAGATAGGGACATTAAATGTATAGGAATACATAATATTCTTTCACAAGTTCGTTTGTCCATATAATCTTTAAGCTATTAAGGTTAAATGTATTTGGCTTACTGTCCGCAATGGAGGGGCTAGAGGAAGCAGCCTCAGCTCGAGCTTAGATATAGCCCCACTTAGGCCCACTACTAATGCTTGGAAAATGAGTGTTGTTAGCAAAATGCCAAAATTTGTTTGAAAATTGGTGGAGTTGGAGAGGTGGAGGGATGACAAAACAGCTGATGGCGGAGCAAGGTAAGCGGCTGCTTATATGCTACGGCAGTTAATTGAAAGATTAGATGGGTTCTCTCCTCCCGAAATTACATTTAGGAACTTCACTAAGAATGTTTTTTTGAATCCACACCCTGGTAACCAAGGAAAATAAACCTGCTGGGATACAGCAACAACTACCACCTCAAGCTCAGTAGGCAGTTATTTTTTCTTATATTACAGCCTTCCGCTGTGTAGAAGCTTTATTTTAATTTTCACCGGACTTCTTTAAAGCCAGACTCTTTCTTACTGGCCGTCAGCTAGAGAGACCCGCTGATGAGAGCTTTAAATGAAATTGATTTCCCCATCACTGACTGACTTTTCTCTGATCGGCTTCAGAATTTATGGAAGAACCTCTCCACAGGGAGTCAGATTTATGGAGCGCTGTTTATATCTGTCTCAAACACACCATACACACACACACACACACACACACACACACACACGCTTGCATCAGCCTGGGCTTGCTAACTTTCAAAGCTGTCTTGAGTGCTTGTAATCCATTACTCTGGAAAGTACAGATCATTTGAAGGGTCTAAATGGAACTATTTAGAGTTCACAGCAGGAAAAAGCTTTATAGCAAATAATAAGCTGCAGATTTTAGCTGCAGAACATTTACTTTAGAACTGTTAGACACTTGAGTCTTTCTGTTTGTTAGCGTCGTTTTTAGCTATTAAAATTTTTCTAACGCTAAAACTGCAGATGAACCAAATGTTCAAGAACAATATTAAAAGTGACATTAAATCACCACTTATAAAAATTTTGATTAAAAAAAGCTTATGACAACCACAACCTTGGGGCTATAAAAAACATTGTTCATATGAATAAATTAGTCAGGCACAAGACAATAATAACTGAAAATCAGGGACTATAAAGTGTTAAAAAATGTAGGGCCTTGTCCTGTCCGTGGTGTGTTGTTTGTGCTGTGATGTGGGGTCTCTGTGGCAGTCTAATGGCAGCTCTCCAGGTTGTGTTGATGTGTTTCTGTTGTTAAAAGTGAGTCACGGCCCCTAGCTCAGGTCTCCTCACAGCTAATGTCACATGACAATGATACCGGTGTGATGGGAGAGAAAGGCAGGGGAAGGAATGGAAGACCGAGAAGGGAGCATGATCCAGAAAGAGAGGCAGATGGCTCAGGACGCACACAAACACAGAGAAAAAGGTGGGTGGGAGAAATGTCACATCTCCACAAAGACAACAAACAAAACAGAGGTCTGTTTTAGAAGTTTGTCACACAGGTACCCAAACACACACATAGGTCCTATTGCCAACAGGTATAACAATGCAGTTTTTGCAGTGGTCCTAAACATTTTGTGATTGCATCGCTGAAACCACATACAGAGGTAACTGACAATTTTCTTAATCCGACTCAAAAATACTTTGCACACGTGCAGTGCCATTATGTGTATGTATATATATATTTCAGTTTTCTTTTTAGATATGTCACCAAGGCAAAAACAGCAATTATGCTTGTGGTAGCTCTGATGACATTATCGTGGCGGCTTTCTCTGGTCCTAAAAATGGCAACTGGGCACTGTGCATGCACTGTAGTTTTGTTTGGAATGCAATATTAAAGGAGGTCATATAATGAATTTTTTTTACATGTTAATATGATTCTTTAGTGTCTAAATTAAAAGTTTGTAATATACTTTCATTAAAAATTCTCATTAGTATTGTAAGAAAACACAAATTTTACCTGGTCAAAAACAGCTCTGTTTTCAGCAAGTCATTTCAATGCATGTGTCTTTAAATGATAATGAGCTTTGCTCACCCCGCCCCTCTGTTCTGTGGGGCGTTTTGACACAACACACGTAGAGTGTTGCCTTGACAACAGTTGAGGGTATATTTTGGAGAAAGAATGGCAGCGGGAGTCTCTGAGGACACATCTGTGCAACCATATCAATTTGAACTGGAGTCGGACCCAGAACAAGATGACGGCCCCAACGAAGTTCGACAATTAAGGCTCGAACAGGACGTTTCTGAATGGTTGGTTAACGTAATGTCACTTTGATCTATCTTTGTATGTACTGGCAGGGTAGCGTAGTGAGATACAAATGCTATGTGTTTACTGATGTATACGTTAGTTCATTGACACGATGATACAGCTAATGGTCATGAAAAACGTTTTTTCGGTAAACGTAGGCTTGTCAGTGATGCGTAACGTTATCTATGCAGTGTTAGGTACAACTGTCAGGGCTGAAGTACTGACATTAGGTCACCACAGGAATGTTTCTAGCAGTAGTTGAAGGACACCTACGAATTTGTTGTAATGTATATTTATGTCCAGTGCCATAACGTGTTGTTCATTATAAATGTGGGATTATGAATTATATTGAGAACATCATACATAGAAAGCATGCTGTAATGTAACTTACCTTGTAAACTTTAGCCGCATTCATTGTGAAGTGTGCAAGCGATTTTCAAAGGTTAATATAAAGGTTAATAAAACGTTACACTCACTTCTTCTGGAGGTGCAGCAGGAACACAAATAGTTGGTACCGATCCTTTTTTTCAGGAGCAGCTTCTTAGCAAAACCTCCTTTATACTGACCCTCGTTTATAAAGCAGTCTGGTGAGAAATGATTCGCGCAAACATGAAAGCATTGACGTTGATCGGGGGGAATATTCCCTTTGAAAACAAAACTCAGCCACTGCGTCTTCAGCGGTTCGGTTTCAGGAACATCAAAATGAATGCTGTGTTCATTATTACACCCAAGAACAGAACACCACAATCGCATAGACACCATTCTGGTCCAGCGTATCAACAATAGAGGACTATGATGACAGCTCGCTCAGGTCAATTGACGTCAGATGGCTCGATTTGAGACAGGGGAAAACATATAAGGAGATAAAAAAAAAAAAAAAAAACACTGGATGGATTTTTATCATTATAGGATGGTTGTGTACAGGCACTGCCAACACACATTTCCATACAATCAACTTGTAAAAGTGCATGTACCATTATATGACCCCTTTAAGGGTTTATATAAACAGAAGTTTCAAAATCGGATTATTTGTGCATGTGAACATACCTTTTTTGCAAGATCAGACCTAATTGACTTTGCTAAGATATTTTTCAAAATTCTTTAATGAAGAATTTCACTTCGGTTCCACCGAAGAAACAAAGTTATACAGGTATGGAATAACATGAGGGTGACAGAATTTTCATTTTATGTGATCTGTCCCTTTAATATGAAGTTGAAGTTGAAGTTGAAGTTGAAGTTTATTCGTCATTACACATGTACAAGTACAGTATAACGAAATGAAGTTTGGAGCAAGCCTCCGGGCCGCAGCCGATTATTCAGAGACTGAAGCTCCTTGTTGGGGAATTTCCAGAAAAGCATAAACCGTGTGGCACAGTTCGTTTAGTTTTGTTTGATTGGCCCGATACTGCAACCAATAGCTTGAGTTTGGAGTGGGAACTGAGCGTCTTCTCAATAGAAGACTGTTTGGAAAAAATAGTTGTTTTTTTTGTGAGATTCTGTTGGGTGAAACTAGTGGGACAGAAATTAAATACTTCTGCTTTAATTACCACTGAAGGAAGTATGCTGCTGTCCTTCAGTATATATCTCCAATTAGAATGTTTATGCAATAAAATTTAGAACGGGATCATGAGATGACAGCAAAACAGAAAATTATGAACACATTTTACTAAACACAGAATTAACCCTTCTTGTCATAACCTAACTTGCCTGGATGCACACACATACATATGCAGTGCAGGAGTTTATGTATTTGTGAATAAAGCGTAATTCAAATTATTGACTTCTGATAACGAACTGCTTATTGTTTCACTTTCCACTATATTGCTCTTAAAGACACTTATAGTCTGTTATGATTCATCAGGAAAGAAGTGTTATGCTGCTAGTTACCATGGCAGCCAGATATGAACAAGTATGAGATGTTTCATGCATGCTAACTTATGACCCATAATTATATGCTTTAACACTCAGACTAATTAGTGCTGTTAACACTCAACAAGAAGACCTGTCACAGACTAGATGAGAAATGTAGAACAAATTCTTCACAGATGAATATTTTGGGACATTTATTTCATATTCTTTTTATCTTTGTGTTTCCCTCTTGTAGAAAAAAAAGAAAACCCTGTAAAATCAGAGCTATGTTGAACTGTATGAACTACAGTACCTCTAGTACTAAAAGCCTTACAGACTACCCCCTAGGCTCTTGTCCCCCTAGGACAACAGACAAAAAACGAGACACCATCCTCCCACTGCGGACACATCTGATATACGAGTCCCCAGTCCGTCCTGTAGTTCACCGAGGCTATCCAGTGCTATTAGGCCTGTCATATCCACAGCCAAACAACTGATAATCACTATCATGGAAAAGGCGGGCGGCAGATCATTTTGAGAGAGAGACATGATTGAGCATGTTAATTAAGGGTGGATACCGATTAACTGACTCCAGAGCTCCATCTATCAAAATGAAAAGTGATTATATTGTTTGTCTAACATTCAGGGTAAAAGACAACCTCTTTTTATTGTGATATTGATACTAATGATGGGTATGCTTAGACCAGATATGGCAATTAAACCATGTTTAGGCAAATGGACATGTCTTTTGAATCAAGACTTAATATTCATCATTTAAAGATTTCAAAAAATAAGAAGATCCTCTGGATGAAATGTAATCTGATTAATGACCAGAAAGCAAAGGACATTTTATATTATACATTTTTGCAATGTAATCTAAGAATAATCTAAAGCTCTAAAGACAAGTAAACTTGCTGCATCACACTGCTACCAGGTCAAGAACAATGCAATAATTAGGCATAATTATTTTAAAAAGTACTTATAATTACATATGTAATTAAATAAAAATAAAAAAAGATTTAAAGTTTTATTAAGAAAATAAATAAGAATAAAAAAATAAGAATAGTTTCGTATTGTGACTCCCAGAATCGGAATCGGATCGGATCTTGAGGTGCCTAAAGATTCCCACTCCTACCATACAATGATTTATTGTTACCTTTCAGTCGGTCACGTTTGAAGTACGTCGGAACTGACCGACGAATTGGAGATCTATTTTCAGAGACCAATCTGCTTCGAGTGTTTCTAAACGAGCCAATGCCCTTTGGCATGCGGGTATAAATACGGAAGTGGAATACCGCATCCTTGCTTTCTACTTCGGAGCCAAACATTGCTGCAAGTCAGTGTGTTCCTGTGAAGAGTGATGAAAAACAAGTTAGTGCGAGAGGATTGCTCTGCGGTGTTGGAGAAACGGCACATTACAGCGGGGGTCGCAAGTGTGCTATACACAAAACAGCTGTTCTCACAGCTCGTTGGGCATCTCTGAGTGCTTGCAGTGGGCTTGCACTATTGAACCACTGCAAGCCGCGGCCATCTCCCCTGTGTGCCTCGGCACTAATAGAGCAGTTTTTCCTTTTTCTAAAAGAGCAACACGGTTTGACCCTTCATCTTTTTCAAGATGTCATTCAAACCGTGTGTTTCTGGATGCAGTCGTTTCCTGTCCCCAGTTGACGGTCATGATCACTGTCTTACGTCTTTGGGCGTTCTACGGTCTAGGCTCGATTACCTCAAACGGGGTGGAGTCCCATTGCGCATCCCCCGATCTAGTGGTCCTCCTGCTGCAAAGCAGAGGGCTGCTACTTTGGCTGATGCCTTTGGTGGAGACCTGAGGGTTACCGTGAGGGCACGCCCTCGGGACCCTCCCCCCTCCGCTGCGCCGGTGGAGCTTCCGAGAGAGTGCGCTGGTCCTTCCCATGGGGGGCCAGCCATTACTTTTCGGGCTCCGGCTGAGGATATGGTTTCGATTGCTGCATCGGGGGACGATCTAATGGACTCTGGAGATGAAGACTCGGTTGCGTTGCCCCCTTCGGGTGTGGTAGCGTTGCCTGAGCCTGATCCAGAGCTCAGGGCTATGCTTTCCCGGGCCACCGCAAGTGTCAGGCTCGAGTGGAACCTTCCACCGTGTCCCGAACCTTTGCAGTTGAACGATTGGCTTCTCGGGGCATCCCGTGCTGGTTCTCAGCGCCCCGCCCCAGTGCCTTTCTTCCCGGAGGTGCATCAGGAGCTCACAAAGTCGTGGATGGCGCCCTACAACGCCAGACACCGATCGAGTGGCTCCTCCGTCCTCACTACCCTCGATGGCGGCGCAGCTGAGGGGTATGTGGGGATCCCCCCAGTCGAGAGGTCGGTTGCGATGCAACTGTGTCCTAAGACCGTCACCAACTGACGGGGTAATCCGCGTCAGCTGCAGCGCCTTCGCCTGCTCGTCACAGAGGGCGTCCCCCTGCGTCCGCCTCCACCCTTGCCAAGCCCAAGCAGCAGCCTCCACCTGGGCAGCAGGGTACCGGGCGTAAGGGTGGCGCCCAACCCACTCAGGAGGAGCAAGTGGCCCTGAGATGGGCAGCCCAGGGAGAAGAGGAACTGCTCGAGGGGAGATGGTGTCCACACCCCCCACCCCCCGGAGGAGGTCCATTTTCAATAAAAGAGTTTCTCCCTCCCTCGGCTCCAAGAGGGTCAGGTTGGCAGTGTGCGACGCCCCCAGGCCTTGCCACTCCTTGTCTCTCCTCCCTTCGCCAGGGGGCAGCAGTGTGGGCACCGAGGAAACCACCAGGCCTTCTCACCCACACTCTGCCCCACTCTGGAATACTCAGTCAACACTCTGGGCCACCTTCGGGCCTCCTGAGTCAGGTCTGAGTATTCCACCTTCCTGCCTCTCCCTGGCAGGGTGCAGCAGAGTGGGCACCGAGGACGCCACCAGGCCTTCTCACCCACCCTCGCTGCCCCACTCCGTGTACGCCTGTGGTGCCGTTGGTCCCGCTTGTTCGGTCTCTGGGGGCCTGGCTAGAGTTCCCCAAGCCATCTCGCTGGCTCATCCGTACCATCAGACTCGGCCATGCGATTCAGTTCACTTGCCGGATCCCAATTCGTCAGTCAGTTCCGACGTACGTCGAACGTGACCATCTGAAAGGGAACGTCTCGGTTACGTATATAACCCTCGTTCTCTGAAGGAGGGAACGGAGACGTATATGTCCCGTCACCAGGTGCTGTGCTTCCGCTGAAGGACCGAGTCACTAGTTCGGCTCCTCAGCAGAAAAGCGAGGATGTGGTATTCCACTTCCATATTTATACCCGCACTGTGGGCGGAGCGTGGACTGCATGCCAATAGGCATTGGCTCATTTAGAAACACTCGAAGCAGATTGGTCTCTGAAAATAGATCCCCAATTCGTCTGTCAGTTCCGACGTACGTCTCCATTCCCTCCTTCAGGGAACGAGGGTTACGTACGTAACCGAGACGTTTGTCTTTGTTGAATAATACAGAAGATTAAAAACTTAAAAAATAATTGCATATTAAATCGCAACCGCAATATTGGTAAAAAAAATTAAAACGCAATTAGATTATTTTCCAAAATTGTTCAGCCTTACATTGTGTGACTACGTGTATTTAGTGTTTATTAGCGTTACCTGTAGATTTCCATTTCTGTACAGTCTAATCTTTTGCTTTTGACTACGGCTGAATCTCCAGTTGTCACTGATGTCATTTGGGCCTTTCTGGATTACAATCTGCCATCAAGCTACTCCAGCTGCTGTGAGAAAAGGCTATAAATGATCCGCTGAAGAACATGCGGTCCGCTCCTCACGTGCGTTACTAGGACTCCTTCTTTATGTATACAGACATGATGTAATGACGAAAAGACATGCTTGAATTTCCCGTGGAAATCCACCATACCACTCTAATTATAATACATTATTATAATTACAAGCTTACCGTTGTGAATGGGGCTAAGGTAATTTTAAATACTGTCTTGTTGTGTACTTGCCTAAAAATGTATTTTGATAATGATTATCATCATAAATAATTAACTTATTGAATTTAATTGATTGGTACCGACTACTGGAACTACTACTACACTCTTACAGGTGTAAAACAGTTTGGATAGTTGTTAATATGAGAATTATGATGCATTATTTAAGAGTTTTAAGTATTGTATAGCATGAGTAGCTCTCTGCGACTTTCATTTTTAAAAAGTAGCTCTCAAATGAAAAAGGTTGGAGATCCCTGTTATAGACTTTTAATAATATTATGTGCAGGAGTAATAGTATAGGCCTATAATTAATTGTATAATATACCCAAATGTTTTCAAAGCATTTTCAATGAGGAATAATAGCCTAATCTTTTATTATCCTCACAGCGCGTCAGTTTTGCGGTGATGTTCTGTGAAATTATTGCAGGCCAAATTTATTGTAGCCTAATACCCTGTTAATTTAATAATAAAAATAACCTAATAATAATAATGCTAATGATAAGAAGAATATAGCAGGCCTTCATTAATTGGAAATACCAAATTTAATACACTTGATAACAGCGTATCAGATAATTTTGATAATATCAATCAGAATCAGAATAGGGACTGATTGAGTGATGTCATCTGACACGTCCTGACTGATAATCAAACTAAAACTAATGAGATTTGCTGTAAGTGTGAACAAACACTGAAGGTTAAATCTGCCAGCTATATATACCGAAAGCATTGCAAGTACTATTGAAATTTGCACTTTGACCCAAATAACTTTTGTATATTCATGCCTTCGGCTGTTGATGCAGGTCAATGAACACATCCAAAAATGAATCCCACTGTCAAATGCAATTACACATGAATCTTCACTGGCCATCATATCATTACAAATCCAAGTGCTGCATAAAAGTTCTGTACTTTTTGTAATTATTTTGTCAGGCCTTGATTTTGATTCCGTGTAAGGCTGAGCTGTTGCCTCTTATTTGATAAAGTGGGAAGACAATAACCCCAGCTTAAATTTCTGCAGCATGAGGCCTGCTGCCTCCACTGAGAAAATAACCTGCTTGGCATCATGGGAGAAAGAAAATCACAGCACCAGACCTCATTATCTGCCACAGACAATGTCCTCGCTAAATCCCAAACGAGCCAGAGAAGGTAATTGATTTGTAGAGACACTTTCAGAGTGAGGGGGAGAAGGAAAGAAAGCAAGTTAGGCAAGTGGTGGTGGTGGTGGTGGTGGTGGGGGGTTGCGCTCTATTTCCAACTCTGCACGAAGGCTCCACTGAGTGATACAAGTGGACATGAAGGATTTAAGAACAATCAGACTGATTTAGCAGTTTATTCCAGTCCTCCCATATCTCTTACATTTGTTCTGCTCAGCGGGAGGTACACAAGAACGTCTTAACAACAGAAAGTTACAACCTCTCTATGCATGTGAATCTTTTGAATCTCACTGGATTTATTTCTTCAGTCGGAGTGATTTTTTACACAGCTTGCATTAGTGTCTAAAGCAAAGTTTCCATAGAACAGATGCAGAGTTATAGACAGGTATGACGATGAACAGACGGACAGACAGATGGAATGATAAAAAGGAATTATTTCAGAATCATTTTCTTGTTTACATAATAAACAACAGGAAAATGTCCAACCTTCTGTGCAAAAGATGGTCGGCACATATAGCGGGGAAAGTCATTCTGAAGACAAGTGAAGTTAGTTTATTCAATTATTGCTACCTGATGATAAAATGGAGCAACATAATGGTTTGATTAATTTCCTTATCACACCAGGCACAAAGAGTAATTATGGCCCGGTCCACTACTCTATGAGCCACCGATCAATCAATTTAAGCACTCTTCACTCCCTACCGTCCCCTCTGCTCAAACAAAACAAATTACCCCTCTCTGTCTCTCTCTCTCTCTCTGTCGCACACTCACGCTCTGGAAGACTTTTGCCCCAGGCTGTGGAAATAATGCCAGGCAAACTCCAGATGTTCACACACACACACACATTGACTCAAGCCAAAGTCTCCATACAACAGCCTAACAATTATTCTGTGGAGATGTATTGTGAGAAAAAGGGCACTGTTCACAATGAGCAATCAACAGCTTGCCACTCCAACTTCACCCAGTGCAATGGTGGGTGAAACATGTTGAAGCATATGTTAATAACGCAAAGGGTACATACAGAGCGTGCCTTCTCAGTTTTTCATATTTTATCTTGCCTGATTGGACTCATGTATCTATATACTTAACTGAGACTTATCTGAGGTCATGATCAGGGGAAAAATGAGAGTCCATTCATCTTCTCCAACATGCAGTTAGTTTTAAAATGCTGCCCTTAAGTCATGTCAGAATCATATTTATGAGATGAGTGTAGTCACTGTTCTACAATAATGACCATTGGGATTTCCTTTGATCCCTGATGAGTTTTATGTTGTGTCAATTAAAGAAAAATGACAAAAACGTAGTTGTATTTATCATATTAAGTATTTATGAATGTTGAAAACAATTTAGTTAGCTAACAACAAACTACATTTTCCATTATTCTCTTTGGTAGTACAAGAATTATAAAATAAATAGATAAAGCATCAGTTACACACCTAGAATACATCTATGTTGCGTTGCAGTAAAGCAAAAAAAAAAGTATGGTGTCTGTTCAAAAATTAAAAAGAAATAAAGAGATATGACATTGTCTGTCACATCCATTTTATTCAGACCAAAATCACTTAAATCACTTCCCAGAAGGCAGCATTAGCAGAACTCTCATCACCGCTAACTGGATACAGGTTGACTCTCTCTCTCCCTCTCTCTCTCAATGTTAAACATAACTCTATTTTAGAAGCTCAGTAATGCCTCGGGAGCTTTTGTAATGTGTGGAATCTGCTGGGAGAGTTTCAGTTTGTCTCTGAGCAACCGCTCTATCTCATCCTGGCAGATGAGAAGGTACATAGTCTGCACTTGATATCTCCATTGAACAATGTATAGAAAATATTGCAACACTCTCAGAATAGAAATATGGTGTAAAGAAAAGCCAAGAGAGAGTAAAACATGACAAAGATACTGTATTCATATATACATTGATATTTAGAAGATATAAGCGTTCAAAACGTACAGTCTCTCACTTCCGCCAATATGGATCAACAATTTTGATGACATCACTCCACACTTCAGTTTCTCATCAGATTTTCTGTCCAATCAAATGCTCTCTAGAATCTGAAGTATCCTGCCCCCCTACACTGATACTGCGGTGAAAATTGGTCACTTGTTCACACAATTACAATTTTTTATATGGTGAATGGCACATAATGCACTATATAGGGGATAGGAATCGCTGTAGACACTGTTCAGACGCTGTAAATATGCTTTCCATTGGGGCAATCGAAGTCTGGTTTCGTGTTAATGTCACGCGAACCGCCGCAGAGCGCACACAGTCTGCTCCGGTCCAGAGACATGATAGCACAGAGCGGATCATACCACAAATGATACCACAAAAGCAGACCACAAAACATATCAGACCCATTTAAATTCTACACAGAGTTCTATATTTTAAAGTGTTATGGAGGAGATTAGGAGAAGAAACAGTTAGACAGACTCTGCATTATAAACAGCACTGACAAGTAAAAGAGACATAAATGACACTTTTCAAACTACACATACTCAGCATGATTATGTTCACGGTTCAGCTTTAGTTACAGTTTTATTAA
The DNA here is from genome assembly GCA_018749465.1 of Paracanthobrama guichenoti. Lineage (NCBI taxonomy): Eukaryota > Metazoa > Chordata > Actinopteri > Cypriniformes > Gobionidae > Paracanthobrama > Paracanthobrama guichenoti. The sequence goes on along the minus strand of CM031947.1, from coordinate 8,056,481 downwards.
ATCTAAAAGGGGAATCTATTACACTGTGGCTGTCATAAGCTGCCAAATGCAGCTTCGCTGAGCTCAACAGCTCTGGTCAGGCTGTGAAATGCTATTGGCTATTTTAAGGGGAGGAGCTGCTCGATATGTTCCACCCTTCAGTGGAAATTATGTCAACACTTTGAATAATGCTGCGTGTTTCAAGGCACTTCATTGGGCCTTTAAGTGTACCTAGAATAACAGCCATTTAGCACAGCAGTGACAAATATATTATATGATATACATGATGATTTTAATTGATGAAAGGTCTAAGGATGGTTGTATAAATGAGTCCCTAACTCTCTTTGAACTATATCCCAGCTTCCATGTTTCACAGCCCTTGGAACACAGACCTCAAACAATCTCCATCCCATTTCCCTATTCTTACTGACACTCTTCAAATTCCATTACCTTTACAGCCTCCCATGCATTACAAGCCAATTTATTTCATTTCATTAACCTCTATCAAAAAGCTTTCATGATTGCTGGGAAACAGAAAGGGAGAATACAGTGTAGGACAAAGAGTTCTTCTCCATGAAGAAAATAAAGGCGCTAATCAAAAGTACTTTTTGCTTATTTCCTCGAATATGTTCAAGGTTTGCTTTGAGAAATTATGAATCTCACAATATTAGAATATTTCAATCCGAAAACAAAAAGAAAAGAAATGATAAATGTGTATATATATATATATATATATATATATATATATATATATATATATATATATATATATATTATACATCAGTAGCCTATTGTAATTAAAAAAAATAAATAAATAAATAAATAAATAAATAATAATTACTGTAGAAGACTAAAAAAATAGGACAAAGAGTTCATCTCCAGGATGAAAATAAAGATGCTAATCAAAAGGTACTTTTTTTATTGCCTTAAGCAAAGCAATATGTTCTAGGTTTGTTTTGAAATATTATTGCCAGTATGGCTAAGATTGAATCTCACGAAACCTTTAAAAAACATCCAGGTAATATTTCACTACAAAATCAATAGGAAAATATATAAATGTATATACAGATATATATCAACCCATTCTTACTCCCACGGCATTAAAAACTGAAACATGGCCAACACTTTAGCATCACTATAAGATGCTAAAGGTACAGGAGACACACAAGAATCAATGGCATTTCACAATTGAAGCTGACGTAATGCTTATTCTTATGGCAGATGGAGACTGTAATTGCTTTTGGATCTGTTCTTCACACAAAGAAACAAAGACATTTTGAATAAATTGTGAGTATAGTGTCATGAGAATAAAATGATTGTGCTGTTTAAATCATACCACAACATATATGTCATAATGACTAAATTATACCCCAATATACAATATAATCTAATAACGATAAAATTCCCATGCTCCCATGCTATATTCCTATCTGTGTATCTGGCATAGGTTTCTTACTGAAAGCATTTGGTTTACTAGCCTTGGAAGTGAGAATGAATTGTATATATGGATTTATATTTGCCTTATTATAAAAGGCAAATAATAATACAAAATATAGTATATAATAATAATAGTTCTTATGTATGATATTTGAGAGAAAGAGAACTAGCAGTGCTGTAGTGCACTCACCGAGAGAATTGTAATGCCTCTCTTAAGGTCATAATTAACAATGCTAATCTCACCCTCATCAAGAACAGATATGTTTTCGTATGTTAACATCCAAAGAATGTGTATTAGATCACAATGACTCACAAAGCCCATCAGCTAGTCTGTAAATTACTCTGTAAAATCAAATTTAAGAAAATGAGGCATTCTTTGCTGTGCAATGATAGAGACAAATGTTCCTTATTTAGATTTTCGTGACAAGCCCAATCTCCATGACACTTCCTGTCTGCCTCCTGGGGAGAGAAAAGATGTCCCACTATACAGCTAATAGACAAAGAGAATAAGGGGTCCAATCAGTGGGCACACTGTAGCTAATTACAGTGAAAGGGATGCGTGGAGGACGAAAGAACAAGAGTCAGCTGGGGTTGCTGATTGGAGTGTGGCATTTCAGAGGGAGCAAAGGATCGACCATTAACACATCAGGCATGGTTCACTGCAGCAGATTTAGCTTCTTACCACGGAGAAACTCCATTGAGTGCCAGGCTTAGATGTGGGCCAGTTGCCACTCAGAAGCAGCGGGCTGGGAATTTGATTGAAAAGATGAGAGGGCTGGTCCAAACCCATGGGCTCTATTTTATACACAAAAGAAGACAGATGGCTCGGCTTGAGATGAGAAACTTCTGATTTGTAGGTCTTTTGATTTGAGGAGCTTTTTTCCATGTTAAGGAGAAGGACAGGAACTTAGCAGGAAGTCTGTACGAAGGAGGCCAATTAATTTCAAGCATGCTGATTTTAGATGGCTGAGGAGATGAGCAAAAAACCAAATACAAATTCAAGTTAATTGCTTTTCCACCAAGACTGTTACATTGTATAAAGTCAAGCGTGGTACTTTTTTTTTTTTTTTTTTTTTTTTTTTATGTACTAGAAAAGTTGAAATTAATGTTCATGGTGTTCAAACGCCACAAAACTGAAAAATCAAATACTAATACCGTTGAATAGTGCATATTGCATTTAAATGCATTTTAAATTGCATTTGATGAAATCCTATTCACTTCTTTATGTGTAAAAGTTTTAGCAAGGACAAAAATGCACCTTTAAAGTAAGACAAATATTAAATGAAATTTAAAAAAAAAAAAAGTATTAAAAAAATCATTCCACTGGAAGAAGAGTGCAAATTAAAGAGAGTTAGTTAGCATAGCTGAGGTGAATAAGGAGGCAAACAGAGAAAGCCATTCAGTCTGTGCTATCTGATAGGGCTGGCAAATGCAAATAGAGCTTATTATCTTTAAATTACACATGGCTAAAAATAGAATCACTAGCAATGGACCCTGCAAGCTCCCTTCTTATGTGGCATTGGCAGAATTTTCAGACACACATCACGAATGCAGAAAATTCGTATTGAAAGAGAGAATGTATGATTTGTCATTATTCAAAGGGGTCATTTAAAAAGGTGGTTCAGTTGCTAAAAAAAAAACTCTAAACTGATGTCAACAAAAGATATGTTTAATATTTGTGACTGTCTGGAAGAACTACTCTGCTAATTCCAGTGGTGTGCCAATATACTGAACATATGAAAAAAAAAAACGTGTCCGATCCCAGCCAGGGGGGATATGGGAGGAGTACCAAATTACGATTTCAGAGCCCGCCCCTCTGATTAATGCATACTCTTCTGATTTTATGTAGGCCTACATGTGAAGTCCTGAAAATCTATATGCAAAGTGGGTGTGCGTCGTCGTCTCATAGACTGGGGAAGGATGACTCTAACAGCGATGAAGTGAACAGCTTACATACTGTGCAGTGGAGCAAGACTAAGCAGCTTCACACTGAGACTCAAAATGGAAACCACAAATCATTGATTATTTCAGTCCTGACTGAGTCCCTCTCTCTGAGGAGAATGTCTTTTGTGGAGGATAGAGCCTGCGTCTTTAAACCAAACCCCAGAGCATCCCTAATTACTCTAGGCTATCAACAATACACCATTTGTGAGTAGGGGGTTTTGTAATTTTGTAATAGCCCTGGGAGCACAGTTGCAGAAATAAATATAAAACAAACACTACAGCAACCATCTTGTTTATGTAAGTCTTGTTTTGATTTGATTACGTTATTAAATTAAAGCATGATTAATTAAGAGAAAACAGACAGATGTGTCCAGTTTGAGGCGTAGTAATTGACTTTTTATCTTCCAGAGTCCACAGCAACAGGTGTGTGTGATATTAATGTAAACTGATCAAATGACAAATTTATGCTAAATCTCTAGATAAAGTATTGCTACCATGTACAATCAAGTCCTCAAGTCTCCACAATTTATATTTGTATCCCATTATTCTTTAGTATCAGTGACGCAGCATTTATGTCCATCAGCGGGGCAAAGTAATGGCTGTAAATATGCATCAAATCCAAAAACATCTTTTTTTTCCACTGCTGATGGTCATACATATTACAGATTAGCATAAATGCTATGACTGAAACTGTTGAATAGTCTCCTAAATGTTATTTAATGATCGCCATAGTAATTTGTAGCTTTAAATGCATAAATCCCTCCCTGAAAGCAAACAAAGACAAATATTCTTTTCTTCCCATTGGCAAGTCGTCCACATGCGACTGAGATTTGAGAGGTACTGTGGCCCCGACGAGAGCCAGATACGGTAATTAACGTGATGAGAAGCTGAGAGGAGGAAGCAACACTGTGTCATTCCTCAACTCAAGATTCACCCGACTCCACAACCCCCTCCTCTCTGCCGGCCTTTGCTATGCAAAGCAGCTCACTGAATAATTCACAAAGCTCGCTTTTTTTACGAGCAACCAACACACTTCACACAGCACTCTTTACGAAATAATGAAACTTACTGAATACAATTTTTTTTTTTTCTGAAAGACAAATTTACAGTTCCTCATAAGAGCAAGAGCAGATGAAGCATAGTTTTACTTCCATTGCCTTTGGAGGAATTTCACGTATATGACTAGGATTGAACAATAAATCAGCACTCTTTGTTAATAATCTATGAAATTTAGGCACCCTACAATGCTTTTCCTGTTTAATGAATGCATAGTATTCTCATAACTGAATACCAAGGAGGAATGCAGTATCATATATAAATGTCTCTCAAGCTCTTTTCTATGAGCAGCTACGAGAACGCCACCTAAAGAAAGCAAAGAACTTTAGTTACCGTTTTACTGAAAGCCTGTTTTACCGTTTTCATTTTGCATGTTTAAATTTATAAAAAAATTAATTATTTAATAAGATCAGCAGGTTCCTTAAAAACTAAATCAAAACATACTATAAGCATGTTTTGTATTCGTTTAGTTTTTTAGACAAATGTATTCTGAAATTTTAAATATAAAATTTGACCAATTCATACATTTTTAAAATAAATATATTGTATCATAATCACAAGTTGAAATGCCCAGTAAAAAATCTTACAGCCTAATCTATTGTATGTCTCACCTGAGTTTCAGCATTACAGAACTACCTCCAAACACACACACACACACACACACACACATAGACCTTGGACCTGCTCATTAATTCGATGCACAAAGTATCTGCTATGTCCTCCCCACCTGTGCTCTGTTACATAGGCAGATGGAGAGAGGGCCCCTCTCTGAGTAGGACTCATCTGTCTACTTTGTGAGTTACAGTACCCAGCCCATCTCTGCTCTGCCAGAGACTGAAACCAACCGGGCAAACACTGCAAGAGAAGCTATTTTGGAGTTGGATGCTACTGACAGTGGCCTGTGTAATGGCTGCCTGCTGATACCGTTTCGCTTGAAAGGATGGGAGGCTGCTGGAACATGCACAGAAAGTGTATACATGGAGACAGACTACCAGGCCAAGTCCTTTGGTCTTTTATCTGCTGTTTTCAATTTGTAGTTATTGATTTTATTGTAATTGAATATAAATGTTCTGTTTGGAAAATCATATGAAATCAATTCTAAACTTTGACAGGGAAATATAAAGGAGAAAATCATGCACTTGGTGGGAAATGACCCCTATAAGCGTTCTTAATCTGTGAGTCCTCATTAAAGACACTGTGAACTCCCTCCTAACAAGCTGGTGTAGGAAGACCATTATGTGGATGCCCAATAAAAATGCTGTCATCATTTCCACTAACCTTCCATATTATTTAGTACCCCATCACAAAGAGGCTATTTCCATTTTATGTGAGGGAGGTTCATTCAGTTCGCTGAGTCTCCATAAGAATACTCTCTTTCAAGGGCAAGTGGATTATTCTGTTGTCCATAATGTGTCATATGAAGCACCCTCAAGGATCTACAATTTACAAAACACATTGACATTGTATATGTCTGATGACTCATATCCTAAACAAAGAGGGTATTTATAATATTCTACACACACACACACACACACACACACACACAAAAAAAAAAAAAAAAACACTTCGCAAACAGTACATAAGTCAATTTATAAAACAGAGATCAGAATATTTCTGAATTGTGAATTTCATTATGCACCAAAGTCAAACAAGGACTCACTAATAATGTGTTTTGGAATTACTACCTAAAAAGAGTTTATTTTATTCCAGCATTCAATTGTGGAATAATACTGTTGATCTACTAATGTCTAATTTATTCATTTTGTTGGCGTTTTCATCCGGTTTTTAAGCTTAAACCTCTGGTGAGGCAATCAAATGAAGTGAATATCATAAACGTGCATGAGTCTAATTAAGCTCTGTCCATTCAATTTGCAGGCAGCTCAAGGAAATGACCAAATATTGCAACACATGCTTCTGTATGCTTTAATTAGACTACATTAAGTGGAAGCTAATGAGAAAAATGATGGCATTAATATTAGGATTTAATTGCAAATTCTAAGAAGCTAATGAGTAATTGCCTAAATTACCATATTTTATAACATCATATAATTAACAACATTTTTGTGCAAGTGTAGGCAGATTAAACAAGGTATTTAAAATCTTATGGCTACATTTATTTGATAATCACAACAGAATTCACTATCAGGACAAAAGAGAACGTCATTATCACGCAGGAAAAACAATTATACTCTTGACAAACTGCATTCTGTATGTTTCATTTCCTGTCCAGAAAAAACATAATAAATCATACAAGATGAAAAGGAGCATCTTTTTAGAGTGAAAAAAGAATTTTGGTCAAAGGAATACACTCGACTCCAAGTTTGTGACATTACTTTGCCCTTTTCTTGACAGCTACTTTATACTAAGTCATTCAGAGGTGTCAGTCAAATTTGTGCCGTCCTTCTCTCACTCATGTCAGCTCTTATATCTCTTTTCTCTTATGACCCTGATACTTTAAAGTAAAAAGGAGAGAGGACGAAAGAATAATAACTATGATTAGTCACAAAATTCCCTACGGATTTTGACAAAAAGAGAAAATTTGATATCAAAGCAAAAGACCTTTTAGCATATTGTGGATCAGAGCAGGTCTCATAAGAATGAATTCATAGCCAATGTAGAAGACACTAATGTGTTTCCCATGTTCCTTTGAAAACTATGATCAGAAACTCATTGCCACTGACTTAAAAAGGCACAAAAAAGAGAGAAATACTGTATATTGAGGGAATTTAAATAAATGGCATCTGATTCACTCCAAAAGTCGCATTATGGGAAGGGGAACATCCCTACGCCTTGATCAAAGACTTGATCATTACTTCGGTCCTGTGTAATAGGACTGATTCACTGTAATGTTAGCACTTTCTTTACAAAATCTTAACTGGAGAATGAGAGCGAAACAAGGTGGTTTTCTCAGTTCTACAAAGCCTTTTATTTAAAACTTGAAATAACTACTTAATTGCTCACTTATCTACAGGCCTTTCATGTTCTGCATAACAACAGAGAACAAACTGAAATATATATATGTGAAAATATTACTTTCGTAACACAGTTCAGAGAGTATGTTTGAAGTTAGCCTCTGAAATACTTTCTTCAAAGCCTGTGAAGATACAATCGTTTAATAGCTTAATCTTCACATGGGAAGAATTAAAATGTTTGTGGAAAGAATTTCTTCACATCATTTTGCTCAGGTTTGGAAGTGCACAGAGAGGTTAGCAGAGAGTGTTTAATGAGTAAGAGTAGAACACTTAAAAAAAAGCCTTGCTTAGGAGAAAATATCTCTAATGCACTTCACAATGTGCCACAGCATCCAGAGAAAGACAGCAAACCTGTCAGCTTTGGTTTTTGTAATAACTGCTCAGCTGAATCTGCCAGCTACTGAAATGTCAGTGGCAATATTGCTCATTCTAAGAGACCATCGCAATTTATGGAGCACCTCCCAGACTGCGTCCTCTTTGCGGCTGCCATGGCACGTCTCATGTTACAACTCTTTTGGGCTCAGATGGTCGATGTCAATGTAAAATGTATAAATTTGATCCTTTAGCTATCCTTCACTGATGAATAGATATGATAGAATGTTAATGATCAAAGGGAAGACAGATTTTCCTAAATTACTGTGAACCTCCCATGCAATACGCAGTAATACTGCGTACAGAGAGCCATCATAAAAACATCATTATAATTCTGCCCCATTAAACTTTACTGTTCTGCCTTGACAAAAACATACACAGTAAAATGTCAATAGAATATTCAGACTCATATTTGCCTACTTTCTTAAAGGCTATCCTAAATGTTGAATAAATCATTCCATGACTTACTATCAGAGCACTTCTGACAGTTGAAGCCTGAACATCTGTTCAGCCAGAGGGTGAAGGAAATGTCAACTTAAGGAACACTTGTCCTTGACTGTAAGATTGATCCCTAAATTGAGAGGTGGGAGAGTTCCATTCGTTCGTTATTGCTGTCACTGCCTTGCCATTGTGCAGTGACATCGCCACAGAAACCGTCCCAGCCCAAATGAAGCATCAGTTATGCAAATGGAAGCAATTTTGCATGAGTGGCAGATCGTCTTCCTGAAATGAGGATGGGCAAGGGATGGAAATGAAAAATGAAGGGGAGGGAGAGAAGAGGAGAGCCAGTCAAGCTTGAAATGATTTAATTTAAGTGATGAAGGTTTGACTTTGATAAGTTTGCATTTTAATAATGGCCTTTGATCACTCCAGGGGTCCAGTGGTGAGGAAAATAGCACTACAGCACGTGAGTATCAGGAGTCGACAAGCTGATAGACAGTAACCTCTGCAATACGTGAGGTACAGCTTGTAGTAAAGCGTGCCTGCCTACTCGTCTCATGTTCTGTTTGACACAACCTGCTTGACTGATTGTCCAATGATTGCATGTATTGAGCTAGTAATGTTCAGCATCACCAGTGCAGCACCATGAGTAAATAAGGTACAAACAAATCACAGGAGGATGTAAGTTGTACATATGGAATATTAATTAGCTGGGGAATTATACATTTCTTAAAGTCATGTAGATTTAGCATTAATACCATTTTATGAACTTCAGAAACATCAACAGAGACCAATGTGCCAAGCAAATTTCTTGTTTGTTTTCTTTAAATAATTTTTTTTCTTGTGATCAGAGATACTCAATATATAGGTGACCACATATTTGTATGCAAATGTTATTATCAGGGCTTGACATTAACACTTGTCCATCACTTGACATTAACATTTGGATTTTTTGAAGGGGCAAGTGAAAGAGATTTTTACTTGCCTGACCAGGCAAGTTGATTAAAACGTCAAAAACTAAAAAATAACTAGGGAATCACCAAAATGCAAGAATGATTCTGCATTCATTTAGTGTAAGTGGCGATCGATGGTGGATAATAATATATAATGAACTGACAGTAACAAGGTTGCGCTGTTGACGCTCGCGCAGTCTCTCGAGGAGAAATCGAAAACAAACAAGCACAGCTCACACAGATTAACTCAGTTAACACACACGGTTAAAATGTGGAGTTTTTATATTTATAACATATGATACAGTTAAGCAACATCACACGAGAGTGCTGTTTTCCTGAATACCATCACGATTGAAAATGAGACAGTGATTTCATATGCCAGTTTCATAAACAATTAATTATCATTAAGTCACTTACATTTTAGATGCAATATTGTTTTTGTTGACTGTTTTTGTTCTATTTCAGCAGCAAAAATAGTTCCAAACAAAGTTCACAGCAGAAACGTGTGTTACTGAATGATTCACCATTTTGAATGAATTAGCTGAATTAAAGATTCAATGACCTATTCATAAACGACTGCCTCACACCGGTTTCACAGTGCACGCACAAGCAGTGGCAGCGCAGAAACGGTGCGTATGGAGAGCCCGTTGTGCTTTCACACTGGCAGGGTTTGTCTCGGGCAGCTGAACCGCGGCTTGTGTATTGCAAATACAGACGAATATCGTCCATTCTGTCACCTTTTCCGGTGTTCTCCTCCGACCCCTGTCTGTCTCGTGCTTTGATTTATGATGGGCAGCATATATCTGCTGCAAATGCGACCGTGCTCCCCTCTGTCCCAAACACACATGCATATAACATGCTGTACATAGGTAATTTACATGATAAAAGTAACCTTAAAGTTAAGAAATGCCTCTAGTTTTAATCATTTAAATGGGCCTTTGAAGTGTGGATAAAAATTCTGGCAGTGATGTGTTTTCGTGTATTTTATTTATTTTTTTCCCAGCGCTGGTGAGCTTTGTTATTTTTAGTTAATCAGGTCAGTTTTGATCAAGAACAATCCACTGTGGCTTTAATTCCACGTGAGCAGCGCAGCAAAAATAGACTCAACGCCGAAACGATCGCAGCACTGCCGCTTCTGCTCTGCTCCTGCGACGTGCTGCTGCTGTGCGTGCTATGCGTACGCTATGCGTGCGGTGTGAATGCTTTAATCTGTTAACATGGGCGGCGAAAAAAATATGCGCTGCTTACGCTCCGCTAATGCGTGCAGTGTGAAACCGGCCTCATTCTTGAATGAATCAGCCATTTCAACAAATCAACTCAATGACTCACTCATTAAGACGGTCACCTGCTGCCACCTACTGGCAGTTTAGTTTCATGTTTAAACATTCTTTCCAACATTTTTTATTTGTATATTCGAAATATATTTAAAACAATCTCATAAAATTATTTAATGCAGTTGTAATGCAGTTGTGTCAATTATTTAATTTGATTGGTAACAGCCCTATAGTGTCTTATTCTAATTTAATTTATTGATCAAATTTAACAATATAAAATGAAAGCTGAAGCATAGCCTATATTTAATAAGATTAGGGAGAAAATGCCCTTTATGAAATTTAAAAATATCACAAATATGCAAATTTAAATATGTAAAATCTGATTGAACACTGGTGAGAATATTGCTTCAGAATAAATTATATATTACAACACATTTTTTCCGGACAAGCACATTTTTTACTCGGACAAGTGAATGACAGATAAAGCACATGAACAGGCTTAATGTCGGGCCCTGCATATATATCAGGAATGTTGAACTACTTTTGGAATGTTGCACAGCCAATCAAATTTTTGAAAACTAGAATGGTTGAAAAAAAAAAAAAAAAAAAAAAATTGCTACCAGATACTTCAAGAATATAAAATTGCATTTTTGCAATAAATGCAAAGTTTGGCTTTTTGCCAAAAGGTGACAATATGCCAGGAAAAATAAGCAGCTTACTGCTGCCTACACATTGAGCATACATTGCCAGTGGAAACAGGTTATGCCCTTGAGTAAACATTCACATTGACAAATTGCTTAAAAACATTCATTTGCCTGCTCTGTCTTCCCTGCAATATTTCCTAACAGCCTTTTGATACATTTGCATATGGACATTGTGATAGTAAAAGGAAATATAACTTGCTTATTTAGACACACATTTCTGAGAATTCTGTTCACAATAAATATTGCATGAAAAGTAATAAATTAACAGCAAATCTGACTTCTCAGAAGTTCACCTAGCAAACATGATCAGACATTTTAAATGGCTAACTATAAACTGTACAAGACAATCTATACATGACATTTTCATGTATAATTAAGGATAAAAATGAAATTCTCCTGACTTAAATTTGCTGAAAAAGAGCTAGTGTTCAAATTATATTCAGTTGAAATGTATATTGGTTTTAGTCCATTGATTATCAAGCCATGGCTTTTCCATCAAGTGGATTTATACTCATTAAATATGAGTGTTAATATTTAATGGAGTCAGTATTACTTCTCTAAATGTATGCAGTCCTGTGCCAACACTTTATGGATTATTCATCCTGGTAATATTACTCCAACATAACCCCAGGTTGTGCCTCGTTCTCATTTTCCTTAATCTCACTAGCTTTCCAGTGATTCAGTGAGATTCTACAGTGCCTCTGTACATAGTTAAGGCTTGTGGACTTCACGAGAGAAGGGCAAGATGGGGGTGAAGCATACATTTAGCATAACTGTCTTCTAGACAGATGTAATTTAATGTGGGGTTCACTAGGACTAAATTATAATCAAGTCTGTTTACAAGAGGAAGTACACTGCTTTGGTCTAGATTTACATGCATCACGGCCTTGAAAAAGCCCAGAGAGATATAAAAAAATTCCTAAAGTGGATGGCGGCACATACTCTGGCAAACATTTTTTTGTGCACACACAAATTATACTATTACATGAATGGTGTTAAATGCATTATACTGGATTTTCTCAGCACAAATGTCAAAGACATGAAATATTCTTAAAGCCTTGTCACTCTAACATCACCACTTTATACAACAAGTCGCCAACATACAGTAAGTCCGCCATATCAAGACCTCACTGAATTTCAACATCTCCCTTGTGTTTCACAGCTGTGCCTTTCATCTGCTGCTGACTGAATTTTGGACTCACTTCCGGCGAAATAAAAATGTGTCTCTCCTACCTCTTAGATGATGTGCTGGAATGTAGCAGTGGCTACATTTAAAAGGAATTATAGCTCAACCCTGGAGGCCTGGCAACCATATCAGCATTTCTACAGCTCTGCAGCTGTCTCTGAGCCAGAGCTCAGCTCCAGGGGTTACAGTCCCTTCAGAGAGACAGAGAAAGACCAAGAGAGAGTGCGAGAGAGTCAAATGCTCTTCTAAAAAACAACATAAGCAAAGAAATTTGAGTCTTTGGAATTAAACAACTCTATTTGCGACCACCGCTTCAGCTGATTTAAATTAACTGAATTGGAACTAAACAGAACTGAGAGTTCTGACTGGCTTCTACATTAGGCCCTGACACACACAACCTTTGAACAATGGTGTATCCTTCTGCTTTCAGAGCAAAATCAAAAGAAAGACTGGGCGCACTAGACCTCACTGATGAAGATTACCAAAATCATTGTCCTTCTGTTCATTTTATCACCTCAGCAGTAGCCTGGATGTGGGGAAAATCTTTAATTAGGACAAAAAGTAATGGACTGAACCAAGCTACACTACTTTACATTGATGTTACATAAAAACAGTCTTTCTATATGATGAAGTTGTAGTGCAATAGCAGTTAAATCCATTAGATTTTTGTAATGCTTCTTTCTTTATAATTGCTATGACGTTGCACAAGCTGATTGGATTACGATAATGAACGAAAGGGTAACCACAGTCTTAATTTCATTTCATGTCACCCAGTCAAATCGATACCAGAAGAACCATCAATCTTTGAAACAAGCAACTCAATAAACTCAATTCCAACTCAAAGCAAGCATGTCTAAACCTTTTGTCGTCAATGAAAATAAAAAAACTTCCCAGAAGACTGTTGTAAAAAAGGCCATGAAAATAAGCTTGAATGATTTAAAAAGCAATTTGAGGTTTAAAGATGACAAGCCTGTTTTCACATTTCCGTAAAATAAGTCACACCAGGTCAAAATTTAATTGCTGAGAAAACACAGATGTGTCACATTTTTGTATAAGTTACATTTTATTGTTATATAAAATGTAACTTATACATTTTATTCTTACATTCAAAAAATAAATGTAAAATAGCACTAAATAAAATTCAACATTTATTTAAACACTATAAACATGTATTTCAATTCACCCTCCACAACAAATACTTAAACTGTAACATTATTCAGAACAGAATATAAAATGTAAGTATAAAAAAACATAAATTATAAACAATTATTATAAACATAAACATATTTTTTTTTTTATTTAAAGCAAAACTGAAACCACCGGTGTGAGGGAAATGCGCAATACAAATAAACTTGGGCTCACGCACCTCTCTCATTCAGCACTAATGCAAATGTGTGCATTGCATTATATAAGTCGCAACATGTTTCAGATGATAAAAAAGTAACTTAGATTTCAGAAAATACAGTATTGAAAAGTAATTTCTTTTCTTTTGCATTTGGGTGCAGTTCCATTCCCAGGTTATCCTAATCTCTTTATTCTTCTCCTCGTTAAACTAGCATCTGCTAGGGTAAAGGGTTCTCCCCCTTACCCTTTCTCCCATGGGCCATCTGCTTCCTAACCCACACAAACACACTTACACTCAGTCCAACTAAAACCCTCTGCATTTTTAATGAGGTTTGCCACTGAGAAGAACAGCTTGTGGGGCTGCAGTGGACGGGGGCAGGACCCTCTGGCTGCACAAGAGTGAACTCATCTCTCTGGCCTTGCCAGAAAACACTAGGTCTACAGAGGAGGATCAGCAACACCCTTTGTAATTGCCCTGCACTGTGGGCCACTTTAAAGCTCAGTGACACCACAAGAAAAGAGGATGAATAAAAAAACTAAATATGGTCGATTAAGTAGGAGGGAAAAAATGCGTAAAGCGGAGCAAAGTGGGCTAAGTGTACGCATAGGTGACCAGCATTTTTCAGCTGACATAACCAATAATGATGTTTCTCCAGTCATGCAGCTGATACTACAAGCTAATGGGCCTTATGCTCTGTGATTTATTACTGCAAATCGAAATAAATTATTTTATTTCTCAGGCATTTTAACATCTTAAATCGCCTGTGTGTCTTGTCTGAGTTGTGCCTGGGGTAAAACACTATGAAGACGAACCTGAATGCTGAATTTGCAGATGGCACTGGTTAAATCAGCGACGTTGGTTTTGTTGTAAATGTTGCTGTCGTTACCAGCCTTGTACGCATCAACATCAACGTCAGGTGCACCCTGAAGGGTGAGTAGATTTATGAATATGTAAATATTCACAGTGAGATAAACAGATAGAGAAGAAGAGACTAATAATGAGATAGAGAGAGGAGAGGCTAGTGAAACAAAATTAACAACGAAAATGAATCTTAATCTTAGCATTCACTCTTTATCATTCCTCGTAACATTCTCACATTTCTAGAAGTTCAAAAGATTTTGACTTTTGTCTTTTGACTAAAATGCCATTTAGTTTTAGTCATATTTTAGTTATCCGAATAGTTTTAGTCTAGTTTAGTGTAGACTAAAATCTAATGGGTTTAGTTAAATTGTAATGCATCAATTGAGCATTTCTCTAAAATGCCCAAACTCATTACACTCCTGAAGAAAACATCTATTAACCTGTTAATATGAATGATATTAAGGTTTGAACATGCAATACAGACACAAATTTAACTGCTGTGATGTATATCATGTCTTTTTGTTATCTTACAATTAAATAAATGGAGTGTCTATTTACATTAAGTGCAAACAGCCTGCCTTGTTGGCAGGCACTATTTACAACTATTTTACTAACACCGATGTCTAGTTGGACTGGAGAAAATTATGGAAGATGATGGATTGTCAGCAGTAGCAATAGTGTAGGGGTATGGCGCATGGCAGAACATTTTGACGCAAATCGAATCCGCCTTTTGCCAGAATTGCTATACTCCCTTTTCCCATCACATATCAGATCGGAAAGGCATTTAATTTCTAAAATATTTTTTTTAATTTTCAGGTAAGCAGAACGTGCAGATTTTTATTTTGTAATCATACATTTTAATTGCTCTGAACTTGAAATATTTTAGTAAGCTAATTCATCCATTTAACTTTAATACCATGCACTCTCAAATTTTTAGTAGTGGAAACTTGATTAGCTTTAAAGGGATAATTCACCCAAAAATTTAAATTAGCCCAAGATTTACTCACCCTCAAGTCATCCTAGGTGTATAAGACATTATTCTTTCAGACGAACACAATTATATTAAAAAGTACTGGCTCTTCCAAGCTTTATAATGGCATTGACTTGATGGTTCGTCTGAAAGAAGAAAGTCATATACACCTAGGATGACTTGAGGGTGAGTAAATCATGGGCTAATTTTAATTTTTAGGTGAACTAACCCTTAAACTAGCTAATTCAATAAATGCCACCTTGCTAATTGATTACACAATGCTTTGATAGCATTAGCATAGCATAGCACTTGCTGAATGAGGACAAAAATATAATACATTTAGCATATATCTGTTCAATATGCTCAAACTAAGCTCATGCTCCACTCGTCACCATGATGGTAACCCTACAAAAAAAAAAAAAAAAACATAACAGAAACTCTTCTAAACTAGCATAACAAAACATTAAACACTTCTAAATCTCCCACTTAACATTAATCTTTCACAAAAACAAAAAAAGCTAAACAAAAACATATTATGACACTTAAAATTATGACACAATTTTGCCATTTACTCTCCCTTTTGAGTGTCATGGCAAAGCATGCTGGGAAATAGAAATCCCAGAACAGTTTTGGTTAAATTTAAGTTTGTCTAAATTAAGTTCACAAAACTCAAAACAATGAAACAATTCAGATTACTTAAAACGTATGTCAGTTTTGTGAACTCAAAAGAAAAAGAAAGTTCTAAATACTCATGAAATTTAATTTGTTGAGCTCATTTGTTTAATTTGAGTTGGCTCTACTCAAACCAATTAATTATTTTGAGCATTAAAGGTTCAGTGTGTAGTATTTATGAGGCTCTATTGACAGATATGCAATATAATATACATAACTATGTTTTCAGTGGAGTATAAAAACCTTACATAATGAACCGTTATGTTTTTATTACCTTGAGCCATTTCTATCTACATACACCCCTTACAGTGAAGTCGCCATTTTGCGCCGTCATGTTTCTACGGTAGCCCTAAATGGACAAACTTCTCTACAGAGCGCTAGTCATTCTCTGCTGTCTCCGACAATGACATCTTTGTCCTGTAGCTTCTCTATGTGCTCCGGAAGGGAGCTGTGAACGTTGGGGGATGCAATTCACAACACTGCACTTTTAAGGTTTACAGTGTACACCATTATTCTTTCTTTCAAACAGACATTTATTTGTATAAATTAAATATAGCTGAATCCTTATTAAAGCTATTAAAGTTAGAGTGATTTTCTCTTCTTCTTGTCTGATTAACATTAATGACAGACAGCAACAGGTTTAATAGACTTCTGTCACTTTAAGACCAAAAGCAATACACAGTAAGTGTATGCCAACTAATCGTGCCTCCCAAACAATTTCATCTAGTTCTTATTCATTGATGAAAATGTCAGTAGATTTTCACCATAATTTTCGTCATTCAAAACTGGTTTTTGATTTAGTTATCGTCTCGATTTCGTCAGAATAAAAAGAAATTAACACTGGTTTGGAAGATACACTTTAAATAGATTGTTAAACCAAAAGTGAAAATTGGCTAGACCTCTTTAACTTTCATTATATGGACAAAACAAATCTTTTCACAAGACATTTTTCAAAATATCTTCTTTTGTGTTCCACAAGGTTTGGAACAACGTAAGGGTGAGTAAATTATGACAGAATTTTCATTTTTGGGTGAACTTTAAAAATGTTTTTTTTTTTTTTTTTTAAATAACTAGTATTATTATAGTATTATTTCATTAATATGACTCAATCAACCTGACTACATTAGATCACATCAAAGTCTATTTCGTTTTCAAGTCCAGTTCAAAAAGCGTCTTAATGTACACTCTAAAAAATGCTGGGTTAAAAACAACCCAAGTTGGGTTGAAAATGGACTAACCCAGCAATTGGGTTGTTTAAACCCAGCGGTTGGGTTAAAATAAGTCAATTTTCAACCCAACTTGGGTTGTTTTTAACCCAGCATTTTTTAGAGTGTAACTGCCACATTTTCCATTTTTATAGAATACAGACAAGCAGAAAGCAGTAGGTTTTGTGGCGGAATATTTTGACTATTGATCGGCCACTTATGTGCTAAGACTGCAATCAAATCTGTATGAATATGAATAATGTATGAATATAAAACTAATATGAGTAGCAAAATTGTAATACGCTACATTTTAATACACACTTTCATCAGGTGCCTTCATAAGGAATAAGTGGACAAAGCACTGTGAAACTCCAGGTTCCTGAGATGGGAGACTGCCAGATGGGTTAAACAGTGTTGTGGAACGATACATACACATAGGGAACAAGAGTGAATCATATATCAGTTACGCACTCCTTGCCGGCATAATGAGCGAGGAGTAAGTCTTGATCCTGATTAACAGGAAAGGAAGAAAGGGAAGCAAAACCCTGGTTTCTTTATTGCTATTTCGCCTTTTTCTTTATTCGACACGCTGCCATGCCTCCTAATTCATGGGTGAAGGAGAAGGCGCTGAGATCATCTTCATGCCCTAACCTAAGGGCATGATGAAGGGCTCCACTCTGACTTGATTCATTAGGACTCTGTGTAGCCTCTCGCTCTGCTGTGCACTTATGTGTGCACAAGTGAAACTGACTGGCCTCCAGTGAAGGACGGCCAATGATAAATGGAGAGAGCACAGGCAGAATTCACACTCACTTTTTGTGACATGAAAATGGGACAAAAAGGCAAAAGTTGCATGAACACAAGTGAGGGCAGCCAAATGAGAGGAGACTTTACAGAGATCCCAATCCAAAACAGATTGCAAGACAATGAAACTAATACAGAGACAAATGTCAGACACATTTTCATTAATATTATATCTAGAAGGAATAGCCTAAATCTGTCAAGTATATTTCAAGCTATTAGAATGGCCTTGAGGCTGTTCTGTAACAAAGTGATAGCTAAACATTATTTTAATTCTCAAGATAAAGACTGAGAAAGGACACAAGAAGCCTCAGGCTAAACGACTCACTTTGTCACGGCTCTCCGTGCGGTGATGCTTGCGACGATGATGCTCTCGGGTCTCGGCATTGCAACGG
Organism: Paracanthobrama guichenoti; assembly: GCA_018749465.1. Lineage (NCBI taxonomy): Eukaryota > Metazoa > Chordata > Actinopteri > Cypriniformes > Gobionidae > Paracanthobrama > Paracanthobrama guichenoti. The sequence goes on along the minus strand of CM031947.1, from coordinate 8,037,914 downwards.
CTTTGAACGTGCCCTTCCAGAACTTCTCAAAAAGCTGCTTCTCTCCCTGAAGTACACCGGCCATGGCGTTTCGATGTTCTGGGGGTGAATACCGAGAAGAACTGGGTCGGTTTGTGCTCTGTAGTTTCAATGAATCCTCACACGGTCGTTTCGGTACTGTGTGTGGGCGGCTGCACGAGGGAGCTGTCCAAGTTCTGAAACCAACGGATTGTTTGAGGGAACGCAGCTGCTTTTCTTAATGTTTCAGTTTCTTACGTGTAATACGTTTTAACTTCTTTTGAGAGTCCGTTTTAACATTTCCCCCATTAGTTCCATGACGACCGTTAACGCGGGCAGCTTCTATTTATTGGCTCGGCGTCCCCTCTCGCGCTTCATTCCTCTCAGCGCTCGCGCTTCCCGCCTTCAAATCAATTTGAGAGTCTGAGCTCGCGACCTAAATCCTTTTTTCTTTTTTTGCGCTATTACTAATATCCATTAAACTCCTGCCAGTTAGAAGGAAAAGTCGAGTGCCAGCGTATTTCTGTGTGTATGTGGACGGAAGAGTTGTGACAGTCTCAGCTGATGGTGGCTCGTGCGCGTCGCGATGTGAAGAACTCAGTTGATGGTGGCTCGTTTTTGTTGCGCGCACCTTGTGACGTTAAAGAAGAAAAGGCTGGGGGGGGGTGGCTGTAGGTCACGGGGAGCGTGACCATCCCTCCCTGCTCGTTCTCTTTCTCTCTGACGTTCTCTAACTTGAACAAAAGACTGTGCCTGTTGCCTTAATCAGCATAACAAAAGAAGCAGGGGTCGGAGCAGAGGCAGCAGACGGAGCATGTGTCAGGCACATTACTTCCGAGGCAAAGCACCCCCTTCAGCCCTCGGGGCCTTCAGTGAACCATCCCCCTCCCTCGTACAGCAACCACCTGTCACTAAAATCCCACCTGCACCTGCAGAGAGCACAGGTGATAGTAGTACAAACAAAAGCAACAGCCCTCAAAAAGTGCCTTTGTATTTATACACTCCTCATATGACATTCTTTTCATTTGAAAGACACTTTGAATTGTCCCAAATTTTGAAATACTTGTCAAGGCATCAAAGATATAACAAACATAAATGTTGGAACATATGTATGGAAAAACATTGACAAAAATACATAGCCTATTAAAAGCATAGGAATCTAAGATCTCAAGGAACAAAAACACTGTGAAGTAACTATATCATATAACAAAACCATAACTTAACCCTTTTTGTGTAGGGGAATACAGACTTATATTGTAAAGCTAGCGAAGCTCAAAATAATTAATTGTTTTGAGTAGAGCTAACTCAAAACAAACAAATTGGTTAAATCAAATTAACTTTTATGAGTATTTAGAACTTTCTTGTTCTTTTGAGTTCACAAAACTGACACATTTTAAGTAACCATTTCATTGTTTTGAGTTTCGTGAGATTTTTAATTTAAACTGAGCTGGGATTTCTAGTTCCCAGCATGCTTTGCCGTGACACTCAAAAGTAAATGCTAAATTTTTTTTTTTTTTCAAGATTAATGTTAAGTGGGAGATTTAGTAGTGTTTAATGTTTTTTTATGCTCAGAGCTTCTGGTATGTTTTTTTAGTGTTACCATCATGGTGACTATAACAAAGATGACATGGAAGCAGGCGAAGACAATTGAGAAGAGAACCCAAGTGCAGTTTATTAGTGTCCAAAGATCCAAAACATGAAACATAAAGTATAAACAAAGTTCAAAACATGAAACAAACCACAAAACTTGACTCGGAACAAACCTTGATAATGGACATATGGAACAGCATACGTCAATAACCAACAAAGTAATCATGTAAGGGATCACATGACAAAAACAACCAATGAGAACAAGACACATAAAACAAGGGAACCAATCAGAATATGACACATAACTAAACCAACCAATAGGAACATAACACATGAGGGAAGCACATGACATGATCGCATGATGGGAAGGGAATCACATGACAAGACCAGAACCTGGAACACTATGAATTACAAAATAAAAGACATGAAAACATAGACGTGAAACAAAACCCGAAACCAACTGTGACAGTGACGATGTTAAATGTATTATATTGCTGTCCTCATTCAGCAAGTGCTAATGCTATCAAAGCATTGTGTAACCAATTAGCAAGGTGGCATTTATTGAATTAGCTAGTTAAAGCTAGACAAGTTTCCGCTACTAAAAATATGAGATTTGTGAGATATGTGATATTTTAAGTTAAATGCATTAACTATATATATATATATATATATATGTGTGTGTGTGTGTGTGTGTGTGTGTGTGTGTGTGTGTGTGTGTGTGTGTGTGTGTGTGTGTGTGTGTGTGTGTGTGTGTGTGTGTGTGTGTGTGTATTTATTTTATTTTTTTACAGACTTTCGGTAAAAGAAAATTTATTTTGAAAAGCAACTACTCAGATCAAGTGAGGTATAAAACTGTGTTTTAAACTGACAATCTTTAACCTAAATTATGCTGTGAGAAGGTAAATGATGATTCTGTAGAATTTAAATTAAAAACCACGAAATTGAGTCCAAATGGCTTTGGGTCCAAAAGCCATGAAACCTTGATTTATATTTTTGCATATACTGTAAATCATAATTTGATGAATTATCTGTTAAGCATTTATCTGTAATACATCTGGAGGTATATTTTATACTCACACTCATTAACGACTTAATGATTGCTATCAAAAAGTGTAAAGTATCAGTATATAAAATGAAATTCACACATCTGACAAATTCATCAATGTGTGATAATGAGTGAGATGAATTAAAGGACGTAGCAGAATGAAAAAAGAAATATGCTGAAAGGAATAAGATAACATTCAAATATTTGCCACACAAGTAAAGCATCTGAGCACTCATCATAAGCATATATAATAAGTGTGAAGACACAGGCTGATGCTAACTGCCATTCATTAGTTCTGCTTATTTTAACTGCTAACATGAACCTCCATGTGCATTGCCAGCATCCACTTGATTATAAAAGAGAATCACATTGCTGTGATGTGAATGAGGATTAAGGCATGCTTCAGTTGAACCAAATTTAAAGATTAGTTCATCTTAACAACCCATATGTTGAATTTATACTGCATTTTTAACAAGCCTATCAAGTTTGCCATGTATTGTTTTTTTCCCCATGTATCCAATTACAGTTGTTTTTAAGTTCTTATTAGCTTATAGATTTTTGTATAAAATGAGATATATATATATATATATATATATATATATCTCACAGGCTGTTGAATCTAATGAAGCACATGACAGAAGTGCAAGACAGAATAATCAAAGAAACCATTCTTTAATTAAGAAATACACAGGAACACTCAGGGAAACAGACTTAACACTGACAACAAAGAACAAAGAACTGAATGAAGGCAGGACTTAAATACACAGAGGAACAAAAGAGCTAATTAATTGGATAACAGTACGCAAACTTCGGACTCAAGTCCTTGGTAGTTCATCCTTGCCAAGTCAGGAGAACGAACTCCCAAGGACGGGAGGACGCAAGTCCGGTAATTCTGCAAATGGTACAGCATCGTTCTTGATAGCGTCACTCAGCTCGCTCTGGCTACTCCAGTTATCTCTGATGTATATTTTAGGCTACAATAAAATGAAATATGTCATAAAACACCACTCTGCCTCTTTTCATTTTCTTTAAAAAAAAAAAAAATCTTAAACACATTAGCCACACAAATGTGGTTCAGGCAACACGCATACATTGATTATCTTCACTGCATGTATTTTTATAACAATACTAAATATAAAACACACTGCCTCTTTTCGTTTACATTAAAAAAAAAATGTAAACATATTATTATGTGGTTCAGGCAATAAGTGTGCATATATGATTATCTTCACTGTAATAAAATTAAATATGACATAAAACACAACCCAGTCTCTTTTTGTTAAATGTCAGTTTTACTGATCAATAATAGCCATTATTTACATTTACATTTAGTCATTTAGCAGACGTATAAAAAACAGACAGACAGTTATAAAAGTATAAGTAACAGAAATAAAGCAAACAATTCAGTCAAACATAAAGTCAGTGCTAGTAGCTTAGGCTACAACGGTAAAGTTAAATGCCCTCAGCCAAAACAATATGCCAGGGAACAAATAATAGATTCATGAGACTAAAGATCGTTTGTTAGATCTACACAAGACGAATTATAGCTCATGTTTAACCACTACAGAGACATCAGAGCCAGTGGCAAACGGCAGATGGACTAGCCAAGGTAAGGCTGTCCTCGTCGGGATTAAAGTCCTCATGAAATCAAAACTGACCCTATTTACTTTGTTAGCAAACATTAAAAGGTCTTAGGGTGAACAATTAATCCGTGCAAGTTAATACACAGAAAAAAATAGTTTGTCGCAGTAATCTTTAATCAAAATCTGAAAAGTAAATTCCGGTCTGGAAACGGCGTTCCTTCTCAGATGATGTCAGTTTGACGGCTTAGGTTTGAAAATGCGTAACCACTCCCCTCCAACCGTTAGTCTGCTATGAGCGAGAGATGGAGAAGAGGAGCGCTGAAGTAAAACCCTGCCCTTTATTCAATATTCCGTTTCACTTGGAAATATGTCACAGCACTGAAGAAAACTCACTTGCTACTTCCGGTTCACTAGGACTTTAATGAGTGCTGAGCACCCGCTGATCAACTGGATCTCACAACTCTGAAAATGTCAGATCAAAATTTCAAATAGGTGCTATTTTTATAAATAAACCATAGATTTGAGCTTTAAACAAGTACATTCTCGACTGAAAAAGTTTTAAAAGTACATTTCGTGACACAATAACAGTAGTATTTTTAAATTACCCTGGTTTTCTCATCTGCTATTGCTGCTTGTTGGTTGGTGCAGGATGCATTCTGGGATACCTGGCTGTCTCAAGTCCGCTCAAGTCACCTCTCGATGTACCCTCGATAAAAGGGGTGGATCAAGAACGCATCCGGAGATTAGAACTGTACTTGGCTAGATGTGAACTTCAAATTACAACAGTACATGGGCAGTGACTGATGACGTTTCACAAGTCCATTAAAACACAAGTACAGAAAAGAACGCATTGAGAAACGGCCTAGGTCAAATGACAGGGTACACGGGCAAACAGGAAAATAACTAAAACACAATGAAAACTACATCAAAATAGACCACACATTAATATACACTCACCTAAAGGATTATTAGGAACACCATACTAATACTGTGTTTGACCCCCTTTCGCCTTCAGAACTGCTTTATTTCTACATGGCATTGATTCAACAAGGTGCTGAAAGCATTCTTTAGAAATGTTGGCCCATATTGATAGGATAGCATCTTGCAGTTGATGGAGATTTGTGGGATGCACATCCAGGGCACAAAGCTCCCATTCCACCACATCCCAAAGATGCTCTATTGGGTTGAGATCTGATGACTGTGGGGGCCATTTTAGTACAGTGAACTCATTGTCATGTTCAAGAAACCAATTTGAAATGATTCGAGCTTTGTGACATGGTGCATTATCCTGCTGGAAGTAGCCATCAGAGAATGGGTACATGGTGGTCATAAAGGGATGGACATGGTCAGAAACAATGCTCAGGTAGGCCGTGGCGATGCCCAATTGGCACTAAGGGGCCTAAAGTGTGCCAAGAAAACATCCCCCACACCATTACACCACCACCACCAGCCTGCACAGTGGTAACAAGGCATGATGGATCCATGTTCTCATTCTGTTTACGCCAAATTCTGACTCTACCATCTGAATGTCTCAACAGAAATCGAGACTCATCAGACCAGGCAACATTTTTTCAGTCTTCAACTGTCCAATTTTGGTGAGCTCATGCAAATTGTAGCCTCTTTTTCCTATTTGTAGTGGAGATGTGTGGTACCCAGTGGGGTCTTCTGCTGTTGTAGCCCATCCACCTCAAGGTTGTGCGTGTTGTGGCTTCACAAATGCTTTGCTGCATACCTCGGTTGTAACGAGTGGTTATTTCAGTCAAAGTTGCTCTTCTATCAGCTTGATTCAGTCGGCCCATTCTCCTCTGACCTCTAGCATCAACAAGGCATTTTCGCCCACAGGACTGCCGCAAACTGGATGTTTTTCCCTTTTCACACCATTCTTTGTAAACCCTAGAAATGGTTGCGTGTGAAAATCCCAGTAACTGAGCAGATTCTGAAATACTCAGACCGGTCCGTCTGGCACCAACAACCATGCCACGCTCAAAATTGCTTAAATCACCTTTCTTTCCCATTCTGACATTCAGTTTGGAGTTCAGGAGATTGTCTTGACCAGGACCACAACCCTAAATGCATTGAAGCAACTGCCATGTGATTGGTTGATTAGATAATTGCATTAATGAGAAATTGAACAGGTGTTCCTAATAATCCTTTAGGTGAGTGTATATAGTAATGCCTCGGTAGAAATTAGAAATCACGATCCAGGGGCACTGCAGTACGATCGAAAAGGTCCCCTTTTCATGCATGCCACTTATATGTACTGTACTAAAATGTTCCTAATTGGTTACATCAATATTTTTGGTTGTTTGCTTTTGGAATTAGCAGGAAAATTAATGGTTTGAAAAAAGATTATCAAATGGCAAAAACTTAATGTTAGAGACTAGAGAGATGATGCTCTCTGCATTTCAAAAAGAGAAAATGTACAATTGAGGTCCAGGCATGTTGTTTGTTTTTTATAAAATTACTCGACATCTCATCATATTTTCCATTCTCATATTAAAAGGCATGGAGTATTGGCTGTCATAACATCTTTATTTTCCTCACTGCTATCATGTCCATTACTTCAGAAGCCTGGCTCTATTCCTGTCAGCACATGAAACGGAATTGTGGGTAACTGCTCAATCCCGTCAGTTTTTGTTTAATTCCAGTAGTCAACATGTCAAGAGATGGGATGCTCCATACACAGCATACAGAGGGGGAAAGGCTACATAAATCACTGACAGAAACAAACTAGCATGAAACATCATTCTGGATACAAACTGCCAGGGCAAGATGTTGATTCATATTTAATTTCCTTTGAGTGCATTCCTGCATGAAATATCATCCAAATGCAAATTCATTTTGATAACTTTATACCGATGACTGAGAGAATGGACTGTCATCTCTAAGGGGAAATAACTCTTTTGTTACTCATTACTAATTGCATGTTGTAAATCTATTTGAAATTCAAATGTAGCCATGTTAATTTGATATCTGAGTAATGGACGTTGTATTGTCAAATTTAAAATTTAGACAGAAAGGAAATATAATCTCTCACTAATTATTGCCTTCACACATCCTTTTCCGAAATGGAAATGAAAAATATCATATACTCAAAAATAGCGCGTTTACTGTAAATTAGATTTGATTTGGCTAATTGCATACATGATGAAATCAAAGTGGGCACAAAAGTGTCCTTAGCATGTTTTTCAGTTACCACATATCACAGTGATTCACATTCACACACAAACGTACCTTCAGCATGCTTTATATAAGGACAAATAATCTGGAATCAATAGCCCTTATCCCCTGTCTACCAGTGATTTCTATCATAGTGAACAAATTAAATTGTAGCTAAAGGCAATCAGTTAATGAACCAGCAGTCTTGAAGCTCATTCTGTGTCTTTGTGTGTGTGAATTCCACTGGATGACTTTGCATTGAAACTGATTAGATTATTCTGGAAATATACACAATGCAGTCCATAAGCCTGAGGTCACATTTCTTTAATCTGGAAATAAATAGAATTTTTAGGATTTTAAAATGTTAAAATGAAATAAATGTTATGTAAAATTAATAACTTTTCATATTGTGAAATAAATACTTTCTAGGTCACTAGTCAGGCATATTTGTGAATTGCTTTCATTGAAGCACAAGATTCTGAACATTCTTAAATCATGCTTATAACGTGCATCAACAGTTTACATCAGCGTGAGTTAATGCTTTCATTAAAGCAAAAGGAAAGCTAAGGTAACTACAGTTCAAAAGTTTTGGATTTTAAAATGTTTTTTGAAAGATGTCTCTTATGCTCACCAAGGCTGCATTTATTTGATTAAAAATAAGCAAAACCAATAGTGAAATATCATTACACTTTACTGCTTACTATTTTAATAATACATTTTTTTAATGTATTCCTGGTGATGACAAAGCTGAATTTTCAGCATTATTACTCCAGTCTTCAGTGTCCTTCAAAAAATCATTCTAATACACTGATTTGGTGAACATTTCTTGTTGTTATCAATGTTGAAAACAGTTCTGCTGTTTGAACAGTGATAGATAGATTTTTCAGGATTCTTTTATGAATATAAAGTTCAAAAGTACAGTGTTTATTTGAAATTTATTTTAATCAATTTAATGCAATTTTATTTTATTCATTAAAAACATCTTACTGACCCCAAACCTTTGAACTGTAGTGCATAAATGCAATATAAACACTTTCAATTCAACTTTGCACTCAGACTGCTATGTTAATATTTTCACTAAATGCTCCTATATTCACTAGTGGTCGCAGTCAGACTTTTGGACCCCACAGTATTTGCACTATATATAGCCCATGATTTACATGCACTCAAAATGCAGCAATTCCATCTTAAAAACATATGAGTTTCGGATAGTTTTTTTTGGAGTAGCTATGGCCTTGCACGCCTGCACAAGCTCGGATTGGTACAGCGTATCTGCCTTTTATGATAAAACTAAAGACTCTTTGGAGATATGAAGAATGCAATACTACTCTATAGGTACTCAAGATTAACATAAGACTGGCAGAAACTGTGTGTTATGTACCATTTAAAGAGCCCCTATGGATTTTTGAAAATTACCTTTCATGTAGTGTGTAACATAGTTCTAAGTGAATGAAAACATCCTGCAAAGTTTTAAATCTGAAAGTGCAGTGTATATAAAGTTATTGTCTCTCAAAGGTAAGAGTCGACTCTGAGTCAATTAAAAGAACAGTTTTTCAAACGAGTCGCAAGCCGTTTTGTTGTGACATCACAACGAAACATTAGCATATTGCCCGTCCGCTTATTGCGCGCGCAGACAACAGGGAAAACTTGAACCACCTCAAACACTGAAGCTGATTCACACTGATACCGGATAGCATCATGTCGAGAAGACGCTGTGCTCTACAATGTGTTTATTGTGTTTCATATTGTGTAGGCTAACCGGCTAACTCACATTATTACTGTCTTACTGAAATACTACTGCTAAGCAGCTGTGGGCCACTGTTACCTAAAACTGTCTATTAATGCAGATTGTCTGTCGTTCTTACTACTTTGAGTAAAGATATAGGAGGAAAGATTTGTTCAATGTTTCCATCAGTCATTCACGTTAGTGCTCGGTTAACATATGTGCTGTTATTGATACAGTTCCCGCATGTGCACTGCAATAAATTAAAAACACACACACAGGTTTGTTGATGGACACACACTTGTTAATGCTGATGGTGAGGAATTACAGTTGAAACATTTCATAATGTACCTCAAACTGAGCAGCATCACTGAGAAATGTCCTGCTCAAGGTTCGGGTTGAATAACTAGTTCTTCCATTGTTCCATCATCGATTTAGACTCACACTGGGATTGATGTAAAATCAGCATCATCGTTACTGTCTTTACAGTGTGTACTATCACTGAGCTTTAGGAAGCCTCCGCACGGAGCTGGAGTACAGTTATGGTAATGGAAGTTTAGCTTCCGAAATACGCGCTGTACGCGGTAGACCAATCACAACAGACTGGGCCATCTGACCAATCAGAGCAGATTCATCCATCAAGTCGTTTGAGAATCATTGAACATTGTGGTGATGTGCAATGTATATTATGAGAAAATGAAATGGTTTTGACTTTTGGCACTTTTAGTGAATGCTATTTTTTTGAGTGTGTGACGATTACATTGTTTTCAGGCAAATGCAATGCTCAATACAACACTATGTGCTAGTTTAAAACTTCATTTGAACATAAAATTCTGAACTAATTTGCTGTTCTCTTCTCCCAACTTGCAAGAATCAACTGTTAACTTCTTAAACTGTGGCCTTACGTAAATGCTTGTTGCAGCAGTTTTTTTACCCACTTGACCGTTCCATAGAGGTTCACATTTCTCTTACTATGTGCAAAGCCAGCATTATAGTGCAAAAATTGTTATAATCATAAGTGGAGGCACTGATGCAAAACTTGCCCAATACATATCAGGACAAGCAGGCAATGTCAGCTTCTGGCCATATTTGCAGACATCTATGTTTTGTCGTTAGAAACAGGGTGTTTTTGCATTTATCCAGTTACAAACAGTTGGTGTTCATGTAAAAATTTAAAAGATTCAATTAGCTAAGTGCTGAATGTGATGTTAGATAGTAGTGTTCCTAATGGATTGTGCGGCATAGAGCATATTGCAGATGATAACTATAAAGTTCTGGGGAGGCAAAAAATGTTCTGATAAGGATCATTAGGTTTTTGTTGAGAAATATAAATGCTAGTCATTTTTTGTTGATGATCAAGACATGTCTTTCCACTCAGGCTGCGGCTGATTCCCGCATATCACAAGCCAGTGTTTAATCAACCCTACAGTTCAGAGCTAGAGATGTTTTCAAAGGTTAACTTCAAGTTAAATAATGCTCTACAGTTTTCACTTTGCATTTTAATAACAGCTGATTCATTTTAAGTTGCCACATTACATTATTCGCCCTTTAGTAGATGCATTTGTATTCAAAGTATCTTACACTATAGGGACGAAAAACATGGAGATTACAGTTTTTCTCAACTGCTTTGGTGCATTTTTTCAGTCTTAACATTCTCTAAACTGGAAGTGCAATTGTCACAACTGTTTGCTAGAACATCTGAACTCTATTGCACATCTGCAAAATGTAGTTACTCACACAAAACATTTAATTCATGCTTAAAAACCTAGTTATTGTGTCAGTAAAATTGGCCAATGCCACCAAAATAAGAAGTGTTTTTGTCATCTTGTGAGCCATACTGGTCAAAATGTTTAGGAAATATTTGTTATATACAAATGTCATGTCATTGTTTTTATTTTTTATTTTTTTACTTTTTGCTTTCTAACTGCTTTCTATTCTATACAATAATGTCAGTTTTGTGTAGAAAACTGACATTATTGTATAGAAGCACTGAGCTTTTTACTGGTAAAATTTAACTAAGTAAAATTGACTGGGAAAAGTCAATAATGTAGTACACAAAAAGAAAATGAACATTTGTATTTATATAGTACATTTATTTTTTATAGTACACCCTGACTGGTCTGCGGCTATGCAGCCTCATACGCAACAAACTGCGATGCACTGTGTATTCTGACACCTTTCTATCAGAACCAGCATTAACTTCTTGAGCAATTTGAGCTACAGTAGCTCGTCTGTTTGATTTGACCACACAGGCCAGCCTTCGCTCCCCACATGGATCAATGAGCCTTGGCCGCCCATGACCCTGTCACCGGTTCACCACTGTTCCTTCCTTGGAGCACTTTTGATAGATACTGACCACTGCAGACCGGGAACACCCCACAAGAGCTGCAGTTTTGGAGATGCTCTGACCCAGTCGTCTAGCCATCACAATTGGGCCCTTGTCAAACTCACTCAAATCCTTACACTTGCCCATTTTTCCTGATTCTAACACATCAACTTTGGGGACAAAATGTTCACTTGCTGCCTAATATGTGTGTATGTGTGTTTTTCAATTTAACAAACATTCCATGTTATAAATATATATGGAATATAACATGTCTGACAGATTATGATCACTGAATGGATCATCTTCAGTCCTCACACCTACTTCAACACTTGGGCCAAATACAGGAAATACGTCATGTAAGTAGACAAGTGGTCAAGTGCAAAGACAGCAAGTGTGGGTATTTAAACAGGGCAGAAATGTCCTGCCCTGTCTTCCTGTTTCAATTACGTCAACACATTGAATAATGCTGTGGATTTCAAGGCACTTCAGTGGGCCTTTAAGTGCCTTGTTCAAGGGCACAATGGTGTTAGTGCATGGATGATGCCACCTGGGACCTGAAATTACAACCTTTAGCTTAGCAGTTAAGATCTTCAGCCACTCAGCTGCTCCATATTTTATGTCATGAACACAGCAAAAACTGTCACGGTGCTGGTTATTTCCTTTAAAATGTAACTAGACTGCCACCATTCCTTAGTATTGTTGACATTCTGCATAGTTGTATACATTTTGAGAGGTTTTTGATGACTAGATGAAGTAGTCCCACTATCATTAACTCTCTGCAATGGCATCTAAGAGAGCAGTCATACAGGGCAAGGGTACAAGGGACACATCCATCCCCTCACATTAACTCACTGCCATTCTTCTCTCACTTCAGGCTAGAAAGAGGAGACCTTTTGAAACAGAGCTGATGAGACATAGCCTAAGGCCAGGGCATAATGTTGATCAATAATGATAGTCGCCATTCCTAGTTAGGTTAATGGAAGCAGTAAATGGTAACTAAAGCGACAGCCTCTCCTTCGTGACAGGGTTAGGGTGCTATTTTAAGGCTGTTGCTCTGTCTCTTAGTCACTACCTTGTTGACAAGAGCGCTTAAAGTCATCATTGTGGCTGGCACTGTGGTTGTAATAATGTGTGACATTGTTTATGTTCTGTATTATTCTGGTTTGTTTCTTCCAGTAAATTAGGTTGAATTTAGAAAATTCTGTTACTGAACACTGTTGCTTCCATCTGTTTATTTATTCATTAACCAGTTTGCTGTTTATTGGACAGTGTGACACCTCTTTCCGTCACATTTTTCTCTATCTACAGGCTGCAAGCTGCATTTATGTATTATGCATAGATCACAGAATTACTGCAGTGCAGTTTTGTGTAGTTGCTTCACCAAGTGACAGAAAAACTTAATACTATCATACTGCTGCAAGAAATTAAAACAATTCACATTATTATGTGGTCTTCACAAAGAGGACAAATGTTTTTATATAAAACTCAATATGCTGGTCAACAGAGGAAAGCTTCTACGGCAAAAACAGCAACAGAGCATTTCATATAATATATATATATATATATATATATATATATATATATATATATATATATATATATATATATATATATATATATATATATATATATATATATATATATCAACCAATCACATGGCAGTTGCTTCAATGCATTTAGGGGTGTGGTCCTGGTCAAGACAATCTCCTGAACTCCAAACTGAATGTCAGAATGGGAAAGAAAGGTGATTTAAGTAATTTTGAGCGTGGCATGGTTGTTGGTGCCAGACGGGCTGGTCTGAGTATTTCACAGTCTGCTCAGTTACTGGGATTTTCACGCACAACCATTTCTAGGGTTTACAAAGAATGGTGTGAAAAGGGAAAAACATCCAGTATGTGGCAGTCCTGTGCGCGAAAATGCCTTGTTGATGCTAGAGGTCAGAGGAGAACGGGCTGACTGATTCAAGCTGATAGAAGAGCAACTTTGACTGAAATAACCACTCGTTACAACCGAGGTATGCAGCAAAGCATTTGTGAAGCCACAACACGCACAAACTTGAGGCGGATGGGCTACAAAAGCAGAAGACCCCATCGGGTACCACTCATCTCCACTACAAATAGGAAAAAGAGGCTACAATTTGCACAAGCTCACCAAAATTGGACAGTTGAAGACTGGAAAAATGTTTCCTGATCTGATGAGTCTCGATTTCTGTTGAGACATTCAGATGGTAGAGTCAGAATTTGGCGTAAACAGAATGAGAACATGGATCCATCATGCCTTGTTACCACTGTGCAGGCTGGTGGTGGTGGTGGTGTAATGGTGTGGGGGATGTTTTCTTGGCACACTTTAGGCCCCTTAGTGCCAATTGGGCATCGTTTAAATGCCACGGCCTACCTGAGCATTGTTTCTGACCATGTCCATCCCTTTATGACCATCATGTACCCATTCTCTGATGGCTACTTCCAGCAGGATAATGCACCATGTCACAAAGCTTGAATCATTTCAAATTGGTTTCTTGAACATGACAATGAGTTCACTGTACTAAAATGGCCCCCACAGTCACCAGATCTCAACCCAATAGAGCATCTTTGGGATGTGGTGGAACGGGAGCTTTGTGCCCTGGTTGTGCATCCCACAAATCTCCATCAATTGCAAGATGCTATCCTATCAATATGGGCCAACATTTCTAAAGAATGCTTTCAGCACCTTGTTGAATCAATGCCACGTAGAATTAAGGCAGTTCTGAAGACGAGGGGGTCAAACACAGTATTAGTATGGTGTTCCTAATAATCCTTTAGGTGAGTGTATATATATATATATATATATATATATATATATATATATATATATATATATATATATATATATATATATATATATATATATATATATGGAATGGATGTTATGGTCACATATTTATTCATTTTAAAGTGCGATCATCATTTAGTTTTGTATATTGCCAACAATTTATTTTTCAATGAATGCTACCCGAAATAATAAAATACTTCCTGCTAAAATAGGACATTACTGATATACAGCAATTATTCCTGCATTGCTTTAAAATGTGAAAAATACAACTAATTTACTTGACCTGACATCCCAAAAATGGAGAAGTGCTTGTTTGTGCAGTAGTTACAGTATATCTGTCTTGGCATACACAATATCTATTAAAGAGGCCATATTATGCCCTTTGACAAAGTCTTGATTTTGTTTATGGGGTCTATTTGAATATGTTTTCATGCTTGAGTGTTCAAAAACCTATTTTACATTAATACAGCACCTCTCTTCCCAGTCTGTCAGTAACGCTCTGTTTAGTTCCTGTGAAGTCCCTCCTTCTGAAAAGTACAATGTGCTCTGATTGGTCAGCTGGACCAGTGTGCAAGAAAAAAGAAAAAAGAAAAAGAACGAGACTCGTACGATGAACATAATTTCTGTTTCTGCATTCAGCCTATGGGGACTTGACCGAATGACTCGAAGCTGAAGACTTGAGAGATGAACTAATCTTTTCTGTTTCCGGTGACTGCATAGCCTTGCCTACACTGTCAGAAAAAAAGGTACATTACTGTCACTGGGGCGGTACCCTAAGGTACAAAACCAAAAAGGTACTAATATATACCTTTAAGGTACTAATACACACTCTTAAAGTACTGATATGTACCTTTTAAGGTACTAATATGTACCATTTAGGGGTGAGTAAAGTACAAAGATGTACCTTTTCACTTTTGTACCTTAGGGTACCACCCCAGTGACAGCACTGTACCTTTTTTTCTGACAGTGTATAGGCTGGGACTTGATGAACGAATGACTCGAACCCGAAGACTCAAGAGGTGAACTAATCAATTCTGTTTCCAGTACATAACATACAGGATGTTGCGCATGCACGGTCAACACAAAATTAACGAATCACTCTCTGAGACAACTTATTGTTCTCGAGTCACATTAAAGATTTGTTCAAAATGAACGAATCGTTCATGAACGACACACCACTACAACAAACTACTAACACAACTCAACCAGGCCTCTACCCTTGACCCCGTGACTAGAGAATTATTTAAATAAGGAATATCGTGACGTGTACGTTCCCGAAAGAAAATGCAAGACTACAATGGAGGCAGTTCAGGGAGTTCAGAAACAGTGCTTACTGACATAGAGAATAACTCCTTTTAGAGTGACTTTGTGTTTTGAAACTTTGCAGACTTTTTTCATGCTCAAACAGCACCATTACACACTAACAAAAGAAAATGTAAGAAAGCATAATAGGTCCTCTTTAAATAACAATATGCATGTATTTGTGAGAAAAAGAGATACTGATAAACATTGATTCTGTCCAGGCCACTATTTGTTCACACAACTATTTGTTTAGAGCACTAAATGCGGCAATGATCATACGCAGTCTGGCAATCAAAAAGAGAGACAATTGCATTCTATAGGCCAATTCACACTGCACTGAAAGACACCAACAGATGGCAACTTTCTCTGGTTTTGTCAGTTACCCCTGTTGGAGTCTGTTGGAGCTTGTTTTTAGCAGATTGAACATGACGAATCTGCATTTGTCGGTTTTGGAATGTGTGAGGACTGACGTTCTGTATGTTGCCATTGGTCTGCATATGTCAATGCAGTGTAAACTGGCCTTAAAACTGCCATGGTTGGCAGTTGGTTGATATCTGCTATATGACCAGCAGCACAATGGACATAAATGTAACAATGCAACATAAGTGCAGGTTACACTGTTGTTGTCAATCACTAATGTTAGGCCTGACAGCCTCTCTCAGCTACAAGAAATAGCAGTAAATAGAGCTATTGTGCAGCCATAAAGTAAGCTAAAAATCTTTGGGTATAATTAGGAACACATAAAAAAAAACAGCCTAGGAAAAACGTGCCTGTAGCAACATTTCTGCAAAATAATATTATGTTGAGTCGTGCAGGTTTTGCAACAGTTTCCAAGTGAAATGTCCAGTGAGTGTTGCAAAAAGCTTGTTCAGTTTTATCCAAAACAGATGAACAATGAATCTGTCAATGTTTAATTATGTTGGTTTTATACGCATCACCACAGTTCTGAATTTAAACATCCGGTGAATGGCACTAATAGGTTAATTCTCCATTGCGCTTTAAAATAACATACATCTACACTTAAGCCTAAACCTACCAGATAGTTTTAACAAAAGAAAATGTGACATAAAAACACAATTGCTGAAGCAAGCAATTTTGCCATTTTAGCTTGTTACTAGAAGTCTTTGAGCTCTTTTGTCGTAACTGTTTCACGGGACTCACACCGGAGCACTCCGCATACAATTCTGTACCAGCTGAGCTACCGAGCAAGTTTAATATATCAGAAAGGGAGCTTGTTATGTTATGCAAACTCCGAAATGTATTCGTTCACTAATCATACACTCTGTTAAAAAGTGTTTTAAGGTCATACTATAATATTTTGCAGGGAGCCACGTACCTTATATAAATACCTTATTAATCCATAATATAGCTGCTTTTGCAGTAAATAGAATTTACTGTAATCATAATTTTGAATTAAAAAAAAGGTTTAAAAGTTCTTGCTGTTTTACTGCCTCAAGTGTTCATTTCTGTTGGAAACTGCAGCGATATGTATTGGTACGTATTTTGCGTTTTGACAAAAAGGTACGTTTGTCCAACGAGCATGTGTTGAAAAAAAAAGAGAAAAAACGAACAAATGTAGGGCGAGACTTGATTTTGTCCATTGGAAATTAATTGGATGGTTGTGGTTTGCTATTGCTGTGATCTCATGTGAGTGACAGGTTGTCCTGCCAGTAAACACGTCATCAGAGAAGAGATGTCACTGCAAGAAGGAGGTAAAGTTATTTTGATTAAAGATCACAAGAGAGTATGAATTAGAAAAAAATAATGATGTGCAAAGGTAAACTATTTAAGTTCTTTTTTAACTGTATTGTGACATGGGACAAAATGGACAAAAATAACAGAACCTCTCTTGGTTTAATGAACTGTTTGGAAAATATTACAACAGTGGAAGAAACTGTTACTGAAATTGTTACAATTGTAAATTTGTGTTCCCAGCTCACTTTGGGATCATTCCACAATAAAATAAAACAGCAGGGCTGCTTGAAAGAGGTCAGAATAACAGTATAACTACCATGTTCTTCTCTTCTTTTTAACCTAGTGGTTAAGAATGGCTGGTAACTTAAAGGTTCACTTTCAGAAAAAAAAAGGTACAAAGCTGTCACTGGGGTACAAAAGTGAAAAGGAAAAGGTAAAAGTACATAATTGTACTATTAAACTTTGTGATCAATTGCCAAATCGAAAGATTTTGTGAAAAAAATTAATACTTTTATTCAGCAAGGATGCATTAAATTAATCAAAAGCAATCACAAATCAAAAGCATTCACAATGGTTTGTTTTGTGATGGTTGTTCTTGAGTTTCTTGTTTGCCCTGAGCAGTTAAGGGGGGTGGTGGGCGGGGTTTGCTGGGGGATGAAGATCTATATAATATAATATAATTTTTTTCAGAAGCAACAGAAGATACTTACATGTTTCCCCGAGGACAAATTAAGTACAATGTACAAAATCTTCAAATTCAATACGTTTTCACACCTGTCTCTTAATACATTGTGTTTCCTTCAGGAGCATCAGTGAATGTTTGAACCTTTTTTAATATTTGTGTTTGAGTCCCTCAGTTGTCCTCAATGTGAAAAGATGGATCTCAAAATCATACAGTCACTGCTGGAAAGGGTTCAAATATGTAAAAGATGCTGGAAAACTGAAGAATGTGCAGGACCTGGAGGATTTTTCTGAAGAACTTTGGGCAGTTTAACTGCTCAAGACAAACAAGAAATTCAAGAACAACCATCACAAAACAAAAACAGCCGTGGATCATCCAAGGAACGACACACAGTATTGAGTATCAATGGTTCATAAACTTTTGAACGGGGTCATTTTTATAAATTCAGCTATTTTTCGTCTTGTGGACTATATGTAAACATTTTAATGTAAAATATCTTATTCAGGACAGTAATAAATAAAAAATAATATGCATTTTGTATGATCTCTTTATTTTGTTAAAAATATTCACATTTTTACAGATTCTGCAACCAGTTCACATACTTTTTTCTTGCAACTGTATATGCCATTTATTTATATTCCAAGAATCCTGAAAAAAATGTATCAAAAAATGTATGTACCCTTGCCTCATTTAGTATACGCAGTTCTACGAATATGAAAATTAGCCCCGCCTCCTCTCGCACCAGCTCAGACATCCACTTGTTGACGATCACATGTTGACGTGATTGGTTACAAGGTAGTTTGTGACGCCAGAAACACCAGCGATTTCAAACCGCGTTTTTCACTGCAGTTGAACAAAACACTCAGCAATGGTGTTGACTTATGAATTGGCCACATGGTTTGTCTGAAAGCATATTAAAAACACCACAGACATATAAACAACAGTAAAAGCTAGATTTTCACCACAGGGGACTTGGGGACACAGGAAAGAAATCTTACCAACCTCAGAATTTTAAAAGGTAGTGTATGCTTTCACTGACAGGTGCAGAGAGCTTGTCAGGGGTCAAGGTTTGGCTGGTTAGCATGTCTGGTAAAAAAAAAAAAAAAAAAAAAAACTTTTGTTTGAGTTTTGATGTGATACAATTTTATGAAAGCAACATGCTAAATATTTTAACACAAATTTCGCCAGCCACAGATGTGTCTTATCTTTACTGTCATATTTTGAGACAAAAACCATACCGCCATGACTCATAGCATACTCAAAATTGACATCCATTTTTCTGTCCACAGACACATTACTTCCATTTCATCATTTCTTGTCAGACTATAGAGTATTATAGTAGTACAATGCACTGAATGCAGAGTATTCCTCATATTTCAGTAACAGTACTTGGCCTCAGTGATATCCACCACATCAGAGCATCCTTCCACATCAGATTGTAGAGCATTTCATTTATTTTTTATTGCATTTTTCATTTCACAACTGAAGACATTCCTAACTTTTCCATGACAGTGGTTTTCTTCAGACAACTTTCTGAGTATACGGTTACTGTTCACAACCATGATTGCCATTCTTTGCACTTCAAAATACACGTCATATACAACTTGCTTTTACAAAAAAAAATTTATGCTCTGAACACGTCAAAAGGAAAGCAGCTTTTACCATCTCAAAGTAAAATCTGTGTTAAAGCATCCTTACATCCAATGGAATGTTTCATCTGTGGTTGAGCAGATTGGACTCGGCAGTATCTTTTGACACAAATTGCGTCCAAGTTCTCAAGTATATGTATGTATGCATGTATGCATGTATGCATGTATCGATGGATGGATGAATGGATGAATGGATGGATGAATGGATGGATGGATGGATGGATGCATGCATGCATGTATGCATGTATGCATGGATGGATGGATGGATGGATGGATGGATGGATGGATGGATGGATGGATGGATGGATGGATGGATGGATGGATGGATGGATGCATGCATGTATGGATGGATGGATGGACAGTCAGTCAGTCAAAATAATAAAACAAAATAGACAAAACATTAAGCCTGCTGTAGTTCAGCAAGAATATCACTCAAAGCAGTACAGCATTACATTGATCCCTCCTGTTCTACAAAACCTTTCTCAAACAAACTGCAAACGCTCCCCAGCCTGCTGTTAGACGGTAGCTGTAGATTCACACCAACTTCATTGAATTAAAGCGCAATTGAATTCAAGGGCTGGGATGGGAGACTTGTTATTTTTCCATACACAAAAGCAATAGCAGTCTTGGGCTGCTATACATTAAAGTGAATAGCGATCAAATAAAGGAGATGTGTCTTGCTCAGGTAAGTGACCATCCTTGCCCAATTAAAGCAGTAGATCTGACACAGGGCTCCTAGGGTGCAAGCACAGTTCACTCAATAAATATTGACCGTTATGTTCCGAGTCTCTCTCTCATTTCTAGCCAGTCCAACTTTCTCTTTCTTTCACTCTTTTCCAATCAGTCTTACAGCTGCCTCAGTGACAAGTACACAACTTTGTCTGTCTCCAGGGGATAAACCTCACCCCACTTGTGCTTGTTACACAAAGGAAACTGCATTTCTGTTTGTCTTGGAGAAAACGTGACTCAAAGCAACAGAAATAACGCTAGCAATCTCTTTTTTTCATAGTGCCAATTTTGTCCTATTGAAAAGCAAACTGAAACCGAGAACTCATTGTGCTTTCTATCCCTCTCTTCATTATTTCAAAGAGAGATGGAAATGGCTTTTTTTCCTTCACTACAAACAGCAAGACAAACACACAATCTTAAATCAGACTAAAGGAGCAAAACAAAAGCCTTTGATTTCCATCTAACAGGATGCGGATTAAAAAGCAACTTCACCCAAAAATTCTGTCATCATTTCCCTCATGTTGTTCCAAACCCTTAAGGCTTTTGTTCATATTCAGAATACAAATGAAGATCTTTTTAATGAAATTTGAGAAATTTCTGTCCCTCCATTGACAGCTACGCAACAAACACTTTGATGCTTCAAAAAGTTCACAGAGATCGTAAAACGAATCCATATGAATTGAGTGGTTTAGTCCAAATTCTCTGAAAAGACATGATCACTTTATAGGCTGAACAGATTTAATTTAGGCTTTTATTCACATATAAACGTTCATTAGTTCACATATCAGTTGTGGTAAACAGAACCTCAAGCATGTTCATTTGACGTGCGAGAACCAATGAGGTTCATTCTCATGTTACGCAGCACATTTGAGTTTCCACAAGAACCAATAAGGTTCATTCTCGTGTGTTACGCAGCACGTTTGAGCTTCAGCAAGAACCAATAAGGTTCATTCTCGTGTGTTACGCAGCACGTTTGAGCTTCAGCAAGAACCAATGAGGTTCATTCTCATGTTACGCAGCACATTTGAGTTTCCACAAGAACCAATGAGGTTTATTCACATGTTACACAGCACATTTGAGCTTCCGCAAGAACCAATGAGGTTCATTCTCGTGTTACGCAGCATATTTGAGTTTCCACAAGAACCAATGAGGTTCATTCTCGTGTTACGCAGCATATTTGAGTTTCCACAAGAACCAATGAGGTTCATTCTCGTGTTACGCAGCATGTTTGAGCTTCAGCAAGAGGTTTGTTCTCGTGTTTCAAGCAGGTTCAGTTGAGCTTTTGTTTATGTTCGCTGATCAATGTTTATATGTGAATAAAAGCCTAAATTCATCTGTTCATCATATAAAGCGACCATCGCCCTTCAGAAAATTTGTACTAAGCCGCTCAATTCATATGGATTAGTTTTACGTTCTCTTTATGAACTTTTTGAAGCAGCACAGTGGTAGTTGTGTAGACTGTCAATGGAGGGACAGAAAGCTCTCAGATGTAATTAAAAATATCTTAATTTGTGTTCCAAAGATGAACAAAAGTCTTACGGGTTTGGAACGATATGACATGATGTAATTAATGACAGAATTTTCATTTTTGGGTGAACTATCCCTTTAACAATTGAAAAAGAGTTTGATTAAGAGTTTGATTACCCAAAAATGTTACATTTACTCACCATCATGCTGTTTTTCATGTAGTGACAGATCTCTCAATTCAAAAAACACACAAAAAACACCATGTAAATGAATCTTTCAGCCATGAAACTCCATTTGCGTTCTGACACAGTCTCAGCCAATCACGATTTCACATATTCATTACTATTTCACTTTATAACCACAACAGAATATATTCTTATTCTAGTCCTCCACCTCCCCAGCACCACCTGCCTAGATCTGCTACAGGGGGAGCAGCAGCAGCAGCAGCATGTTTCCATTAATCTTATGTCCTGAGAATTTACCAGAAGCAAGTCATACTTGCTCTGCAGCTGCAGCCAAAGCTCCAGCAGCAGTATAGCAGATCCAGTCCGCCAAAACCAAACCTATGTACATTCAATTTACATTAATAAAATGTCTTCCCGAGAGTTGTCATGACTGAAAAGTAGTTTATCCGTCATGTATATGCCAGGTAACTTTGTATGAAGAACAAACCAATATGTAAACAATTATTCACTGATAATCTTCCCTCCAGCAAGCTGTTACCTTGAGTGGCATGTGGATTAAGTCAGTGAGATGACCTTGAGAGAACTGAATCAGTGAACAAATCATACTTTTGAGTTTTGACTTGGTTCATCATCATCAGTTTAAATCACTCTCAAATTAATATGAGAAATTGTTTGTAAAGCAACAAAAGGTAAATAGTGAGTATTCATTTTTGGGTGAACTATTCATTTAATTAACCTGTCGCATAACAGATTGTCAGATAAGTGAAAAGGTCCTGGTAGAAATTGGAGTCAGTGCAAAAACACACATCCACTAGGCATTTTCTTTTATTATTAATCATACAATAAAAACATTGTCCCTTCAAAGCAGGAATAAATAAGCACCAAGCATGTGCAAAGACCTGTGGAAAACAAATTACAACCTAAATTCACAGTGCTGGGACTTCACAGCGAGGGGAGCACACTCATCTGTGCATCTTAATTAGCAGTTCTGTCATTGTGAGCATCTTTGCACAGTGGAAACTGGTTAGGTCGTATGACAAAACATCTGTACAGCAACCTTTTCTTACTTTTATTTATACATTACATTTATTTCAATATTATAGGTGTGGTATTATACCCATTTGTTCCACCCAAATATCTTCTTTTACATGCCTGTTCTCTGCTTACGCCAACAGTGCATGTGGTCATTTAAATGTGTTAACTAATTTTCCGTTATCAGAATAAGGTCATAAACGGCTTAAGCATTAACCAGTCAGCTCTATTTTTGTCCCTTTGCATGTAAACACAACCTGCATTCTGTTGGCTTAATGAAGTACATATGTGTGATCTGTAACAGGAAAGTGTCCATTTAAAGGGGTCGTGAAATAGGGGTTATCACCTTTTATTCTTCTGGAGCTCCTTCGTGATACTCGAGACCGGTGTGGCGTGGGTGAGGCTCATGCTTTGATTTAATCTTCCATTTGTTCCTCTTGGACTCAAGCGTACGTCAGAAAGTGAACGGGCATCTGTATACTGTGTCCATCCAATGTAGACAGCGTCAGTGATTATAATGGGTTTATTTGCTGTTGACGCGATGCTCGCATCCAGTGTAGGCAAATGTCATCAAGCAACTGAATGCTGGTGGGTGGGGCCTATGGTGCGATGATGTATAACTATTAATTGATATTTTGCTCTGGAGGCAGGCATATGCAAATCTATTTGCCCTTGTGGCATCACAAACCCCACAGTATCCAACAGTGCCATTTTTGGAGTTTGATCAAATAAACGCTTTGGTTATAATAAGGAGGATGTTTTAATGGTAAATAGACATCTTATATGTCAAATGATTTGTTTTCTCATGCCATGACCCATTTGTAAGCACATCCAGACAGAGAAAATGTTTTGCGAAAATGTTTAAATCAGAGGTCTTCTACCCTGCTGCTGGGGACCCACTGTCCTGCAGAATTTAGCTCCAACCCTAATCAAAGACAGCTGAAGCTGATCAAGCTCTTCAGGATCACTTGTTGAAGGCAGTGTGCTGAAGCAGGTTGGAAATAAACTTTGCAGGACAGTGGATCCCCAGGAGCAGGGTTGAAGACCTCTGGTTTAAATTATAAAAATGTGTTGTCATCTCGTGCAGCCAAAGCAGAAGCGGTATAATGAAAATACTGCTCATTTAACATCACGTCACTACCGGGAAATAACCTGATTTTTATTAAAGTCTTGTAAATGTGGTTTACTTGCATTGTTGTGTTATTGGTTTGCAAGTAAACCGGGACATTGGGTTAATTCAATAAACTGATCTGTGGGAGTTATCAAGGTATCAGCGTGTATGTAAACATGCTCAATGGAGACATCAGCAATGTTATTCTAGATCTCATAAAATATTAGAAGTCTATGAAAAATACTTTATCTTTACAGACAGTCCCTATAATTTGATTTACAGGATGATTTATGATGAATGACATCTTATAGTTTCCAGAAGGAATAAGACCACAGCAGACTCCTCTTTTCTCCAGAGGTCATTTTCGAGAAGGACACTGACAACAGAGCTGGCAAAGATAAAAATCAATCAATACTGCAGTATGAAATTATATTCCCCTCCCAGTATAATCTTCCAGGAAACAACAACTCAACCAGGACTGCCACTAGCCTGAGATGATAAAATGCACCCATTCTGTAAATTAATAATCAACCTAAAATCTCAGTGTGGTTTTACTTTCATGGTTTAGGCAGATAATTATGTGTGAATGATGCGACAACATTTTAAATAAATAAAATTGTCACAATCATTATCTATATATGACATTGTGTGCACTCATAGAATAATTGCATATCTTTACATTAATTTAAATAAAAAAGATTACATTTAAAATAAGTAGCTGTACAGATTGTGATTCTGAAATTCAGTTCACATGCTCAATGACAAATTTGCTTATATTTGATAGTATTTTTTGTCATATTATAAATACATAAGATTTTTAATAAATGAATGAATGTATTAAAAGACTTTAGTTGCTTAGAACCTTTACTGTTCATCCACTGACCCTTTCCATTGCACAAAAGGTTATTTATAGTGGAATTAAAAAAATAATAATAATTTTATCAATGAAAGGTTCTTTGAGGAACCAAAAGTAATTAAAAGTAAGAACCTTTAAGATTGTATAAAGAAAATCACAGCTTTTCAAAATAGTCTTAGACATTTGGACCCCACTTCATTTATCAAATATGAAAGAGAGTCAAGTGTGGTCTGATTCAAAGGCTCTGTACATTTCTGTTTTCTGTTAACTGTTGTTATTTGAGTGTGAATAAAATATCTGTTGTCCTAAAAGAATACAGCTATAAACTGCTCGCTACCATCTACAATGCATAAGACTATACCTGAAAGAAACTATTCAATAGTGCATCATTCAGTCACCTTTATGTCTGAAAGGAAAACCAAGTCATCAAACACTGCATAAACACACCAACACCCATCCTCTGCGCTGTTTTCCCTAATACGCAAAACCACTTTTGTATCAGCATGGCATGAACAAACAAAGCGATTTATTTTCCTCCACCATCATATTTCCTCTCAAGCAGACAGCAGTGCTCAGTCTTGTTAATGGCTTTGGTATTTGAGTTTATCCGAGTCGGTTCTGGAGTTATGGCAGAAATGTGTTTCTGGCTTGCTGATTCATATACATCATGATTGTTGCAGTCATAACATAAGAGGCCAAAGTGTCACCTTTCGATTCCATCGGCTGGTCACGCTTTATAACCCCTGATTACTCCGTAGCGATCAAATGAATCTGTGTGCACTGAGAACTGTTGCAAGGAAACAATGAATCCACTTTACAGCAAACACTGGTGATGATGTGTTGATGGGAAATCTGTAAGAAATTGCTTACTGGGTGGTTGATTTGGAAAGTATGAAATACAACCGCACATCCCCACAAATTCCTGTTTCTTGTCCCTTAGAAAGTCATAGTGATGCAAAACTTTAGTACACTGTTTCACTCTATATGTACCGTCAAACCAAAATGTATTCAGACACCTTCAACATTTCTCACATGATCACAGTTTATTCGCTATAGTTTAGAAAATGGTAATAAAATATGACAAGAACTCAAGAGTTAAACTGTGTCTGAACAAATTCATCTTAATAATGTGAGATAACTTTGATAGAAAGGTATGTAATGGATTACAATCAACCAATCAGCTGTCAGCTGTTCAATTTAAGTACACAATTAGATAATACCAATTTAGGTCAACCAATGACCAAGCAATGCTTCATTTAGTTCAGCCTGTGGTGTAAAATGTCGCATTAGCAATTCAAGAAAAAACACTTAAGAACAACATGGTCAGGTCAAAGTGTCTGAATCATTTTGGTCCCAAATGTATCACTTTACTGGTAGTCCACTGTATGAAGAATGCTTGGGTATAATATGTCACAGTCTACTTTATTTTTCTATCCTCACTTACATAAATGAACTAGAGTCCTGCACCCACTAGTAAAAAATGATATCTGGTGTCTGAATAATTTTTGGTTTGACTGTATTTATGATATTTCAAATTAAAGAACTCTTTTTCACTTTCAAATTGAGAATGTCAGACCTGATAATTAATCAAAAAACTTCATTTATAGTCAAATCTTAATGGCTAATGTCCTCAAAATATGGCCATTGAAAATACATTTTTATGGAAAAATGGTATAATAAGAAAACATTTTTCACTATTTTTGTGGTTTATGTTATCAAGAAAAACTAAATGATGTCAATTTTATTATGAAATATGTTTAAGTAGTGGACAGACCACTGTAGCAGCCTCAGTTACTTTTAGAACAGGAAAAAACTTTAGAATCATAGCTAAAATTATATAAATATGAAATTATATATACACACTATATTCAAAAATGCATTATATTTTTTACTTAATCTGTTATTGATGTCATTATTTAATATAATAATATAATGCATATTTATATAATAAATCTGTCAAAAAGTAAAAAGATTGTATAAAATATTTTTTTAAATAAAATATTTAGATGCCACTTTCTCAAAAGTTTTTATGACAGTCACCATTTATATGATTACATCTTGACAACGATTTGGACAATAATATTTATTTATTTATTTTAAAGAAAGCAGAGACAGTCCGTGTACGTTCATTCGTTTTTCGATTTAATATTGAAAGTTCAAAGTTGAAAAATTGGAAAAAGGCTTATTTATGTTTTTTTTTTTTTTTTTTATATGTAAAAATGAGAATTCGGCTTGATTTTATATTTTTATGTTCAGGGATAGAAAATGGATTAATGGCTTGAATATTCGATTTCCATGTGTGGCCAGGCATGAAACGTCCCTTCAGTGCAGAATAACAGTCCTCTGCTAGACGGATTCTTAAAGTGTTTATTACAAATAAACTCGTTCTCTATCAAACAACCGGACTAATGCTTTGATACTAATGTGCAGGGACTAGAAAGGGTTTTCTTCTCTGTAGGCGTGAGTTCAACAACCTATGTGCTAGAGAAATATTAGCTGATTATTTCAGAAATATTATGTAGATTATCTCGCATCTGCACCTAGCCTAGAAATCTAGACGCACCCTAGCGGCAGCAAATCTAATTTGCAGCCAGGGTATCTAGCAACTCTCCGTTGGCTTGCGAGCTGGAAAAACCAAACTCTGGTCAGGCCAATCACATCGTGTATAGAGTCGATGAGCGGGCTTAACATAATGACGGCAGAGTTGCCGCGGTTCCGCATGCTACTTGAAAACAAAGAAGCTAGTGAACAGCGGCCTTTCGAATCGGCTTTGGCCATGACTCTGGAAGACTTGGAGTTAAGCTTTTCTTTGAGAATAGAACAAAGAACGGCACTGAGGGGTTCAAAGTTTTTTGAACTATCAACTAGCTCGGCTTCACCTTCTTCGTTGCTCTGGTTGGTTGTAGCGTTATCCTATTGAGTGCAGAGGGAATCTGAAAGACAGCCGTTTATCCCGCCCCTCAGATTGAGCCCTGCCAATGGTGAGTTCCCAGACCCAACATCCTGATGTGGGTCTGGCTTGTCAGACTAATCTGCCCCCACATTACCCATCATTACCCTACTGCAAAGTTGTGTGACCCACTGGATGCAGTTACATTGCAGATGCAGTTACATTGTAGCGAAGCGCAGACCAGTATCAATTTAAGTGTAATTATGCAGCAGTTGTATCTATCATTTAAGACAGTACACTGAGTTTTGGACAAGGGATGAAGCTGATATTTGATAGATATGAAATATATAAATGACATTATTTTGTATCAATATCAGTTTACGATCACAGCACATCTATTGTTTTGCTTGTTATTCAATTATTTTTAGTTTTTTGTTGTTGTTGTTTGTTTGTTTTTAGATAATAGCTTATAATAATTTTTACCTTTTATAAGGGCAATTATTTTAATCTTTTTTTCAAACTAAAAAAAATTCTTGGCATGTAGACCTATTTGCAAACTGTTTTAATGCTGCTTGGAGGATTTACACAGTAATTACAATTACAGAATGTAATGAGATTAAAGTTTTAAATATAAAATTTTGAATTATAAAAAAATAAAAAATAAATCAACCTTTTGAAATATGAAATTAATGACAAAATGAAAGCGATTCTTAGATTATGAGAGTAATTAAGACCCCCAGTAGGTGGCTGCATGTAACAGTCTTATTAATAGTCAGTCAGTGAGTCATTCATTCAACCGTTTCATTCAAAACGCTGATTCATTCAGGAATGAAGCAAGTGGCTGTCTATGGGACACTGAATCATTCACTTAACCGATTCGTTCAAAGAATCAGATTCATTCATGAACAGCACTGTCCAGTGAGTCAGCCGCACAACGGTTTTGTGGCTTTATTTTGCAATAGAATTAATTAATTTGATTTCAGCTTCATCCCTTGTTCAGAACTCAGCATACTGTCTGAAATAAAAGTTATGCCTGCTGCATATTACCTTTTAAATTGATACTGATGCGCTTCGCTACAATGTAACTGCATCTGCGCACTGTCCAGTGGGTCACGTGGCTTTGCCACACAGATTTTGATAGTTGGACAACTCAATAAAACCAGTGGTGTGGGTGCAGTCTGATGGGTAATGTGGATGCAGATGCGAGATAACTTACATTAATATTTCTGAAATAATCAGCTAATATTTCTCTAGCACATAGGTTGTCGAAACCCATGCCTATAGAGAAGAGAACCCTTTCTAGTCCCTGCCCAGCGTGATTTGTGTCAAAGCATTAGTCCGGTTGTTTGATAGAGAGAGTTTATTTGTAATAAACACTTTAAGAATCCGTCCAGCGGAGGACTGTTATTCTGCACTGAACTGTGGAAAAACTGAAAGTGGCACGGGTTGATATTTGGTTGAATAATCAGTGGAAAGGGGCGTGACCATGCCCGCCCACACGTGGAAATCTAATATTCAAACCTTTTATCCATTTTCTATCCCTGAACCTAAAAATATAAAATCAAGCCAAATTCTCTCCTTTTTTTTTTTTTTTTACTTTTTTGAAAAAACAACAAAAATGAATAAATTAACCGTTTCCGCATTTTTTTCAACTTTCAATATTAAATCGAAAAACGAAGGAGCGTAACATACACAGACCAGAGACGTTTCTTTTTTTAGTGCACAAAATTAATCACATAAAAATCAAAATGTGTTTCTGGGTCGAAACAATGCCAAATGATGGTGCAGGGCATATATCAAGCAAGACTGACAGAAAGTCAAACATTTAGAAGAACAATGACCTAGGCACGAGGCTGACGGGGAAAGCAAGCAGGGTGTGAAAACGAAAGACAAATTCAGTTCTCCGCTTGATTGCATTTTAGCGAAACGTGCCCATCCCCCCTCACCCCCCACCCCTCTCCACTAGGTGTTGCATGTAACCTTCAATCTGTTGGGACAGAGCTGCTTTGTACTAAAGTTCCTCCAGCGTTACTCTCTGATGCTCATGTTTTTTCTATTTTATTTTTATCTGTCTCAGACATATGTCCCTCGTCACTCTGTGTTCTTATCAGTCTTCTCTCAGAGTGAAGCCTTGACCACCCTGAGGGAGGAGATGATCTTTCCACCAAATTCACTCTCTCCACTATAGGCCCTTGTGATCCAGAGAGCTGTCACTCATCTTAACCCAGGTGACCCTTGAAGGGAAGAGGTTGGGATGCTGTGGATTACAGTGGTGTGTGTGTGTGTGTGTGTGTGTGTGTGTGTGTGTGTGTGTGTGTGTGTGTGTGTGTGTGTGTGTGTGTGTGTGTGTGTGTGTGTGTGTGTGTGTGTGTGTGTGTGTGTGTGTGTGTGTGTGTTTTGATAGCTGTAAAAGTATACCGGGGCTGGTGTCTTGCTGTGGCAGCTGTCTGTCAAAGATACAATTTTCTCATGCAGATTTGCCAGTCATGACCTTACATGGATACTGCGATAAAAATTCAACTTGTCATTGCATCTGCCATCCAGATGAAACCTTTCAACTTCGACGGCAATCCACTTTACATTAATTTTATTTTCATTAAAAGTTTTTTCATTAAAAGAAGCATATAGTACATTTGATATATCATATAATATATAATACACTACTATACTTTAATATAGCTATGTTTTTTGGAGACAATCACCTAAAGTAGGTCAACGTGTTGAGATCAAATGATTGGCCAAAATACTTTGAACACTTTTGACTCACAGAATAAATTAATATGACTGACTATGAATAGTAACTGCTAGGATACCAGACAGCACAACGAAAACAAAAATTAAGTGAGCCTTCAAAAATATTTTAATTGCAAGCCAAATGTATTTTAAATTACCTGGCGTCATAGCAGAACCTTTTTAAAGTCAACATGAAACTGTTTGTAGCACATTTTACTTACATAATCTGAGTGAAACAGAAATGAATTCAAATGTGTCAGATTTTATCTTGACAGAAATTGATTGTGAAAAGTATTAAAGGGATAGTTCACCCAAAAATGAAAATTAGCCCATGATTTACTCACCTTCAAGGCATCCTATGTGTAAAAGCAAATCGATGGGCTTTTGTAAGAAAAATATCCATATTTAACAAGTTATAAAGCAAAATATCTAGCCTCCAGCAGACCACCTTCCATATTCAACTAACGAAAAAAGTGTGGGGTAATTTTCATTTTTGGGTGAATTATCCCTTTAAGAAAGAAAATGGAGGATTTTATTGTTAACTTTAACTCTCTCCCTGCCATTGACAGAATTCACTGTTCTACTGTATATAGAACAGTGTTATATAGTTTTCACTGTTATACAGTAGGGGGCCCTATTACACATCTTCTGAAAGAATATCTGAATCAAAACACAGGAGAAGCAGAAGCAGAAACAAGCCAAGCATTGCTTATACATATGTTGCAGTCCTTGACAAAATGTGATTTTCTCAGCTTTTTGTTCAAAATGTTTTGTTTTTTATGAGACCTACCCACATTCAAGTGTTGATAAAAAAGAATGCACAAATTATTTTGTCTTCTTTCTTTTGATATATTGTATATTCAGATATTCATACAATTCAACAAAATATTCTGGGGTCCATGAAAGTTTTGTGAAAATTATCAAAAATGATGGCAGTGTCTGACAACTTTTTTCTTTTCTTTTCTTTAAAAAAAAAAAAAAATGCTGGTGGGGAAAGAGATAAGTTCCACAAAAGAACATTTTATTCTATCGTATGTATTGGCACTTTTAATGAACTCAAAAACCAATACACTGAAGAATAATTAGTGTAACAAGAAGTTTTTTTTAATCTCCCAAAAAACGATATTGTCAGGAACGATATAGTGATTTAAGAAGCACAGTCATTACTGAACATAAGATGATCAGTAAGCCATCATGTGCTAACAAAATAAAGTGTCGTTATGCCCTTTGCGCATACAGGTGTAAAGTAGAAGCAGGAGGTGAAACCCCATACCGGTTCCCATCTGTTGAAATTATAACTTAAACAGATTCATTAGTGAACCATGTATAAATACATTTGTGTCGTTCTCGGTTCATTTGCCCCGAAAATAATTTGCAGATTCATTAAATGGGGGAAATTACCCAGAGAGCCTCAGAACTACCCATTTAAAACAACGGATCATCTACTTTCAATTACATATAAAGCGCAGAGGACTACTGAAAAGATCCAGCTGTTGTGCTATTACTGCCGATATGATGTGAAATGGCCCGTTTCTTGTACATACGCTTCAAGGATACCTGCCATACAAGTTTTCAGTTCCATGCATATTTTAATCCATTACGAGGCAATATGAAACATATGAATGACAACACTGATTCATAATAGGATGAATAGCTAGCTAGCTAGATAAGGGGTAGTCTAGCGTAGCCAGACCTTCAGACTGACGGCAGAAGGTCTGGACTCCCCACTGACAAATGTAAAGCAACCAATCACAGTTAGTTTTGTTCTGCGCCTTGTTAGGGGGGTGAAAATGTAACGTTGATGTTCCTGCAATAACAGACTCTTGGACATATTTGAAAGTTTATGCTGCAAACTTGACATACTTCACATACTTTTGATAATCCAGCATTTAGTTGATCCTGATAAGCACTCATTGTAACAGTTGTAAACACAATGGCTTTCTTCTTCCATGCCCCTCATTTTGAGGGTTTGGTGCTATTTTTAACATTTACAGCGTGTGAGTGCGTGAGCGCGCAAGTACACTACAGTTTCACGCCCTTTTAGTATTTATTGGTGTTTGTTAGTTCACATATACACACACACACATAATATATATATATCGAACCGTTGACATGATAATCATAATCAAATCGAATCATGAGACCAGTGACGATTCACACCCCTAATAAACGAGTTGTAGGTGCACATTTATCCTTTATCCTTGGTTTTGACACGTTTGTTACTTGAACAGATTAAATCTAAAACGCATTGTCCATACCTTTGAAAAGCTGGATTTTCCAATCCATTTATTGTTCACTTACCAAAGAAACGAACAACAAAAATAAAGAGACAAAAGAAGCATCTCATGCACTTTACAATATAATCCAAATTAGTTTGACCTTCTTCATGCACAATTCTGTGTTGACTTGACAACCTAAATACATTATGTGGTGTGAAAGACAATTACATAAACCGTCTCGGTTACGCATGGGAGACGTACGTCGGACGTCATCGACGAATTGGGATCACTTCAGGGAGCCCCTATCAGCTTCGAGATCTAGAGAACAGGCCAATGAGAATTGGCGTGCGAGATTTGCATCTCGCGCTTCGCCCCGCAGTGCAGGTATAAACGGAAGCGAAATGCAGCGCACCTTTGTTTTTCACTGAGGAGCCGAACTATTGACTCGGCCTGCAGTGATGGTACAGCAATTGTGGCGACGGGACGTACGTCTCCGTTCCCGCCTTCAGGGAACGAGGGTTACCATACGTAACCGAGACGTTCCCTTTCAGTCGGTCACGTTCGACGACGCCGGACGCCACCGCGCAATTGGGATCCCTTTGGAACACGCCACAGTTGCTACCACTTCCAGCGCCCTGAGAGAGCCCCTCAGACTCCGGCTGTTCCGGGCGGGGAAATTCACGCAGGGAGAGTCAGCTGCTGTTCCGCAAGACCCACTCAGCCGACTGTTGGATAACGCTGGGAAAGCGTGCCCCGGGGGGCCGCTGCGGAAGCCACATCATGCCCGGAGGGAGTTACCATGTGGAGAATACACTTATGGACTGGCCGTGGGCAGTGCTACATACGGAAGTCCCAGGGGTGGCTCTGGCCCATTTTAGGCGGGGGTCCACACCACACTGAGACGGCAGAGTTCGCCGAAGGGAGACTTACCGTGGGGAATACACATATGGGACCGCCGTGGGGGTCACAACATATGGAACCCAGCCTAACACAAGTTCCACCAATGCATACGAGCATTAGGCCTGGCGTCGGACGCTCCGCCACGTCCGACTGCCGAGAGTTGCGGAGGACTCGACAGGGTTCGCCATGCTGGGGAACTCGACTGGAGCATAAAAGCGCACGTATCCGTTCCATGGGGAAGGGAGTGGCGCAGCAAGCCGACACTTAGAACGGGCACTTCGGTGTTACTGACTATGGGAAGTGAGCACACAGGAAGATACCAGCTCTACACGTAGGCTATAGAACCTAGCGAACGTGTTGGGTGTCGCCCAGCCCGCAGCTCTACAAATATCTGCCAGCGAGGCGCCACGAGCCAGCGCCCAGGAAGAAGCTACACCCCTGGTGGAGTGGGCTCTTAACCAGAGCGGGCAGGGCACGTCTTGGGTTTCATACGCCAAGACGATGGCATCCACTATCCAGTGGGCCATCCTCTGCTTGGAGACAGCCTTTCCCTTCTGCTGTCCTCCAAAACAGACGAAGAGCTGCTCTGAGGTCCTGAAGCTTTGCGTTCTGTCCACGTAAGTCCGCAAAGCACGGACGGGACAGAGAAAAGCTAGGGCTGGGTCTGCCTCCTCCGAAGGCAACGCTTATAGGCTCACCACCTGGTCCCAGAAGGGAGTGGTGGGAACCTTGGGCACATATCCAGGCCGGGGTCTCAGGATTATGTGAGAGTTACCAGGCCCGAATTCCAGGCACGATTCGTCGACTGAAAATGCCTGCAGG
Organism: Paracanthobrama guichenoti; assembly: GCA_018749465.1. Taxonomy (NCBI): domain Eukaryota; kingdom Metazoa; phylum Chordata; class Actinopteri; order Cypriniformes; family Gobionidae; genus Paracanthobrama; species Paracanthobrama guichenoti. The sequence goes on along the minus strand of CM031947.1, from coordinate 8,003,411 downwards.
TCCCCTATCCTCTTGATGGAGGCCAATGCAGTCAGGAGTACTGTCTTCAGAGACAGAATTTTTAACTCAGCTGACTGCAAAGGCTCAAAGGGAGGCCTCTGCAGTGCGGTCAGCACCAGAGACAGGTCGCAAGAGGGTATAGAGGGAGGGCGAGCGGGTTCAGTCTCCTCGCCCCCCTCAGGAACCTGACGATCAGATCGTGCTTCCCTAAGGACTTTCCGCCTATGAGTCATGATTGGCGGCGATGGCGGCCACATAAACTTTGAGGGTGGAGGGAGACAGCCTTCGCTCCAACCCGTCTTGTAGGAAGGAAAGCACGGAACTGACCGAACACCTTCGGGGGTCTTCTCGGCGAGAAGAGCACCATTCGACGAACAGGTTCCACTTCAACGCGTAGAAGTGCCTTGTAGAGGGCGCTCTAGCGGAAGTAATGGTGTCTAACACAGCTTGTGGCAGACCGCCTAGAACCTCCGCGTCCCGTCCAGGGACCAGACATGGAGTTTCCAGAGGTCCAGACGCGGGTGCCAGAGGGTGCCCCATCTCTGAGTCAGGAGGTCCTTCCTCAGAGGAATGGGCCAAGGAGGTGCTGTCGCGAGGAACACTAGTTCTGGAAACCAAGTCCTGTTGGGCCAGTACGGAGCGACCAACAGGACTTGCTCCTCGTCCTCCCTGACCTTGCACAGTGTTTGTGCAAGAAGGCTCACTGGGGGAAACGCATATTTGCGTAGGCCCCGGGGCCAGCTGAGTGCCAGCGCCTCCGAGCCGAGGGTCCCCTCGGTCAGGGAATAGAACAGCTGGCAGTGGGTGGAGTCTGGGGCAGCAAACAGATCTACCTGCGCGGCCCCAAAGTGACTCCAGATCAGCTGGACCACCTGAATCAGCTGGCTACAGAAATAGTAATCAAATGTAAAATATCACTGCATAGTCTTCACTGTATAAATATAGATTAACCCTTATTAAAGTTATTCAGTCAAGAGCAGTGTCTTTTGTCATCTCGTCTTTTATGAGAACCATAGACTGTATAAAAGGAGAAAATGCTTCCCTGCCATTGATGCGGATTTCCCTGTTTTCACTGTTATACGCTAGGGGGCGCTATTACACATCTCCTGAACGAGTACAGAATCTCCTGGTCAAAACACAGGTGAAGAAGAAGCAGAAACAAGCTCTCTCGTATAGGCAGATGCATAGGGAAAATAATGTGATCATCAGCAATAAACAACATCTAAAATCAAAACGGCTGTGTTATTGAATGAACTGTCGCCCCAGGACGAGCTATAGGACTGAAGCTTTGAGGTGTTGATGGACTCAATCTAACAGTTACTCCATCTGTATTTTGATCATCGTTCTGAATCCGAATTGGTAGTGCCGGGCGGTATACCGCATAACAAAATTTATTTTTGTTATGATATGCATTTTGATTATACCGCAATACCGGTATATGTCGCTTAAACAACGTTCGGAACGCTGCGCAGCGCAACACTGTTTGAGAGGGGTCCCTTTTCACTGTTGCACTGTTGTGAGAGCACAGCTGAGATTGCAAGGCTGAATCCGAAAATTGCATTCACTATTCCCTACGTTATCCACTTATATTGTTCACTTGAAGGAGTGAGTGAAGTCGGACAGCCGCTCTGTTGTACATCGGCTGTACACTCGTTATTGCGGTGCAATGTGGGATTGAATGAGTGCACTCAATAACGTTCACTGTGGTTTCGGACACCACTACAAATGGCTGTCCCTTCAAATAATGCCCTATTTGAGGTTGTAAGGGGAGATGTCGGATTCCGCCCTTGATTACAGCGGAAAATTCAAACTTCACGTGGCGCACGCACAAGAGCGGTTTCTGTGCGGAGCACGGTGATGAGATTAACAACGTTCTCCACATGGATCATATAGATCAGATACAGACCGGAGCGAGCACGTTTAAGTTTCTTATGGACCTATTTCATATACTCTAATGCTCTAAACATGAAATAGCAGCGTGTATGTGTCTTCTTCAAATGAAATGCCAAGGACACTGATACATCACGACCACGATGACACCATAGATTATTCTGCTACACGGACGACAATGGGCAAAAAAGGCTGGGCAAAAAAGTAACTGCTTTATTCTTTCTGTGTTTAACTTACGTTTGTCATTTGTTCAGAGTAGTGCTCTAAAATGTATTAAAAATATCTAATATCGAATTGGTTTAGATTAATTAGACCTTTTAAATGTTCTTCTGCATTTCTCCCTCGTTTTGGCAGTTTGTTGTTAACGTTATATAGGGTTAGATTTTCAAAACGCTTAATGTGCCCTCAACTCTCAATTCTCTCCGTGGTCATATTTTAATATTCATGTGTCTGTAATGAGTGTGCTGCAGGTCTGTGTTTTATTGGTTGTTGTCTCCCCACAGCATCATTTTGTGGGGCTTTGTAAACCTGTATTAACTCTAGTGTGGAATTTTTCTTCAGTATTCACTCATCATGACAGTAAAATAGGGCATTCTAGTCAAACTACTGCAGTATTTCCTCTCTCAATCAGTAGAAAATGTGGTTAACACCTGGTCATGCATAGGGGAAAAAATACCGTCATATACCGCAAAACCGATATAATTTAGAAAAATACCGTGATATAAATTTTTGGTCATACCGCCCAGCACTACGATCTGGATGTAAGTTATTCTTTTACAAAAACGCAATTTTTCTCAGCTTTTTTCATGAAACTTACCCACATTCAAGTGTTGATTAAAAAGGAATGCATGACGCCAGAATAAAGCAGAGGGTCTGTTCTTTCTTTTGATATATTTGCATGTTTTGATATTCTGTGGGCCATGAAACTTGTAAAAATTACAAAAACGCTGGTGGTGACTGGCATATTTTACATTCATTTAAAAGACATGACCGACTATGTTTACGATGCTACTCGACAAGGCAGGCATTTTGACATAATTTTGTGTGAATATTCGCGCGCTGTGCGCTTAAGCTAGTCTTGCTGCGCCGCACGACAACCAGACTGAGAGACACTTTCTCGTGTATGTGCACTTGAATATCTAAACAGGCAAAGCTTACAAATGTGCAAATTATCAACTTCAGTGGCATTGGGCAGTCCTTATTGTCGAGCCCTGCACCTAGATACTGTATTTAGATAGATTCACCATTAAATTCACTTGAACAGAATAAGGTGTAATACCCTGGACCTCATTTTCTCATGACATTGATCTTTGATTTGGAGGTCATTAGCTGTGATTCTAGTCTGTACATGTTCTCATGTCTGTTACCTGTTTTGCTCAGCTCGTTGTATTCTTTACCAGTGACTGCATTTCGAGTGGCTCCTCTACACCTCCCCTCGCCAACGTTGTACACCACTGCAGAGGACCGCCGTATTGATCCCTCTACATCTGTTTGCTCTAAATGAAAAGCAGAGAATGGAGAAGGTTGATGAATGTGAAAATGAATGCTGGATGACAGATCGAGTGTCCCCTCACTGTACAGTGCCAAGCCGTTTGCTCTGCTCTCTCAAATGATGGCGTTTGATTTAATCTGGCTCCTGCAAGTGTTGTCACACACAGAGAGCAGTCAATTTCTCTCTCGTTCTCACATCGTCTTGTTCTTTTTCTCTTTTCTCAGATGACCAATTTACCCTTGTTCCTTCCCTTTCTTTCTTTTCTGGGATATGTGCACACTCTATTCTTTCATATTCCCTCTTTCTCACTTCTTGTCTCGCATTCTCAAGTCTATGTGCTGCCCTCTTTAAATGCTAAAGTAGCTCATTCTCTCAATGACACAGGAAGTTTTACTATGCACAAGGCTCCTGAAATAAACATGGTGGAAAACAAAGAAAATAATTTGACATTCAATATCAATATCAATATTCAATATCAATATGCATTTAAATTTACTCTCCATCTTTATAATCGTGCTGTGCCAAATCAAATGGAAATATAACTGGAACTGTTTCTTATCAGTATATATATATATATATATATATATATATATATATATATATATATATATATATATATATATATATATATATATATATATATATGAAATGTATTTTATCTTGGGTCTCTGACACCCAAAAGCAGCAATGTAACATTTTACATCAAATTCAAAAATCATTTTATTCTGAATATCCTCTTGAATATGTGCAGTCTCTAAAATTAGTTATGGCCATATGAAGGTCTGTGAGGTGGCAGGTGAGGTGAGGGGTGTTATTTTTATTTAATTTTTTTTTTTAGGCATGCAAGACAAACTTATGATTTATGACAGCTCAGGATTCCAAATGCCAAATATCTCATCCTGATGCCACAGGCATCCCTGGCTGCTGTCATCTAGGCTTGATATGTGTGAATCTGTAAAAGGAAGACACTGGTCTACAATTTTGACACCTCTATTTAAATTACATATATTAAAAATTAAACATAAAAATAAAAACCATGTTTTGTAACAAGTACAATATGACACTATATACATGTTTGAACCTGCTGTTTATTGATTTGAGAAGGATAAATTTTTGTTGAAACATGAAATACTATCTAAAGCTAATAAATTAGTACATCACAACATACACTATATTGCCAAAAGTATTGGAACACCCCTCCAAATCATTGAATTCAGGTGTTCCAATCACTTTCATGGCCACAGGTGTATAAAATCAAGCATCTAGGCATGCAGACACTTCTACAAACATTTGTGAAAGAATGGGTCGCTCTCAGGAGCTCAGTGAATTCAAGCGTGGTACCGTGATAGGTTGCCTGTGCTTGTTCATTCATGAAAATTTCTCACTACTAAATATTCCACGGTCAACCATTAGTGGTATTATAACTAAGTGGAAGCAATTTGGAACAACAGCAACTCAGCCACGAAGTGGTAGGCCATGTAAAAATCACAGAGTGGGGTCAGCGCATGCTGAGGAGCACAGTGCGCAGAAGTCTCCAACTTTCTGCAGAGTCAATAGCTACAGACCTCCAAACTTTGTGTGGGCTTCAGATTAGCTCAAGAACAGTGCGTAGAGAGCTTCATGGAATGAGTTTCCATGGCCGAGCAGCTGCATCCAAGCCTTACATCACCAAGGGCAATGCAAAGCGTCGGATGCAGTGGTGTAAAGCATTCCGCCACTGGACTCTAGAGCAGTGGAGACGTGTTCTCTGGAGTGACCAATCACGCTTCTCTGTCTGGCAATCCGATGGACGAGTCTGGGTTTGGCGGTTGCCAGGAGAACGGTACTTGCCTGACTGCATTGTGCTAAGTGTAAAGTTTGGTGGAGGGGGAATTATGGTGTGGGGTTGTTTTTCAGGGATTGGGATTTACCCCTTAGCTCCAGTGAAAGGAACTTCTAATGCTTCAGCATACCAAGACATTTTGGACAATTTCATGCTCTCAACTTTGTGGGAACAGTTAGGGGATGGCCCTTTCCTGTTCCAACATGACTGCACACCAGTGCACAAAGCAAGGTCCATAAAGACATGGATGAACGAGTTTGGTGTGAAGGAACTTGACTGGTCTGCACAGAGTCCTGACCTCAACCCGATAGAACACCTTTGGGATGAATTAGAGCGGAGACTGCGAGCCAGGCCTTCTTGTCAAACATCAGTGCCTGACCTCACAAATGTGCTTCTAGAAGAATGGTCAAAAAATTCCATAAATACACTCCTAAACCTTGTGGAAAGCCTTCCCAGAAGAGTAGAAGCTGTTATAGCTGCAAAGGGTGGGCCAACTCTTTTTAAACCCTATGGATTAAGAATGGGAAAAGTTCATATTCATGTAAAGGCAGGCAATATTAATAAAATTTAATTAAACAAGAAACTGTTTTGACATTGTATAACATTACAAAATATGAAATAAAATGTATGACATCTTGCCACAAGCTGACAAAAAAAAAAAAAAAAAGACCACAGTTCTCACCAAATTCATCTTAGATTAAGTTTTGGCTAAATTCTTATATAATCTGAAATCTGTTTTAGATTCTAGGAAACGCACAAGAAATTTAGTTCAGATTCTCAGGTTCGCTGTTGCTTTTATGTGTTTTTCCACCCTTCATTTCTCTGTCCCTTTCTTTCTTTGTCTGACTGTCTGTCTTTATATCTCTCTCCTTGATTCTTGTTTTTCTTTTCCCTCAGCTGTGGTCATGAGCCACTGACACCGAGCCAGCGGTGCACAGTCTCTGAGCTTCACTTTGGTTGCCATGTATGATCTCCATCTGTCTGGCCTCCATGGTCCAGCTGTGAGCCAGTCTGAGAGCTTTCACACACTGGAAGAGTAAACACAAGGATCTGGCAACCCACAGTTCCCCTCTCTGACATGATCAACTGGCAGAGCTTTCCAGCACTGGGCATGGAAACCATTACATGAGCAAGATGCTTAAAAAGACATGGTGGATGAGCAGCATCTATAAACTAGAACAGATGCAGGACCACTCGCCGTTCACATTCAAAATATGCTGTGTAATATGTTGGCACAAATAACGAGGGCATGTAATTGAAATTTGATTGCTTGATGTCTGTCTCTCAATCTGTACAGATGCATGTCAATTGACAGATGTTTAAAAAATGTGAGCTTAAGCGATGCACAGTTATATAAACATGACAAACATAGCAATATGTGGTTAAAGTTTAACTTTACTGGGCACAATGCATCAGTTTTCCCATATTTAATTTGTCTTCCAGTATTCCACATTCTAAAGAATGAAAAAAAAATTGTTCTCATAATCTTTCATTGAGAGGTCATTTACACGACCGTTTGGCCGTTCATTTACAAACCTGATTCCAAAAAAGTTGGACACTGTACAAATTGTGAATAAAAAGAATGCAATAATTTACAAATCTCATAAACTTATATTTTATTCACAATAGAATATAGATAACATATCAAATGTTGAAAGTGAGATATTTTGAAATGTCATGCCAAATATTGGCTCATTTTGGATTTCATGAGAGCTACACATTCCAAAAAAGTTGGGACAGGTAGCAATAAGAGGCCGGAAAAGTTAAATGTACATATAAGGAACAGCTGGAGGAACAATTTGCAACTTATTAGGTCAATTGGCAACATGATTGGATTCAAGAGATTCAAGAGTTTTATTTGTCACATACACAGTTATATACAGAATATACAACCGGCAGTGAAATGTAAACAGGTCCGCTCCATGGACAGTGCAAATTCACAGTTAAAACACAAGGAGGAAATTATAATAGAAATAGGATAAAAAAAAAGTACTATATATATATATATATATATATATATATATATATATATATATATATATATATATATATATATATATATATATATATATATGTAGAATTATAAATAATCAAGTCAAGTAGAAGAAAAAAGTACAAAATAAGAATAAGAAGTGGAATAAAATAATTGAAGTAGACTGTGCAGTGAGTAAACTGTAGACTTATAAATATGTGGTTAACAAATGTATAAAGAGTATAATGTGCAAACAGGTTTATAACAGGTTGTTACACAGTAACAACGAGAACAGAAAGTGCAGTGCAATGTCAGTATGTTTATCCTGAAGTGAAGTCACGTGGTGTTAAGTGACTGAGTTCAGGAGTCTGATGGCCTGGGGGAAGAAGCTCCTCCTGAGTCTCTCAGTTTTGGCCATCAGGCTTCGGAAGCCCTTACCAGATGGCAGTGAAATGAGGGTTTGCAGGGTGATTAGAATCCTTGATGATCTTAGTAGCTCTACCTTTGCAGCGTTTGGTGTAGACGTCCTGCAGAGACGGGAGAGCTGACCCTGAGATACGCTCGGATAAGCGCACAACTCTTTGCAGGGCTTTGCGGTCATGACTGGTGCTGTTCCCATACCACGCTGTGATGCACTGAGTTAGTACAATTTCTATCGCCCCTAAATAGAAAGTTTTCAGGATAGCTGGTGAAACCCTGAATTTCCTCAGCTGGCGCAGGTGGTACAGTCTTTGCCTGGCTTTTTTCACCTGTGTCTGAATGTGAGCAGTCCAGGTCAGGTCCTCAGAGATGTTTACACCCAGGTACTTGAAGCTGCTCACTCTCTCTACTGGTGACCCGCTGATCATGAGGGGGGAGTATGTCCGTTGCTGTCTCTTCCTGAAGTCCACAATCATTTCTTTGGTCTTGCCAACATTCAGAGAGAGACAGTTGTTAGATGCTCCACCTCGTCCAAGTATGCCATCTCATTGTTGTTGGAAATGAGGCCCAGGACAACAGTATCATCAGCAAATTTGATGATAGAGGTGGAGCTGTGTGTGGACAAACAGTCATGCGTGTAGAGAGAGTAGAGCAGGGGACTCAGGACACAGCCCTGTGGAGCTCCCACACTCAGGGAGGTGGAGGTGGGCTGGCCTATCACCTCACCACCTGAGGCCTGCCAGTGAGGAAGTCCTCAATCCAGTGGCAGAGAGAAGGATTCAGGCCGATTGGGTATAAAAAGAGCCTCTCAGAGTGGCAGTGTCTCTCAGAAGTCAAGATGGGCAGAGGATCACCAATTCCCCCAATGCTGCGGCCAAAAATAGTGGAGCAATATCAGAAAGGAGTTTCTCAGAGAAAAATTGCAAAGAGTTTGAAGTTATCATCATCTACAGTGCATAATATCATCCAAAAATTCATCCAACAATCTCTGTGCGTAAGGATCAAGGCCGGAAAACCATACTGGATGCCCGTGATCTTAGGGCCCTTTGACGGCACTGCATCACATACAGGAATGCTACTGTAATGGAAATCACAACATGGGCTCAGGAATACTTCCAGAAAACATTGTCGGTGAACACAATCCATCGTGCCATTCACCGCTGCCGGCTAAAACTCTATAGGTCAAAAAAGAAGCCATATCTAAACATGATCCAGAAGCGCAGGCATTTTCTCTGGGCCAAGGCTCATTTAAAATGAACTGTGGCAAAGTGGAAAACTGTTCTGTGGTCAGACCAATCAAAATTTGAAGATCTTTTTGGAAAACTGGGACGCCATGTCATCCGGACTAAAGAGGACAAGGACAACCCAAGTTGTTCTCAGCGCTCAGTTCAGAAGCCTGCATCTCTGATGGTATGGGGTTGCATGAGTGCGTGTGGCATGGGCAGCTTACACATCTGGAAAGGCACCATCAATGCTGAAAGGTATATCCAAGTTCTAGAACAACATATGCTCCCATCCAGACGTCGTCTCTTTCAGGGAAGACCTTGCATTTTCCAACATGACAATGCCAGACCACATACTGCATCAATTACAACATCATGGCTGCGTAGAAGAAGGATCCGGGTACTGAAATGGTCAGCTTGCAGTCCAGATCTTTCACCCATAGAAAACATTTGGCGCATCATAAAGAGGAAGATGCGACAAAGAAGACCTAAGACAGTTGAGCTACTAGAAGCCTGTATTAGACAAGAATGGGACAACATTCCTATTCCTAAACTTGAGCAACTTGTCTCCTCAGTCCCCAGACGTTTGCAGACTGTTATAAAAAGAAGAGGGGATGCCACACAGTGGGAAACATGGCCTTGTCCCAACTTTTTTGAGATGTGTTGATGCCATGAAATTTAAAATCAACTTATTTTTCCCTTAAAATGATACATTTTCTCAGTTTAAACATTTGATATGTCCTCTATGTTGTATTCTGAATAAAATATTGAAATTTGAAACTTCCACATCATTGCATTCTGTTTTTATTCACAATTTGTACAGTGTCACAACTTTTTTGGAATCATTTTGGGGGCCTGAAAATGCAAACTTTTGAAAAAATGGGTTTCAAAGTGCAAGTTTTTGAAAACTGTACCATTTACCAAATTTGTATTTAAATATACAGATTACATATTTAAATTAATATTAGAACAAATAAATAAACAAAATAAATATATAATATAATTATTTAATAATCATTAAATTAATTTATAGCACACCTATAATGCATTAAGTATAAGTGTAATACCTTAAATTAAAAAGTAAATTATTATTAATTATGTATAAATATTTAATACCAATTAAAATATGTACATGTTTATTAATATCACAACTACTATTATTATAATATAATTTAATATAAATGAATAGAATAGAATAGAATAGAATAGAATAGAATAGAATAGAATAGAATAGAATAGAATAGAATAGAATTATTATATGTTTTAAATTTAGGGTATTACAAGGTATTACAATTATACAGAATATTTAAAAATAAATATCACAATGGATTTAACAGCCTTCTCATTTTTATAGTAGGCCTATAATCCATTATGTTCAAGAGTTTTATTAATTACTCTTGAATAATAAAACTCTTGAACATAATGGATTATAGGCCTACTATAAAAATGAGAAGGCTGTTAAATCCATTGTGATATTTATTTTTAAATATTCTGGGACAATTTATGTTGAACTTCATAAGAACATGTGCATGAGACACAATGACAGAAGAAAATATGATTTTAAATGCAGGAGGGACCAGTGCTGGAAAGAAAACTGAATCTTCCCTCTCCACCCATCCTGAAAGCAAAGCATTTTATCCCCTAATGTGCCAGGCATGCCAAAGTAGCTCTTCTTTGTGACTAAAACATATATGTGTGTGGATTGCTTACAGTATGACTGAATGAAACAGAAATATTACAGGCAATAGAGAGAGGCTAAATGCACTGCCTTTTTGTCGCGTTGTGTTCGTTGTTGGGTTTCTGTCAGTTTGCCCTTTGTCCTTGACAAAACACACAATTCAACATTTCCATATTTGGACAACAGACATGTTTTGGTGTTCACAAGTGGCTTGGGTTGGAATGCCAAGGCTGGCAGTGGATTCACACATCTGTGCTGGAGCTGATAGTGACACGCTAACACTGCCACATCACTCAGCTGCATTGTGTGTTTGTGTGTGCGAGCATGTTTGTGTGTAGAGTGTGCTTTTGTTTAATCTATTATGCCAGAGAGGCGCACAGGTTTAGGCAGGTCAAAACAGGATCAAGTTCAAAATAATTGTCATTTTGAGCTTCTAGAAATAAAATAAATGCTTTTGTTAGGATGGCAGGTAGTAACTGACCAAGAATAGTGTTTATTTTTTATCCCATTTAACAATTATAATTACATTTAGGTTAGATTCTTAAGACCCTTTCACATAGCTTCAACATTCTGCAAAGCATTGAACTCTATTGGACAAAGCATCAAGCTATAACTAGGGTTCGATACAAAAAAAAACTGAGTACCTGGTATATTCAGTACCCGCTGATAGATGCGGCTTTCAAGTGCTCTCGTTTGTGTTTTTTGAGCGCTCTCTGAGTGTCAAAGGTTTCTATTTACAGCGTGTTTTTACAAGCGTTGAGCATTGTAGCCAGAGGTGCTAGTCAGTAAGTTAGCCAGAATCCATTGCTGTTCAACGCGAGCCAATCCTTACATTATAACCATAATAAAAATAATTTAATAAATTAATGACATAATAAATGTACTCCACATGGCTCCGGGAGGTTAATAAAGGCCGTCTGAAGCAAAACGATGCTTTTGTATAAGACAAATATACTTATTTAATAGGGCTGGGTATTGACACAAATTTCATTCGATTCAATTTCCATTCTCAAGCTTTCGATTCAATTACGATTTCAATTCGATTCGATATGGATTATTGTGTGTATATATATATATATATATATATATATATATATATATATATATATATATATATGGCAAATTTTCTTGAGATAATGCTGTAAACTATGACATGGTAGTCAGTTGGCACATTACTGAAGGTTAACATTAACTGATTTAAATACAAACATAAATTACACTCAATTATATTTTTTATAATAATAAAGTTATAATACTAGCTTTACAATTACATAATCATTTCTACACCAATTTGTTTTTGAAATATAAACATTTAAATAGTGGCAATCATAAAAACTCACTGGATGTATTCAAACATGCATTAATATCGAAGAGCCTATGTAATGTGGTGCATATATTTATCAAAATGTTCATCTCTAGTGTTCATTATAGCTGACTAATGCGTTTTTATGGACACTGAATGGTTTTTCTGAGGTAAATGTGTCATTACATGACATATTGTTTACAAGCTGTTTCATTGACATCTTACCACAGTTGAAACACTGATTGAGCGATTACATGTGACGTGATAAAGATTTTAGTGCGTTGTACTGTATCTTAACATACCTTGACATTCATTCATGTTTATTTTGTGCTGTAACTGGTATTAAAGCGGAGGAGATGATCAGTTCACGTGCGCTCCAATCTGCTTCTGCTTCTTTTCATCTGAGATGCACTACTGTGATCTGTCACACCACATTAAACAGTCAAAACGGTATTTAAAAAAAAAAAATCATAATAAAATGGACTTAAATTGAAATCTGAGACTTTGTATCTTATCAAAAGTAACAAAGCACAAAGATTATTGCGCTTTATTGGATGGGAGGGGCTCTACAAATTTACGTTCATTCATCAACTGAAAACAGGATGACTAATCGATTCTTGGAATTTAAGAATCGATATTGGTTCATACAAATGAAAATCGATTAAAATCAAGAAATATATTTTTTATTATTATTATTATTTTAGCTTCCTTCCGTCTAGCTTCCGCCAGACCATCTTCCATATTCAACTTACGGAAAAAGGCATAACTGACACGGCATATGACGTCGTAGTGTAAGCATTTTGAACTGCGAGAGGTGTTACACTTTCTGCATCAGTTGAATATGGAAGACGGTCTGGTGGAAGCTAGATATTTTACTTTATAAAGTTTTAAATATGGATATTTTTCTTACACAAAAAAAAGAATGGCTAGGATGGCTTGAGGGTAAGTAAATCAAATGTTCATTTTAAAGCAAACTAATCCTTTAAGGTGCATGAGTAGTTTACCATGTTGTTTCATCGCTCACACTACAATATCACGTGGCGATAATATCAAACAGCTTTGGAAATAATCGCAGTATCTGTGACTGCTCAAGACAGGCTCACTTCGCTGACCTGCGTATTTGACAAGCATTAGCAACCGCAGTGTGCACCGATTTGACGCGATCCGGGGGTTTTGTCGCAGACCTTGGAAAGTTGTGTAGTGTGAGCTTGCCTTTAGTGATTATAAAGGGAGGGGAGGGCTCTTCTCTTGCTTTCTGTTTATTATTACAACCCCTGGCAAAAATGATGGAATCACCACACTTAGAGGATGTTCACCCAGCTTTTTTACGTTATAGCAAACAAACAAATCAAAGATATGACAAAAAAAAAAAAAAAAACGTTTTGTTCAATAGCTTAACATTCTGGCTCCGTGAAACATACCTTCAAAAAAAAAAAAAAAAAAACATTTTTATATTAATGGCATGTCTTTTTCCAGATCAAGCAGAGGAAAATCATCTTTTCATTTCCATTTCTAAAACAAATACCAGGACATGTCTAAAAATGCTAATTAGTCAGCAGTTAAAAGGGAGTTCTTACACACCTTAACGAGCTGTTGGACTTGGCTAATTGAAATGAAACATGGCCCCAATGAGAGAGTCAGTTGAAACAATGGAAAGGATTATAATGGTGTGCTCACACTAGGCACGGTTGCCTTGTACCGTGCCCGAGCGCGATTGTCCCCCCTTCCCCGCTGGCCTGCACTCACAATTGCACTAAATGTACCGGGCCAGAGCATGCTTACGTCATTCACAATGCAACTTTTTGTTTTGAAGAAGACAGGAAGAAAAGCGATTCCGCTAATAGACTGCCTAATAGATTTATCATTTATGACGTGCAGCGATTTTCACTTGACTGCACTGCACGAATCAGAAGATTATTACGGAGGTAGCTGAGTTTGATGGAGGAATATGCAGCTTTACTCACAAAACTTCAATTCATGTTCATCAATAAGGTGAGAACCAGGACCGTTATAAACCTAAATATACTTGATTTAATCAAAAAGTGTATCCAAGTAGTAATAGTTTGGTGTTGGCTGTCATAATGATGACTAGCTGTTCACGAACCGCACTCGAGCCCAACCGAACCACGCTCTGGCCCACTTCTTCAAAGCGGGCCAGGGCCGACCAAACGAACCGCACCAGGGCATGGAACGGAGCGCTCACACTTGTCAAACGAACCAGCTTTGGGGGTCAAACGCGCTTGGGCACAGTTCAGAGCGCCTAGTGTGAGTACACCCTAAAACTCCTTCAACAAAGAATTTCAACACAGAGTGTGGCCAAAGAAGTTGGTTACTCCCAGTCAGCTGTGTCTAAAATTTGGTGCAAGCATAAAATAAATGGGAAGGTTATAAAAGAAAAACATACAAGCAGACCAAGGAAGACATCAAAGCGTCAGGATAGAAAACTCAAAGCAATATGCCTTGAAAATAGAAAGTGCACAACAAAACAATTGAAAAACAAATAGTCAATGTTTGTGACAGAACTGTAAGAAACCGACTGAATTAAATGGGATTTGCCTATAGAAAAGCCAAACGAAAACCAGCACTAACACCAAAACAGAAGAAAACAAGGGGAGCTGGCAAGACCAGGGGAGATGGCAATCATTACCTCAACAGTCATTGCACAGGTGAACATTGAAATTTTGGACACTTTTCTCATTCCATCCATAGAAAAGTGGTTTGGTGAAGATGAAATCATTTTTCAGGATGACAATGAATCTTGTCACAGAGCAAAGAGTGTTAAAGCTTTTCTTCAGGAAAGGCATATCAACTCAATGACATGGCCAGCAAAGATGATCTGTCAACTGCTATTTGAGAAAGCTGGAACCAGATTGATGGGGAATATTGTTTTTCATTAGTAAAGCCCATGCCTCAAAGGATTCAAGCTGACATAAAAGCCAGAGGAAGAGCAACAAAGTACTAATTGTGTTTTGTTTGTTTTGTTTTTTTGATGATGATTCCATATTTTTTTCCTCAACATTGAGTGATTTCATACTTTTTTGCTGTACTTGATCTGGAAAAAGACATGCCATTAATAAAAATAAAAATAAAAAAATTAAAAAAGAGGCCAGAATGTTAAGCTATTGAGCAAAATCTTTTTTGTCATAGCTGTGATTTGTATGTTTTTTTGTTTTTTAAAGTAAAAAAAAGCTGAATGAACATCCTCTAAGTTTGGTGATTCCATAATTTTTGCCAGGGGTTGTACCACTGATCTATATAGAGAAATGGATTGCTCATGACGTCATAAAAAGTGAAGCCACTGCGCCGCCATATTGGTATTCCCTCGTAAGCTCATGCATTCTATTGAATTAATAGATCATCAAATTTGTATAAGATATCAAACCAAGTAATTTTTACTGGTTTTGGTCCCGACTACTAAAAATTTGTTACCGTGACAACACTATAACTCTCCTCCCATATGTGTTATACAGAACATACCATCTCTTCAAGTGTTCACAATACTGCTCATTGGAAAAACTTGCCTCTACTTACATTTTTGCAAAACTTCCTATAAAATAAGTACCTATATTTCCCAGCAGTTTTCCAGCTAAAATTAACTTGTGACAGTTAAACGGCAACAACTTTTATTTCTTTTAACAAAATTATGGTTACATGGTCAGATTATTGATTAATAAATAAAGACTTTTTGCATGGTTTCTTGCACAATACTATGTTATAACCTCAAAAAAGTTTTACCATGGTACATGACTTGTATACTAATATATTTTGACATTTGCATCACTTAACCAGCTCCAGTATGGCTTTTCTTGATGTAGTGAACTTGCTCAGTTTGCATATCCTGTACACACATTTTGGAAAAATTAATATTTATAGCACTTAGACAGATGTATTATGAAATTGTGTTGGTAACAGAAAAAAAATGGGATATATTTCTAGTTTCAACATTATTTGTTGTTCAGATATTCTTCTTTAAAAGAAAAAAAGTATCAGCTGTATGCAAAGTGACCCAGATTTGGTTTTTGGCAACTGAAATGTGTGCAATTTACTCAAGGAGCTGCATTAAGATCTCCATATCTCTGGGATATCTAGGGCCTTTAAAATAACATACCAAAATAAATGTTTGTTAAAAACCTAAAGGGACCTAATCTAAAAGGATATTAAGAAATCTTTAATACTTGTTGAATTACAGACATGCAAACTTGGGGCAAAAAGCAACAAAGATTGGTAAAGTCAACAGATTTTACTAATAGACCTACCAATCTCAGTGTGAAAATAAAATTATGATTTAATGCAGACTTTAACTTTGACCTCCTCGCAGACGTCTTGAAGAATAGCCAACAATTACAGGACTGATTCTGTCCATAAATCAATACATTGAGTTGAGAAACACGACATCATGACATTTTTAGTGAAAAAAGGACGGCAGAACATCCTATGTTTGCAGGTACAGCATTTTCACTGTTTTCATTATAAAAACTTAAGCTTCCTACTTTCTTGCAACCTACCTATCTTGTGTAAAAAAATAAAAATAAATAATAATAATAATATAATAATAATATATATATATATATATATATATATATATATATATATATATATACATACACACTCACCTAAAGGATTATTAGGAACACCATACTAATACTGTGTTTGACCCCCTTTCGCCTTCAGAACTGCCTTAATTCTACGTGGCATTGATTCAACAAGGTGCTGAAAGCATTCTTTAGAAATGTTGGCCCATATTGATAGGATAGCATCTTGCAGTTGATGGAGATTTGTGGGATGCACATCCAGGGCACGAAGCGCCCGTTCCACCACATCCCAAAGATGCTCTATTGGGTTTAGATCTGGTGACTGTGGGGGCCATTTTAGTGCAGTAAACTCATTGTCATGTTCAAGAAACCAATTTGAAATGATTCAAGCTTTGTGACATGGTGCATTATCCTGCTGGAAGTAGCCATCAGATCATGGGTACATGGTGGTCATAAAGGGATGGATATGGTCAGAAACAATGCTCAGGTAGGCCGTGGCATTTAAACGATGCTCAATTGGCACTAAGGGGCCTAAACTATGCCAAGAAAACATCCCCCACACCATTACACCACCACCACCAGCCTGCACAGTGGTAACAATGCATGATGGATCCATGTTCTCATTCTGTTTATGCCAAATTCTGACAGAAATCGAGACTCGTCAGACCAGGCAACATTTTTCCAGTCTTCAACTGTCCAATTTTGGTGAGCTCTTTTTCCTATTTGTAGTGGAGATGAGTGGTACCCGGTTGGGTCTTCTGCTGTTGTAGCCCATCCGCCTCAAGGTTGTGCGTGTTGTGGCTTCACAAATGCTTTGCTGCATACCTCGGTTGTAACGAGTGGTTATTTCAGTCAAAGTTGCTCTTCTATCAGCTTGAATCAGTCGGCCCATTCTCCTCTGACCTCTAGCATCAACAAGGCATTTTCGCCCACAGGACTGCCGCATACTGGATGTTTTTCCCTTTTCACACCATTCTTTGTAAACCCTAGAAATGGTTGCGCGTGAAAATCCCAGTAACTGAGCAGATTCTGAAATACTCAGACCGGCCCGTCTGGCACCAACAACCATGCCACGCTCAAAATTGCTTAAATCACCTTTCTTTCCCATTCTGACATTCAGTTTGGAGTTCAGGAGATTGTCTTGACCAGGACCACACCCCTAAATGCATTGAAGCAACTGCCATGTGATTGGTTGATTAGATAATTGCATTAATGAGAAATTGAACAGGTGTTCCTAATAATCCTTTAGGTGAGTGTATATATCCTATTTCAGGATGCTGTCTCTGATAAACAGCGTTGATTAGGAAGTTGTCAGAGCTGTGACCCAGCCGTTAGGTCACACACTGTTGAATTCAACTTCTGAAACATGTTCTCCTCCCCTATCTTATCCTTCACTGTCCAACAAAAATAGCAACAAGGCCAAAAAATAAAAACTAGGTTAAAGTTATTGTACTCATGCATCTGTTTACATACATACAGGCCTATTTTTTTTTTGTTTACATGTCATTTTTTCAATGTGCATCTCTTACTTTCTTTGAGGAAATATTATTCAGATTGAATTGTCGCGTTGCATTAACAGAGTCCAGATGGCAACTGATGCAGGGAACAACATCCCCCCTACAAACTAATGTCATTGTGCTGCAGGAAACCAATGATCCCTGACACATTTTGAGTCATGAAAATGAGCTGAACTTGGCTATACTTTAACTCCTGCAGAGACAATTTAGCAACACATATTAATCATCAAATGCCAAATTATTGCAAATAAAAAATGCTAAAGTGTTCTACAATGTTGTGAGAAGACTTTTGCTTCGTAGGCAGTACTAGGCACATAATCAGACTCAATCACACTCATCACACCTATTACCTTTTGTTTTACTTTTACTTGTGTTGTTTTCTTGTGTTATATTTTTTTATCCACATCAGTTGTACTTACTTATAAATAATAATATATGTTGTATGTCAATATAATTTATACATCTTTCATTCACATATGACTAAAAAAAGTAGTACCTGACATACATAACTATATGCATACAAATACTCAAAGATGCAGTTTTTATCAGTTAAAGCTAAATTACTCAAGATTACTATTGCAAAAATCCTGAGACAACCTTTTTATTATTATTTAAAGCCTGTGAAAAAGTTTTAGGATTTTGAAAAACATTTAAAATAATAAAAATTGCTAAGACAACAATAAACACAAATCCAAATTTTCAAACTAAACTCACAAAACTCTTGACTCTTCTGTCAAAGTCAAACAATTGCTTCAAAATAATCTCACCTGTACTCAAAATCAAACGTCTCAGTTAAGTATGTAACCCTCGTTCCCTGAAGGAGGGAACGGAGACGTACGTCGGAACTGACCGACGAATTGGGATCTGCTTTCAGAGACCAATCTGCTTCGAGTGTTTCTAAACGAGCCAATGCCCATTGGCATGCGGTCCACGCTCCGCCCGCTATGCGGGTATAAATGCGGAAGTGGAATACCGCATCCTCGCTTTTCAACTGAGGAGCCGAAACAAGTGACTCGGCCTTCAGCTGAAGCACAGCACCTGGCGACGGGACGTACGTCTCCGTTCCCTCCTTCAGGGAACGAGGGTTACATACATAACCGAGACGTTCCCTTTCAGTCGGTCACGTTCGACAGGGTTAGCCATTTCTGGGGAACACAACTGGAGATAATAACGCACGTATCCGGCCCAGGGGGCCGGAATGGCGTTGCAAGCCGACACTAGAACGGGCACTTAGCGCTACTGGCCACTGGGGGCGAGTACACGGGAAGATACCGGCTCTACACGGAGGCTGTAAAATCTAGCGAACGTGTTAGGTGTCGCCCAGCCCGCAGCTCTACATATATCTGTTAGCGAGGTGCCCTGAGCCAGCGCCCAGGAGGAGGCTACACTCCTAGTCGAGTGCGCTCGCAACCCAAATGGGCAGGGCACGTCTTGGGACTGGTACACCAAGACAATAGCATCCACTATCCAGTGGGCTAACCTCTGCTTGGAGACAGCCTTTCCCTTCTGCTGGCCTCTGTAACAGACGAAGAGCTGTTCTGAGGTCCTAAAGCTTTGAGTTCGGTCCACGTAGGCGCGGAGAGCACGGAAGGGACAGAGCAAAGCTAGGGCTGGGTCTGCCTCCTCCGAAGGCAGCGCTTGCAGCTTCACCACCTGATCCCGGAAAGGAGTGGTGGGAACCTTGGGCACGTATCCGGGCCAGGGTCTCAGGACAACGTGAGAGTTACCTGGCCCGAATTCTAGGCACGATTCGTTGACCGAAAGTGCGTGCAGGTCCCCTACCCTCTTGATGGAGGCCAGTGCAACCAAGAGTACTGTCTTCATGGACAGGATCTTTAGCTCAATGGACTGCAAAGGCTCGAAGAGAGGGCTCTGGAGTACTCTAAGCACCAGGCGGGGGCGCTGCGGCCGATGACTGGGCGGAGGCAGCAGCTGGTCGTCGGGGCAGGATGTTTTTAATCGCCTCCGTCTGCTTCTGGGCCATTGAGAACTGCTGGGCGAAATTCTCGATGGCGTCGCTGAAAAGGCCGGCCTGGCAGACAGGGGCGTTGAGGAACCGCACCTTGTCAGTATCACGCATGTCTGCCAGGTTCAGCCACAGGTGGCGTTCCTGGACCACTAAGGTGGACATCGTCGTGACTTTCGTCGCCCTGAGGGCGAGGTCCGTCGCCGTGCGCAGTTCCTGCATAACCCCCGGGTCAGAACTACCCTCGTGCAGTTCCTTGAGCGCTTTGGCTTGGTAAACCTGCAGGAGCGCCATGGCATGCAAAGCCGACACGGCCTCTCCACAGGCTGTGTAAGCCTTGCCCGTCAGAGCGGACGAGAACTTGCACGCCTGGGAGGGGAGACGTGGGTTACCACGCCAGTCGGTGACGGTCTTGGGACACAGTTGCATCGCAACCGACCGTTCGACTGGGGGAATCCCCACGTAGCCCTTAGCCGCGCCGCCATCGAGGGTAGTGAGGACGGAGGAACCACCCGATCGATGTCTGGCATTGAAGGGCGCCATCCACGACCTTGTGAGTTCCTGATGCACCTCCGGGAAGAAGGGCACCGGGGCCGGGCGCTGAGAACCAGCACGGGCCGCCCCGAGAAACCAATCATCCAGCCGCGAAGGTTCGGGACACGGTGGAGGGTTCCACTCGAGCCCGACCCTCACGGCGGCCCGGGAAAGCATAGCCGTGAGCTCTGGATCAGGCTCGGGCAATGCTACCACACCCGAAGGGGGCAACGCAGCCGAGTCTTCATCTCCAGAGTCCATTAGCTCGTCCCCCGATGCAGCAATCGACATCATGTCCTCAGCCGGAGCCCCAAAGGTAACGGCTGGTCCCCCATGGGAAGGGCCAGGACGCTCCTTCGGAAGCTCCACCGGCGCAGCGGAGGGGGGAGGGTCCCGAGGGGCTTGGTGTCCCGTCGGGGGTACCCTCACAGTTACCCTCAGGTCTCCACCAAAGGCATCAGCCAAAGTAGCAGTGGGAACATGAGTCATTCACAAATACTGCCTCAGCGTGCTGAACGCCCAAACACGTGAGGCAACGATCGTGACCGTCAACTGGGGACAGGAAGCGACTGCATCCAGAAATACACGGTTTGAATGACATCTTGGAGATGCAGGGTCAAACCGTGTTGCTCTTTTAGAAAGGAAAAAAACGCTCTGATAGTGCTGAAGCACACAGGGGAGATGGCCGTGGCTCACAGCAGTTCAGTTGTGCAAGCCTGCTGTGAGCACTCAGAAAATGCCCAGCAGGCTGAGAAACAGCTGTCTCTTCCTGAAGCGACCACCCGCTGAATCGCGCCGTCACACCCGCACCAGGAAGTCGAGTGATCCTCTCCGACTCGTCTTGAACACTCTTTGTAGAAAAACCCAGCGTTGAATCAACAGCAGGATTCGGCTCCAAAGTAGAAAACGAGGATGCGGTATTCCACTTCCGCATTTATACCCGCATAGCAGGCGGAGCGTGGACCGCACCATGGGCATTGGCTCGTTTAGAAACACTCGAAGCAGATTGGTCTCTGAAAGCAGATCCCAATTCGTCGGTCAGTTCCAACGTACGTCGAACGTGACCGACTGAAAGGGAACAATGTTTTCAGATCATCCACACGAGTCAATAATAGTAAACACTACAGATGATTAATTAGACACTACATAAAAAAGGAGAATACAGCATCCAGAATACAGAAAAACCCTGTTCTATATATATATATATATATATATATATATATATATAATATAAAAACATTTTTGCAATTACATAAAATAGTATAGTAATTGCAACAGTATTTTATACTGTATGTACTGCAATTATAGTACTATACTGAATATTGAATAGTATCTGAATAGCTGTATATTCAGCACTTGCATACTGTAAAAATACTGCAAAAAAAAGTTCAAATATCTAAACGAAAAGCATGTTACAGTACACTCAAATAGGATACTGTAAGTTGTGCAACTGCAAAATCAAGGCCAATGAGAGATTGATTCTGCTTCAGCAGGAACCTGAGGGCTTTGTCCACATCACAGGCAATGTTATCTCTTGCCAGGTGAAGGGAAAAACCATCTAGCCTGACACATCCAGCCTTGACAACACTGTGCAAACACCTTGCTCTTTCTTGTCCTCTTATATGTACTCCCTCTCCTCCTCACACTGCTTCCATTTATTGTTGGTATCAACATTCAGTGCACCTGTGCACCTGAACTGGCTTATATTTTGTACAGTGGGTTTGATCAGATGGTTAAAAAGTATATACATTTTAAGAAAATGACCGATGGTTTCGCTAGATAAGACCCTGTTCTTCGTCCGGGATTGTGCCGAGCCTATAAAGCCCTTCGAAGCACTTTGAAACTGCATTGATTTGGACCTTCAACCCGTTGATTGCCATCAAAGTCCATTACGTGGAGAAAAATCCTGGAATGTTTTCCTCAAAAAAACGTAATATATTTCGACTGAAGAAAGAAAGACATGAACATCTTGGATAAGAAGAGGGTGAGTAAATTATCAGGACATTTTCATTTTGAAGTTAACTAATCCTTTAATGAGTGAGAATGTGTGGTGTTTTGCAAAAAGGAGATTTGAACTGCTTGAACTTGTTTAAGGTTTTGCAGAAAGAGTGATTTATTTGACGAATTGGTTTAGGCTATTGAGAATTTGGTTCAGAAAATGGGGTTTAGTGTCTTAACAATTGTGAAAAACCGTAAACTAATCAATTAAGCAATTTTTGGAAAGCATAATGCACCAGTACTGCCATTGAAGAAAAGGACAAAATAATGTTACATAAATTCAGATGAATATTTCAATTAAACATCAAATTAATTATTGTGCTGATAATATCAGCTATGAGGAAAAAAATGTATTAAGAAAGATGAACTGAATTGTCAGTGGTCTGACACATTCGGACCTCACGGTATGTCGCTTGAAATTGATACGTTTTGGAGCTCTTCAAAGACTTTCTGTATGATTTAGAATTTCTAAGAAATAAGAATAAAGCATTAAAAAAGCACCGAAACGGATTGAGATTAATGAAAGTCTTGTTAGACTTCAAAGGCACTGCAATGGTTATAAAAATAGAGGAGCAAAGACAGAAACAGCTCCAGGTTCCCTCAGCGGCTGATGTCGTTAGGAGTCGTTTTGGACCCAAGCAGTCATATTCAAAAACAAAATGCTCATAATTAATGTGCTGCCTTTCATCACGAATGAACATCAAACAAGACACAACACTGCTGCTCCCAGGATTCTCTGGGTGTCTGAATCTCATTCTCCAGAGTATCCCTTTAATCCCGCTCAAGTTTCGACAACTAAACGCTCCGTACATTAATCTTGATAAATAAAAGCATCTGAGTTTTAAACCCTGAGTTTGCTTTTGAGTCATCACCAGTCATGGTAAGGGTGCTAACGTTACATAAATGTTGACGGATTGCTGTTGTTACTGGTACATTGGTTAGTTTTGTTTACTGTTTAAACCTGAGCCAGCAGAAAGAAAGAGGAACAGGTCACGCAAAATGAAACCGCTGTTATCATTTACTTAACGTTACCCTGGCTGGTGGTGGAGTGAGGGGGGTAATTTATATCCATTAAATAACCATTAGATTAGAAGATCATGAATTCCAACGCGAGGACATTTCTAGTCGCAATTGTTGCTTTCAAATTGGTGTAAAACTATTCTATAAACCTAAAGGCCCATTCACATCAAGGGAGATAAAGCATAACGTTTTAAAAATCATCCTAAATTTAAAAGAATAGCACACTACAAACTACAATATAACTAGTGGAACGATATTGACTTTCAATACTTTTTTTTTTTTTATCAGCTGAACGATAAAAATATTGACAGCCAACCAGAGTCCTTCCTGCTTTAAAGAACTCAAGCATTTAAAGTGGCAGACCACACAAGTGCAGCGCGTTCTCGTGCAATGGTTTGGGCACTAATATAGTTATCTTAATAGTTATAGACTAGTTCTTGGTGTGAATGGGCTTGAAACAGTACTACTGTATTGCACTAACACGTCCAGCAACGCAACACACCTCTTGCTTTCAAATTTAGCCAGGTCATCATGGGCAGCACATGCACTCAGGTATGTTAGGCCTACTAGAATGTAACGCTGTTGCATGATTCTCCGAAATGACATAAGAGAACAGAAGAAACAGCAGTAATGACGCAGTTTTCCAACTTTTACCTTAGAAGGGTTAGGTATGTTAATGTATGTACATCAGCTACTATTATCGTAATGTCCTCCAATAAAAAGCTTTTAAAGGGATACTTCACCTCAAAATAAAAATGTCATCATTTACTTACCCTGGTGTTGTTCTAATGTCATATGCCCTTCTTTCTTTTATGGACCACAAAAGGAGAATTAAAAAAAAAAACGCCCTGCTTGCACTTGTCTATATAATGGCAGTGAATAGCGACCAACATCACGCTTAACGCATAAGTATCACAGAATGATCCCATGCGACACATGCCGTATATTCCAAGTGTTTTTCTGGGGGTATACAATAGGCTTTGGTGAAAAAACGAACGTGAATGTATTATTGAGAAATCAAGATGAACAAAAACAAGATTTCACCAAACCATAGTATACCCCCAGGAGAACACCTGGAACGCCGTGCACGTGTCGCATAGGATCATTCTGTGATACTTTTGTGTCTTTCTTAAAAAGCTTGATTCTGGTCATTATTCATTGCCATTATGGAAAAGTGCATGGGGCATTTTTTATTTTTTTTATTCTCATTTTGTGGTCTATAAAAGAAAAAAGCGTATTCGGCATTAGAGTAAATGATGACTTCATTTCTTTTATTCTCATTAATATTTTAATCATTTTAAATATCAAGAATGATATATTATGTTAATATATGATTATTAATAATGAATATTATATTAATAATATTAAATGTTAAGAATTATTTTATAAACTCTTTATGTAAAAAGCTGTGCGGAAACCTTATTTTTTTAATCCAGTGAGACTGTCCTCTTTAATGGTATCGGAAAAATTAAACATCCTCAAGTCTGTTAGTACTTTCTGTTCATTATATATTTCACTCACAGCTGTCTCATTTGCCAACAGCAGTTTTTAACTTGCGCCTGATTAGTGGTTCTGAGAAACAGGAAATGACTGAATGTGATCAAGAATTAAAATGAAGTCGACAAAATGAAGCCAGATTGCAGCTGAAACTCAAGGTGAGAAAGCGTTCACTTTGTCCTATATAAAAATTGGTTAATTTGTTACAGTTTTACTCCTGGAAGCACATAAATGATGATTAAAGGAGGTGAATTTCCCCCTGGTCTTGAGAGTGGCACAGATTTATCTCAGAAGAGATGTGAGAGAGAGTCAGTACTTGTATTAATTTCTCACTCCAGAATGAGAATTATTGATTCAGTACTCCCTGTGTTCTCTCCCAGGATGCTTTGCAAATGATCACATAAATCATAAAATGTAATTAGATGTGCACCATCTGCTAGAATAATTTTTCGTGAGGGGAATACATGCTGCCTTTAATATCTGAAAATGAAGCAACAGTTGCGCGGCGTCTCGGATATGCGGGGTCTGAAAATTGAACTCTTTGACGTGAGGTTTAAGTTGTTTTTTTACACAGTTACGATTGCACCGCCACTTACTTATATCATGCATTGTGTGTTTTTGGCAACTCAGAAATTCAATTTGTATAATTTCTTCTCTTTACAGGCATTTAACACCATGCAGAATGGAAATCATGATTAGTCCTGGCCAGTAACTGAAGTCCAAAATCCTTCCTCTTTCTAATAATATTTTTTGTATTATTTATATCATATTATACAAACGCTCTGACTAACATTCCCATAGGGATAGATGATTGCATCATCGACCCTGACCTCTAATTACGAGAACAATCAAGAGCGAATGCATTTCTGTTTCCCTCTCTCTCTTTTGCCCTAAGGTGGACATAGTCATATTTCAATATAGGCTTTCATTCTAACCAGCGATTGTCTTTTTTTAGACATTTGGTTGGATAGATACCATTGAAAGAGATTACAGATTAATTTACCAACGCATGCATGAACATAATGTTCAAATTTGTTCCTCTTTCTTTCCCATTTGTCATAAATGTGACCCTGGACCACAAAACCAGTCATAAGGGTAATTTTTTTAAATTGAGATTTATACATAATCTGAAAGCTGAATAAATAAGCTTTCCATTGATGTATGGTATGTATGTTAGGATGTGATATATATTTGTCCGAGATACAACTATTTGAAAATCTGGAATCTGAGGGTGCAAAAAAAATCTAAATATTGAGAAAATCATCTTTAAAGTTGTCCACATGAAGTCCTTAGCAATGCATATTACTACTAATAATACATTTTTGATATATACAGTATTTACAAAATATCTTCATGGAACATGATATTTACTTTACATAATATTTACATAAAAGAAAAGTCGATCATTTTGACCCATACAATGTATTGTTGACTATTGCCACAAAAATACCCGTACGACTTATCATTGGTTTTGTGGTCTGGGGTCACAAATACACTACACAACAACCTAGTGGAGTTTTCACTTATGTTTGATGTAAATATAAAATTTATCCTAAAAACATATTTTCCTAGGCACAAATGAGACACACATTGGCATATATGGAAGCTTGTTTCCACCACAGGATAAAACAATTTAAAAGAAAATTGTTTCTTTCTCACAATTCTGACTTTATAACTGTCAGTTTCGACTTTATATCTTCGCAATTCTGACTTTATAACTAAAAAGTCAGAGTTGTGAGATTAAAAGTTGCAATTACCTTTTTAATTTTTATTCTGTTGAGGAAACATATGGAAGCTTCCACCACAGAATAAAAATTAAAAAGGTAATTGTGAGTTTACATCTTGCGATTCTGACTTTATAACTCGTAAGTGTGAGAAAAAAAGTCGCAATTATCTTTTAAAATGTTTTATTCTATGGGGGAAACAAGCTTCCATAACATACAATAAGAATATAGAGCTATGAAATAAATGACTATATCATTCCTCAGCTATTTTGATGAGTTCATACTGAAATTTCTGACTTTTGATGACAGACTTTTTCAAAAGAATGTGAAGCAGTAGATTTGAACAAAATCTTTGCTCTCTCTTTGATCTCATTGCTATGATATAAAAAAGTTCTCATCTGTGTTTTTTCTTTCCTATTGCAGGGGGAAAAAACTATATTGGAATCAATTGTGAGTGGAGACTCCTGTGTCTGGCAAACACTCTGCTAGGTAGAGCATGTGACATCCTCCACTTATAAGCAGTGTTGAGGGTAACGCAGTGAATATCACAGAGAAGCCTTGATTGTCACTACTCTCACTATCACACCCTTACACACACACACATGCTCATCTTATGATTTGATTGCAAAATTATGCAGATTAATCCAAGCCTTCTATTAGTGTCTGCATCAAATTACAGGCCTAAAGCTTTAGGCACAACAATTCGTTTCACATGAGTTAGATTCATTCAGATGGAACCCAGTAAGTGATTTAACATTTAACAGTCACATCAGAACATACCAATTTCATTTAACTGGGAGTGAATTTCATGAATGTCATTAATATCGGATTTGAGGTCCTCCGCAGTTGCTTGTAACTTTGCTGTGGCAGAAATTACTCAAGAAGTTAGTTACAAAACCTCTTACAAATGAAGTCATGTCCATAATCTGTATTCAGTCTGAAGGAGCATTATGTTGAGAAGTAAAACTATTAAAATAATTGAAAACCAGCACAAGCCTGTTGTCTTCAGAAACACTATTACGCAGCCTTACTTCTGCTAAGTTGTTTGCCATTATGCATTACATTCTACACCCCACTGAATAAAATCAATCTGAAAGTAATATTCCTCACCGGGCATTGTTTCTAAAGTGATTCACCCTGACAAAAACATAATTGCAGAATCTTTAAAACAGAAGTGTGTCTCCACCTGCATCAGATGCAAAGCATCTGTTAGAAAACATTGGCTAAAAAACACAGGCTTTTCCAGTGGTAACAGAAGCTGCTGAGTGCTGAGTGACAAATCTGCACTTTCAGATAGGAAAGATAGACGGGTTCAGGAGACAAAGAAATTGTATGTAATGGATGGAGCCAGTGGAACCAATCAGGACAGACATACAGGAATCTGGATTACAGGTATACCTTGTAAACTAACAGGAAATTGGACCATGGTCGTAAACAAAATTTGCCGCTTTGTTGGTCCTGAATTTCCTCAAATTGGTGATTCTACAGGCAAATTTAAAATAAAACATGTTTTTGTTCTTTATTTTATTCCCTTTCTCATTGATATTTAATATTTTACAAAATCATATATGATTGTGGGTGATTGAATGTCAACAAGGTGGACAGAGGGTGTGTGTTATGACAATTTTATTTCACAAGTTCACCCTTAAATCGGATATAGAAATGAATGCATATTTGTCCTGCTGTCCGAGGGGAGGGCTTCAAGCTCGGAATTTGGCCCCGGGCCCAGAGTACTCTCCCATCCCTGCTTGGGATAGGAAATATTTAAGAGTGAATGTGAAAGACTAAGAGGAGAGATTGCAAAAACTATTTTTCGCAATCAGTTTTGCTCATATTAACCAAGCAGCAAGTCTCTCTTGAAGCCTATACGGAAGTGACTTAAACTGCAATTCATCGACTGGCCGCTAGAGATCTCATTGAACTTTACAGCAGAAAAAAATATGTTTACAGCCTGGTAAAAATTGTGCTTTTGGTCTAAATAGCTAATTTTGCCCTTCATGACAACTGTGAGGGGGGTGATTTTTTTTATAACTCATCCGTTTAAATTATATTACACCTTAAAGTTCTGCATAATTAAGGGCGTGGCCACTTGAGTGACAGGTGGATTGCCCTGTGGTCGAGCTAGGTGGGTGTGGTTTCAGCAACCAGGCACCTCAACTCCACTTACATCCCGCCTCTTTGCCCATTTTCTGTTATCTGGGAGTGATGCATGGTGGCACGCTGCCAAGATGACAAGGCCGACTTTAGAAATGCTCTTCAGAAACCTACAGGTGACGTCAAGGACACTACATCCATATTTTTTACAGTCTATGATATTAACCAAGGGTGCCAATATTTGTGGAGCCCACTGTATACACATATACATCAGAACATATACAATGACAAGCTAAAACAAAGGTGAACAATATCAATGATCATCTCCTAACAAGGCCACATAGGTCTGGGAAGATTAGATGGTAAGGCCCTATTATTCATTTTTAAAGATTTAATTGGTTTAGCCCCCTCATATCTATCACATCTTGTTATTCTACAGTCAGAACAACGTTTTGTTATATGTTTTATGGTTGTACAGCACTGTGGCCTGCACTCATTGCAGCAGAAATGTGCTTTATAATCTATCGCATCTTGTTATTCTACTGTCTGACTGAAGATAACTAAATTTTGTGATGTTTGGTTTTATGGTTGTATTGTACAGCACTGTGGGCTGCACTCGTTGCAACAAAAATGTACTTTATAAGAAAATAAACTCAAACTCAGTTTTCCTAATCAATGTGATGATGAATTAGACTGGGTAAACCCAGCCTGATCTGCCGGCGATTTGATTTCACCCTGCAACTCAGTCTAGAAACCTGTACATTAATTTCTACTGCTTCTGTTACACTTTTGTGGGAACCAATCACAGACTGGCTTATCCACCTGGCGCGCTATTGGCTGGTTTAACACGATGGCGGATAGAGAAGTGATGGGTCGTTGCCCGTTGATCACGCCTCTTGTGGTCTGATTGGTTGAAGGACTATCCAATTGCGTACAGAGTCATTTGAATTATGCTCGTTGATCACGCCTCTTGTGGTCTGATTGGTTGAAGGACTATCCAATTGCGTACAGAGTCATTTGAATTATGCTCGTTTATCATGCCTTTTGTGCAGTAGAAAATACAGAGCAGACTCCCCAGACCAATGTTCAATCTTAAATTGATCTTGGTCTGGTGATAGCCAGAAAATTGATGCATGAGAAATGGGCAGGAATAAATCTAAGCAACTTTGACAAAGGCCAAATTGTTATGGCAAGGCAACTGGGTCAGAGTATCTCTGAAGCAGCTTGTCTTGTGTGTTGCTCCCGGTCAGCAGTGGTGAGAATTTAACAGTGGTCTAAGGAGGAACAAACCACAAACCAGTGACAGGGTGTAGGGCACCTAAGGCTCATCGATGCACAAGGGCAACAAAAGCTAGCCTGTCTGGTCCAAGCCAACAGTAGGTCTACTGTGGCACAAGTCACACAAAATGATTTTATGATGGCGATGGGAGGAATGTATCAACACACAGTGCATTGCACTCTGCAGAGTGCCTTTGATGACCCCTGTCCACCGTAGAAAGTGCCTACTGTACAATGGGCATGTGAGCGTCAGAACATGATCATGGAGAAGTGGAAGAAGGTCACCTGGTCCAATGAGTCCTGCTTTCTTTTACATCACGTGGACAGCCATGTACATGCGCACTGTTTACCTGGTGAAGTGATGGGCAGCAGGATGCACTATGATGACAACAAGCTGGTGGAGGGAGTGTGATGCTCTGGGCAATATTCTGCTGAGAAACCCTGGATACAGCCATTCATGTGGACGTAAATTTGACACATGCCACCTAACATTGTGGCACACCACTTCATGACAATGGTGTTCCCTGGTGGAAGTGACCTCTTTCAGCAGGATAATGCACCCTGCCACACTGTACACATTGTAGCCTACTGTATATACGTGCACACACACACACACACACACACACACATTCTTTTGGGGTGACCTAGCCATAGTTCATGACAACTCTATATATCATTTTAAAGTATTAGAGGATATGACAAGTTAGTTGGTTTGGCTTTGACAGACTACATCTGCCTACACTGCTGCTGCAGAGCAAGTACAAAGACTTGCAACTGCTAACCGCATATACATGTTGCAGCACAAACAATCCCATCAACAAAGACAAGCTACACAAACACAAGACACACACTTTCTAACAATGCAGGTCTACCCATTGTTGCAGAGCCATGTTCATCAAGACGTGCATACAATGTGTGACAGAACCATCTTGTTTGAATGGTGTACAGCTAATGAACTGACTTACTATGGTGGTTGGCTTCAATATCTGACTCTGTGTATCTAGACTGGGTAAGCAGGGCATTTTGCCATAAACATTCCTAAAAATATATATTTGTGCAGGGCAATCAATTAATCACATCCAAGATAAAAGTTTGTATTTATGTAATATCTGTCTGTGTACTGTGTATAATTAATATGTATATATAAATACACACTCCTTCATGTATATGTTTTAAAAATATTTGTATATATATATATATATATATATATATATATATATATATATATATATATATACACAAACCCGATTCCAAAAAAGTTGGGACACTGTACAAATTGTGAATAAAAACAGAATGCAATGATGTGGAAGTTTCAAATTTCAATATTTTATTCAGAATGCAACAGACGACATATCAAATGTTTAAACTGAGAAAATGTATAATTTTAAGGGAAAAATAAGTTGTTTTTAAATTTCATGGCATCAACACATCTCAAAAAAGTTGGGACAAGGCCATGTTTCCCACTGTGTGGCATCCCCTCTTCTTTTTATAACAGTCTGCAAACGTCTGGGGACTGAGGAGACAAGTCGCTCAAGTTTAAGAATAGGAATGTTGTCCCATTCTTGTCTAATACAGGCTTCTAGTTGCTCAACTGTCTTAGGTCTTCTTTGTCACATCTTCCTCTTTATGATGCGCCAAATGTTTTCCATGGGTGAAAGATCTGGACTGCAGGCTGGCCATTTCAATACCCGGATCCTTCTTCTACGCAGCCATGATGTTGTAATTGATGCAGTATGTGGTCTGGCATTGTCATGTTGGAAAATGCAAGGTCTTCCCTGAAAGAGACGACGTCGGGATGGGAGCATATGTTGTTCTAGAACTTGGATATACCTTTCAGCATTGATGGTGCCTTTCCAGATGTGTAAGCTGCCCATGCCACACGCACTCATGCAACCCCATCCCATGCAGGCTTCTGAACTGAGCACTGATAACAACTTGGGTTGTCCTTGTCCTCTTTAGTCCGGATGACATGGGGTCCCAGTTTTCCAAAAAGAATTTCAAATTTTGATTCGTCTGACCACAGAACAGTTTTCCACTTTGCCACAGTCCATTTTAAATGAGCCTTGGCCCAGAGAAAACACCTGTGCTTCTGGATCATGTTTAGATATGGCTTCTTTTTTGACCTATAGAGTTTTAGCCGGCAACGGTGAATGGCACAGTGGATTGTGTTCACCGACAATGTTTTCTGGAAGTATTCCTGAGCCCATGTTGTGATTTCCATTACAGTAGCATTCCTGTATGTGATGCAGTGCCGTCTAAGGGCCCGAAGATCACGGGCATCCAGTATGGTTTTCCGGCCTTGACCCTTACGCACAGAGATTGTTCCAGATTCTCTGAATCTTTGGATGATTTTATGCACTGTAGATGATGATAACTTCAAACTCTTTGCAATTTTTCTCTGAGAAACTCCTTTCTGATATTGCTCCACTATTTTTGGCCGCAGCATTGGGGGAATTGGTGATCCTCTGCCCATCTTGACTTCTGAGAGACACTGCCACTCTGAGAGGCTCTTTTTATACCCAATCATGTTGCCAATTGACCTAATAAGTTGCAAATTGGTCCTCCAGCTGTTCCTTATATGTATATTTAACTTTTCCGGCCTCTTATTGCTACCTGTCCCAACTTTTTTGGAATGTGTAGCTCTCATGAAATCCAAAATGAGCCAATATTTGGCATGACATTTCAAAATGTCTCACTTTCAACATTTGATATGTTATCTATATTCTATTGTGAATAAAATATAAGTTTATGAGATTTGTAAATTATTGCATTCCTTTTTTATTCACAATTTGTACAGTGTCCCAACTTTTTTGGAATCAGGTTTTATATATATATATATATATATATATATATATATATATATATATATATATATATATATATAATTTATCCTATATATAAATCTGTTATTTTAAATTGTAATAATATTTCACAATAGTACAGTTTTTCTAATTACTTGCACACAATTTCTCCAAACTATACACAAAACCACATACCATATACACAACATGCATAACGTCATCTCTTGCAAAAGCAAACACTTCATTCAAAACTATTTTAACTCTTCTAAAATTTTTTTTTTTTGCATGGTTACACACATCACACACACAAACCATAAAATGATTAGCCACATACATGCCAAACTACACATGGATGTGAAAAATGTAGAACACTGTATACAGTATGTACAATAGTTGCACGATTGATGAATTTTAGTTATTGAACATAACAGTTTTTAGTTATTGAACATAAGTTATTGTTAAAGAATTTGAATGTGTTACTATTGTGATTCGCTTTGTGATTCTCTATTGTTTAAAGTGCTATAGAAATAGAGGTGACTTGTATTCATATTCAGTAAATGTTTACAAAATAAACAGAAATGCAAGGGTGAAAATGTATTCGTTTCTCAAAACACTGAGTTTTGATTTACATAAACAGAAATGCAAGGGGATAAAAATAAATGATAAATGATAAGGTACAGTTTGTACAGTATAACATTTTTATGTCTATGGAAAGTCCTCGTAAAACATGAAACACACAAAACGTGTGTGTGTGTGTGTGTCCTGGTAAACCCTACATTCTGGGGACAAACTGTCCCCACAAAGATGGCAATATCCGAAATCCTTGTCCTTGTGGGGAAATGTTTTGGTCCCCATGAGGAAAACATCTTATAAATCCTACTAAGTGATGTTTTTTGAAAATGTAAAAATTCAGAATGTTTCCTGTGATGGGTAGGTTTAGGGGTAGGGGCAGTGTAGGGGGATAGAATGTACAGTTTGTACAGTATAAAAACCATTACGTCTATGGAATGCTCCCATAAAACATGAAAACACACGCGCGTGTGTGTGTTTAGGTGTGTGTGTGTGTGTGTGTGTGTAAAAGTATATGAAATGTACATTATTTATATTTCAAAATATATATTATATATTCTGACCAATTTTACTGTAAAACCGCTCTGGAATAACATTTATTGTGCACTTTAGAAATGCATTTGAATTTAATTTCTCAGGTTTATACACTTAAGGTGAATTAAGTCTAAGCCAGAGTGACTGGGTTGGTTTTGTTTAGAAATGCTGTGTGCCGTAACTGAAGGACAAAACTGACTGGTTTTTCAAAACCAGTATACCACGTAGGGAGCTGAAAGAGAGAGAAAAGGAACATGAACATGTTCATTGGCTAAAAGATGACATGTCAAGGATCTATCAGCTTGCGCAATGAAGAGTTTTAAATAATCATTTATGCACATGAGCTGAGGTCAGGTTTGATTCTGTGCTGTTAATTCCACCACTGATTCTGAGACTGTTATTTTATAGCTTATTATGACTTTGTCCTTCACCCTTTGACATCTTAATTATACTTTGCATGTACAAAGCAACAGCATTTCACATTACTCATGTGAACACATATTGGGTGAGCATCTGAAGTGCAATCAGGTATGAGAAGTTCTTTTATTATACCTACACAAAGCCATTAGCAGGTACTCTGACACACACTCATGACAATGATGGCTGGGCTAGGAAACGACAGACACGCTCAAAGTCATGCGCACGCACCCTGAAGGACAGCCTCCACACCTGAGAAAAAGAAGTAGCCTTCTCTGATGTTGCCCATTAAGTGCGTGATGAATGAATTCCTGCTCTCGAATCTAACAAAGCCAGTCTACCTTGAAAAGCCAGACTTAAATCAATAAGACATTCCACTTATTTGCATCACATATCTGACCCCTAAAACTTCAGGGGGGAAATGTCTTGTCTTACCATTCATCTGAGAGATGAGTGGTATGACCCAGTGTTTCACGGTCACATGAGGATGAATCTGAAATGAAGCACAAGGGTTGGGTGTGAAGGCAAGACATCCGTTTTTGTGTTCAAACCACAGTGACACATTCAGCTATATATATATTATTGATTACCACAGACAATAATTTTGCCCCTCAGTTTGTAAAAACATATGGATATGTTTACAGTTGTCCTTGCCTATATTTTATTAGTATTTTTTTTTTTAATGTCTGTACAGTTTTTTTTTTCTTTTCACTTTTAGTTTTTGTTATTTTACATGAAGTCAAGCTAAATGAAAATGAGAAATGCTGCAAATAACGGATTTTTTTTCAGTTAAAGTTTATTTTATTTAGTCTGCGCTGTAGTGATCTCGGGACCGGAGTCTGCGCAGTAGAGAGCAGGAAGTAGAGGCGCGATATCAAAAGCCCGCCCACACTCTCGCAGATGCAGAACAATTCATTATATCAATGTGAAATAAACAGTTATGGGAATGTAGAAATTAAAGCTAAAGCTCCAATATCCTCCCGAAAAAAGTCTGTTAGTGCCTCAGTGACAACTTCACTCAGAGAAGCCATCAATCTCAGCTGTCAACATGACGTCACACCCCCGGTTTTATAGCATCAAATAACTAACTAAAACCAAACTTATTTATCTAAACGAACACTTAAAATTAAATCATCGTGATAAAAAATGGCTAAAATGACAGAAACCAACTTTGGGAAAAAATTATTTGAAGTGCAATTTGATTGTTTAGTTTGTCTTGTCCATTAGAATACACCGGGGGTTATGATCTATACTGGGACCAACCACCTGTGGGCGATCGAGACGCTTTGGCTTCAGTTTTTAACACGAGTGCTACAGGCTTGGATTCAAACCTGTAATTCATCTTTTTGAACAATTCATTAAAAGAACCGACTCTCAACGTCATTAGTTGGGGGATCCGACTACACTGGTCGCGCTGTGGGCTATGTTTCTGTTTACAAAAAAAAAAAAAAAAAATGACTTAAGAGTCTTTTTTTTTTTTTTTAGGAATTAAACTACACTGGTCACAATGAATATTTGTACTAAGAAGAACGCAGAAAGAGTCATTTGTTCGTGAATCGGCCAATCGGGCCACTCACATGTGGTCTTTGAGTGTCTATCACAAGGATATAAAAATACTTTTCTTGCAATTTCTTGCCATTACAAATGCTGACAACTTTGCTAGTTTTTTCTTTTTTAAGTCTATTTATACACGGGGGAGTTCTCTTTGGTACACAACAACTTCACCTTGAACAACTGAACTTTAAAATCTGAAATATGCTCAGTCAGACATGACCCGTGTCATTTTATTAATCTGTTTTGGATTTTAGTGTCATTCAACTGAAAAATCACTTAACGAATTAGCAGACTCTCATAAATGTCAGGGCAGCGGTGTCTGAATGTAACTGAATCTAGAGATATCCGAGAATAGCTGCATGATCAAACTCTGGAATATTTCAAGCACTCACATGAAGGGTTCAAATTTGACTGAGACATCGTCCGTCGTCTTCAATACAGGGAGAGGCACACATCAAAATGTAATCTTCCACAACAGTTGAGAGCAAAACAGACACAGCAATACACAAAGCCTGGGGGCTTCTTGAGAAATTGAAAACTTCATTTCTTGCCAGATTGAGGGCAACATAGTGAGGTCAAAGATGTGCAACAGCAACAAAAATGTACATAAGGGGGTTTTCCTCCCCTTCACCTGCGAGAATGTAAAGTGTCAGCAATGATTGCATATTACTACACAGAATATTTTAATGAATATAAATAAATATACTTTGTATCTGAGCTTATAAAACATAGGTGATTTATTACAAATGACAAATTAACAGGTGACTAGAGTGGATCATATTTCACACCAGAATCCAATAAAAAACAATTTAGAATAAAGAAGCTTAAGCTTATTTCATTTTGCGCATCTAATCGCATCTCTCCTCACAGCTTTCAAAGTATCATATTGTTCCAAATAAAACAATGTTTTTTTTCTTTCTTAGAAATACATCTGAAAAAACGGGTTTGTCTTATATTCAGGATCTAGACTTTTACGTCAATAATACACCCACAACAATAGGTGGCACCACATACGCGTAAAACTAGAGCGCCAAGATCACAAGCGCAAAAAGACACTATTAAAATGCTAACACGCTAAGACGGTACCCAGATTTCACTTTTACTGTTAATGAAATTTTGGTAGGCTACATGGTTTTCACTATGAGATGTTATATAATTCAGATGAGCCACAGGTTATTTTTATGGTATGCCAAAAAGTGTTTATTTTTAAATGTGATCGTTGGAGCATTTTACCTGTATTTATTTACCATACTTTCAATACAAAAATTTTAATATGAAAAATATGCAGTATGAAAATTGTTTTCAAATAAAAGGATTTTCTTCATCAGAAAGCGTTTTTCCAAAAGGTTAAAAAAGGGGGGTCATCTTATAATCAGGGTCGTTTTACACTATATTGCCAAAAGTATTGGGACACTCCTCCAAATCATTGAATTCAGGTGTTCCAATCACGCCCATGGCCACAGGTGTATAACATCAAGCACTTAGGCATGCAGACGCTTCTACAAACATTTGTGAAAGAATGGGTCGCTCTCAGGAGCTCAGTGAATTCAAGCGTGGTACCGTGATAGGTTGCCACCTGTGCAGTAAGTCCATTCGTGAAATTTCCTCACTACTAAATATTCCATGGACAACTGGGAACAACAGCAATTCAGCCTCGAAGTGGTAGGCCACATAAAATCACACCAGCGAGGTTGCTTGACAGCCATTCATAAATCCTGTCCTGTGGCTTCATGGGTTAGTAAAGTGTCCATTGTATGCACACTTCAGAATCTCGCTGGAAGTAGTAAATCATCCAGGTATTTTTTGCTTACTCTTACATGAGTACTGTGAATTCAGACATACTTCTTTTGTCATAAACCGTTATAGTAGGGAATATATAGTAGGGAAGTATGCAATTTCAGATGCAGCCATTGTGTCTAAATTGTGGCTTACTCAGTATTATCTTTATGTATATTGGACTGTTGTATTAAAAAGTTATATCACACAATTGCAAAAAAAGTATCACGCACATCAGCCATTTCAGGGGAAGGATATTGCACAGATGTATGTGCAAAATAATTTATTTTACTCTCAGCTCTCTCTTGCCTTTAGTCATTGCTCAAAGTGAGGTCATCATATGACCTAGCAGAAGGTTTTCTTTCTCACTGTCTTCACTTTTTTCTCATCTCTGTTCTTTGCCTTGAAGCGATCAACACACATCTCTGTATTCGCTCACACAGTAACATTGAGAGTTCTTTCTGCTGAATGTTCTGGAAGCTGACATGAACAGATATGAATCAAGGATGTGTCACATTTACGAGACGGCCCGTGTCAGTCAGTTCTCCCCTTGCTCTCAAACTTGCCCTTGTTTAACATGAAGATAGCAGGATGAAAAGCAGGGTAAATAAAGATACTCTCAGCCAGAGATTTATAAACCGAGTGAGAAGGTCTAATGTTATAGAATATATGACTTTATTATAACCCATTTTGAGTGATTTTTCATGAAGCATGAAAAGAACATGCTTGGATTATATTTCACTCCAAATTAAATTTTAATTTTTTTTTTTTTTTTTTTTCTTAAAGGTAATGTGTGTGTTATTTTTCATGTGTTATGTTGTATGAGCTGAGACCACTCATTACTGCTTTTTGATTGACAATCACAAGATCCCGACCAATCAAAATGGCTCAACCAATAGCGATAATGTGAGTGGGGCTCTGTCTGGCCAACCAGTGGCAGATCATTTTTTCAATTGCATTTGGTGATTAGTGGTTTAGAAATTACACACTTCACCTTAAAAAAAAAGCTTATTTATAGACCACTTTTCAGACCTTTAACCTTGACAATTATCCACAATTTCCCTGTAAAATCTACTCTTATTACTGTGTAGGTCTACTGAGGTTTATGTAAGTGCAATTATGATCATGTAGGCGTATCAGTAATTAGGGTAATGTAAAATGTTCTTGTAATTGTCTTGAGAATAATGTCACAAATTATACAAAAATAGGATTTATTTTCTTAATGTAAAATATTATATTTGTTTTAAAGAATTAAAAAGAAAAAGACCTGTACATGTTTTTATTAAATTTTGGTTTATAAAATAAAACAACTAAATGACTCAACCATAACAGAGCAAACAAACAAAAACAACATTTTATTCTTTAACAATGGTCACTTGTCTCAGTATCAGCACATTATTGCCTCATTTCCACTGAATCAATGTTAGTCCCTTTGAGGATTTCAGATCTCAGGGATGTAATTAGAGGATGAATTGTCCTTGAAGCTTTCTTCTGAGTCCCTGAAGGTAGAGCTGTTGTTAAGACTAACACAAACTATTTCAATCATACACACCCTGAGGTGTGTGCGTGCGATGCCTTGTTAATTCTATTACGATGACATCTATGAGTCGGGCAGAGGTATTTCCTCAAGGTTCACTTCATAGTCGCTTCTAAAGGCCCCAAAAGCTATGAAAATAGTGGTACAAGTGTGGACAGGCTAGAGAAATACAATGGCATTCTGCCATCACAGACAAGCTACTGTGTGCTGCTTATGCCTGCTTCCATTTGCACCAGTTACCAGTGTGGGGGGTAATGCATTACAGGTAATGTGAGTTACATAATCAGATTAAGTATTCCTCAAAATGAATATATTGTAACACGTTGCTTTTCATAAAAATTAACAGAGGTGCAAACATGATAACTATAGGCTACTTGAGTAAAAGTACAAATACTTTACAGCAAAATATTACTCCATTACAAGTCACCAATTCCAATACGACATTAGGCCTGGTTTTACAGACAGGGCTTAGATTAAGACAGGATCAGGCCTTAGTTCAATTAGGACATTTAAGTAGCTTTTATAAACATTCCCTAGAAGGAAAAAAAAAAAGAACATTACTCGTGTGCATCTTGAGACAAAGCAAAGGCAGTGACATATTTTAAGATACACAGAGTCTGATCCCAAATCGCACGACAATGAACCAACGACACCCCAGATACTCCAGCCTGTGACATTGTGCGTTTGTAAGTTATCGTTAATTGTTTAGTTAGACACAGACATAATCAGTAGGTATCAAAGGAACTGTAACAATGCAATACACATATATCACGTATAAAAAAATATTTTTTACTCATAAGTGTGTTGCAACATTCCTGTCGGATCCAATATTGAAGGCACAGCAGCGTTTTTTAATCTCATTCTGTCTGCAAATCCAGTCTCTTGTTTACAAAAGAATCCGCGGTGAAATTAAGCGAATAAACGCGCAGTGTCTTACCCACGTGAGCTGGAACTTCATTAAAGTTCAACCGCAACAAGAACGTATAAAAAATAAAGTTCAACCGCATTCTTAACTTTGGAATCCGAAGGAAGCTTATGCAGCAACTGTGTTCTTTCCCAACCAGGCATGTTTATTGCTTGTTAGCTCGATCCAGTTTAGCGCCACTTGGCCTATGTTATTTATCTATTACATGTCATGCGTGAATCGGAGGGCGGGGCTACAGAATTAGGCGTTCGTCTTCTTCTGTTGAGGTGCATTTCACTGCTCTCTGATGTCACAGGGAGGCAAATTTGCAGATCTCTAGTTTGATGAGTCTATAAAAGCTTTTCTTTGACTAACAAGGAAGTTTTCAGCTCCGAAACTACAGGATATTCTTATATTACGATGACCTTTTATATATCAAAAGCTCAAGGAAAAGTTGCTTTCTCATTTCATGATTTTAATAGTGATTTCATGAGTTTCAAAGACATTTTTTTCTACTTGTCTATAAATTAGCCTAAAAGATAGGCTACATTATTTACATTTACTCAAATAATGTTGGACTAAGCAGCAACCTCACTGAAAAAAAGTATGTTGGAGTTACATGATTTATTTCTGTACATTGGTCCCACATGAATCAATTAAGTTAAACAAACATAATTTGTTCATGTAACTTCAACATCATGGAATGAATACATTAAGTAGTCTCAAAGTGAATTTTATATGGCTCACCTGACATGATTCAGGCATTCAATTTCATATATTCA
Source organism: Paracanthobrama guichenoti (assembly GCA_018749465.1). Lineage (NCBI taxonomy): Eukaryota > Metazoa > Chordata > Actinopteri > Cypriniformes > Gobionidae > Paracanthobrama > Paracanthobrama guichenoti. Next base: position 7,962,576 of record CM031947.1, on the reverse strand, counting down.
TTCATCCACTTCAATTTCATATATTTTAATATTACACAACTGAATTATAATACTGCACTAGCTAGTTGACAAACTTTTAGCTAGCAATAGCACACATTAGCCTTTTAAATGCTAAGCATTAAAAGCTCCTTCAGTAAAGCCTTTATGACATCAGTTGTATTAGTCCACAGCCTAAGCAAATGCTCCACTCTTCTCCACAATGGTAACCCATTGTAATTTAAATTCTTCTAATAATTCCAACATAATTGAATATTAAACACTATTAAACACAATCAAGTCTCCCCCTTTCTCATCTTGCTCAAAAATACACATAAAATAACACGTTTACATATAAAATAACATTTAATCTCTCTTGATTTAGCCATATGCAAAGCATGCTGGGAACTAACAAGCCCTGCCCAGTTTCAGTTAATGCAACACAAATAATTCATGTAATCTCAACACAAACGGATTAAGTAAACTTCAGTTTGAGATATATATATATATATATATATATATATATATATATATTAGGACTAAATGTATAGCAATTGTGTTGCTTTAGCTAATTTTAATTAAGCAGTTTGAACAAGCAGTGCAAATCATTTTTTTTCAGTGCTTGAAATTGAGTAAATTGTTCTCTAATTTTCATCTCCACTGATCAAAGGAGTTCTGAGAATCTATTCTAGGTTTATTTGAATTGGTAGCTGTAGTCTGTACATGAAACACATTACCTACTTGATTTCTTTCAGAATCTGTTCCTTGCACACATGCACAGAGGTCACCTTTTATTCTATTAGATGGTTCTTTCAAACTTGCTTGGTAAGCAAAGAGGAAATAACGATTTTTATTCTCAATTAAACAAGTAAACAAAACTGGCTGGCTTTCTATCAACCTCTGTCCTGATCATGTCATTGATTTTAGTGCGGGAGGAACGTGGTCATGTCCTACTCAATTACATCATGAGTTAGCTGAGGTCTTTGAGGAACAAAGAGTATTTGAGAGCACTGACAGATCAATTTAATATGCAAAGAAAGGTTTGTACAATCCATTTGTATTCTTAAAGGAATAAGTCACATAAAATAAAAACAAACTTCTGATGATCAACAACAAATCGGTACAAAAATAGAAAAGGTAGCTACTGGTAATTTTCTACAAGGACATTATCTGTTAAGTTTACAGCATTTCCTCTAATCCTAAAATGCAACAAAATGCAATGTGTAATTGCAGAAAATTCCTCAATATTAACACAAGAAACACAAAAAGCAAGAACAAAAATGCATGACTTTGGTGAAACACAAAATGTGAATTTTTGATTAATATTCAGGCACTTTTTTCAGTATCTACACTATCTGGGTCAAAATGACAAAATATGGCTTACTTACATAGAAGATAGAAAGGCATGGGTTTGGCACGACATAAGGGTGATGAATTTTCATTTTTGGGTGAACGGTCCCATGGCTTTCTCAGCTATATTTTTATAACATGAAAAGTTTAATTTTGCATCTCAGCTTGTTTATTTGACTGTCATGGCAATGATTATGTGGCTTAGAATGCCATCTTACTTGGTAAAACTCTGTCACTGAAAATAACAGGAACAGAGAAACAGAGGCAGCTTATTTATGTTTGATTACACAAGAGATGTTCTCAGTTTTCTAATTTTCATCTATATGAATGCATCATCATGTATCCATATGAACTGCAGTTCTGTCAGGCTGAACCATTCAAATTGAATTCTCCCTTGTCCTTTAGAAAGGTCTTTAAATATCCATTTTCTTCAAACGTCAGACGTTTGTTATTAAAGTGTCTGCATGCTGCCATAATGCTGGGCACTTAGAATGGATCGCGACAGGTAAAACACCCCCCACGCACTCTTCCCTATGAATGACAACCATTTAAACTAACACTCAGTCTGTTTGCTTCTTGTTTGCTTGGTTTAATCATCCAAAGTGGGTTTGGTTGATAAACAAAAAGAAAATGATATATCATCAAAATTGCAACCACTTGCCATCTCTGACTTTCTTCTTTCATCTTTTAAAAATCCCTCACTTGTTTGTTCATCTCCAGCTGTAATAGCAGATATAAGTCAGAAATGCATCAGATTGAGCAGAATCATTCAAATGGCTTCATGTTCTGTTAATGTTCAGTCACAGCTGCCAATTATCTTGCATCTGCAGTGAGTCTCCAATATATTTCTGTCCATCAGCTTGCAGAGATATAATCCTTCATAATCATTTGGTAAAGCACAAAAACATTATCTATACAAACATTAAACGCTTTCATTCCGATAGGGTCATGGACAGCAGGGCAAGCATCATGCTTGATGCAAATAGTAAAATGCAATTAACTATATCATCATGCTAGTTAGGATGCAAAAATAAAATTAGGCTTATCAACTCTTATAAAGGAGGAGAAAACAACTTTAGCTGTTGATGGCAAAGGTTACGCGTCCAATCAGAATTGGCGCAAATTCATCTGTCAAATATAAGCTTGTTCAAATTCAACAGATACCAAATATATCAACAAAACTGCAAAAAGTGCAAAGCAATTGAGGACCCTATAGGGCATATACCCTATATTGCCAAAAGTTTTGGGAAGTCTGCCTTTACATGCACATGAAGTTTAATGACATCCCATTCTTAATCCGTAGGGTTTAATATGGAGTTGGCCCACCCTTTGCAGCTATAACAGCTTTAACTTTTCTGGGAAGGCTTTCCACAAGGTTTAGGAGTGTGTTTATGGGAATTTCAGGTCAGGCAATGATGTTGGATGAGAAGGCCTGGCTCGCAGTCTCTGCTCTAATTCATCCCAAAGGTGTTCTATCGAGTTGAGGTCAGGACTCTGTGCAGGCCAGTCAAGTTCCTCCACACCAAACTCACTCATCTATGTCTTTATGGACCTTGCTTTCTGCACTGGTGCGCAGTCATGTTGGAACAAGAAGGGGCCATCCCCAAACTTTGGGAGCAAACAAAGTTGGGAGCATGAAATTGTCCAAAATGTCTTGGTATGCTGAAGCATTAGAAGTTCCTTTCACTGGAACTAAGGGGCCAACCCCTGAAACCCCTGAAAAACAACCCCATACCATAATCCCCCCTCCACCAAACTTTACATTTGGCACAATGCAGTCAGGCAAGTACCGTTCTCCTGGCAACCGCCAAACCCAGACTCGTCCATCGGATTGCCAGACAAGTGCGATTTGTCACTCCAGAGAACATGTCTCCACTGCTCTAGATTCCAGTGGTAGTGTGCTTTACACGTAAGGTTTGATGTAAGGCTTGGATGCAGCTGCTCGGCCATGGAAACCCATTCCATGAAGCTCTCTACGCACTGTTCTTGAGCTGATCTGAAGGCCACACGAAGTTTGGATATCTGTAGCTAATGACTCTGCAGAAAGACTTCTGTGTACTGTGAGCCTCAGCATGCGCTGACCCCACTTTTACGTATTTTACGTGGCCTACCACTTCGTGGCTGAGTTGCTGTTGTTCCAAAAGCTTCCACTTGGTTATAATACCACTAACAGTTGACCGTGGAATATTTAGTAGTGAGGAAATTTCACAAATGGATTTATTGCACAGGTGGCAACCTATCACGGTACTACGCTTGAATTCACTGAGCTCCTGAGAGCGACCCATTCCTTCACAAATGTTTCTAGAAGTGTCTGCATGCCTAGGTGCTTGATTTTATACACCTGTGGCCATGGAAGTGATTGGAACACCTGACTTCAATGATTTGGAGAGGTGTCCCAATACTTCTGGCAATACAGTGTGTGTGTGTGTGTGTGTGTGTGTCTATATATATACTTTTTTCTATATAAGCAGTTTTGGTGCTGTGTTAGGTCTCCATTTCATGTCGCTTAATTTGAATCCACAGATCTACAGCCATGTATGACATTACCGTGCATTGTAATCAAATTTATACAAATTGAAAAGTTATTAAATAGAGTAATTCCGAGAGGGTCCTTGCACCATCGGTGCTTGGGCCCTAATTAAAAGACTAATGAAGTATTTTTCATCATATTAATTAGCCCAGCATATGCTGCATTTTATTTCAAGCATGACTTGAGCTGAATGTAGCGTAAGATTAGTTCACAACAACATGTAGCACATAAAGGTGTGCATGTTTTTCATGATAGTTTACAACATACACACATAAAAAATGCTGGGTAGTTTTATCCCATGTTTGGGTCAAATATGGACAAACCCAGCCATTGGTTTTACTTTTCAAATTTACATTTTTAAAACCAATAGTTGGGTTTGTCCATATTTGACCCAAACATCACTTTAAAGTCTCAGCACATTTTATATGCACAGTTCCTATTTCTTCTCTGAATATAACAGGATTTATAACCCTAAATGTGGCATGTGCAAAGATGTAAAATAGAATGCAAATTCAAATAGCATGAATTGTAACATGATGCTTTTAACAGTGAAGCTAATTAACTAATTTAATAATTGATGATCTTTACAATGGAACTGAATCAACTCTGAATTGACTACAGCTGAACAAAAGACAAAATGCATCATTATCCTGTTATCACTGTAAAGCTGCTTTGAAACAATCTGTGTTGTATAAAGTGCTATATAAATAAAGGTGACTTGACTTCAATTGGGTATTGTAAATATGCACTACTTTAACAACAAGGCAATGTAGCTGTTGTGGAAAAAAAACTAATAAAGAATACCAGTCACAGCAGCAATTGCTCCTCCCTCCGCCATGTTTGAAGTTTATGACACGCCCAACGCGGGAACTTGGGTATCAAAATTATACCAGAGGCTGATAAATACGTCTTAATCAGCTCCCTAGTTCAGTAGTCAGGGCAATGATCAGGGAGTCTGAAATTTTAAGGGCCGTCTCAATTGCAAAATCCTTCTAGTTCACTGAAACATTTGCTCCCTGAAATGTTCCACAATGCACTGTGAAAACCAGGGAGCAGTTCTCACTATCTTTCCTTACGGGAAATTCAGAAGCGCAACACATAAATCGTGCCATGTAGTGGGCGGAGCTAAAGAGACGAGCGCGCAAACACACGCAAAATACATCATGGCATTATCCTTGCATAACTTTCGATTCACTATACAATTGTGTTTCCATTATATGCACTGACATGTCGACTGCCAACACAAAACAGACATTTGATGCAGTTTCACTCACCGCCTGCGGTTTCAACTCGTGACCGGGAACAAACAAACACACTTGAAGAACTCCATTGCTGCTAAAAAAAAAAAAAAAAAAAAAAAAAAACTGCATCCACTGTTTTCTTAACGCTGGCTTATTTAGGAAGCTGAACAAGGTTATCATTCCCTCACAACCAAAAACAGATTTCTTTAGTGACATTGTTGATTTCGTGGCCTAAAAACAAAATGACAGCGCTGCAGACGGCTACCGTAAGCTTGTTGATGGGCGAGCTCTTGCTCCCGCTCTGGTTGATGTGCGCACGCGCTCATCCGGGAGAAGTGCCCATACAAGAAATTCCGGCCCTTATGCAGTCATACAGGGCCATAATAAAAAATAAAAAAACTTTCCAAACTTTAATAGAATTGCTCAATTTTATCAGACGATAAAATCGTCTTATCAGATGATTTGTTGTTGCTTGGCATGGTAACCAGAGACCTGGTTCTGACTGGTGTTAGTTGCAGCTCGGGGGTAGTTCACAGAACTCTAACACATAGTTTGTTGGGAGATGGTGTTTGCTGAATTATTCATTAAATATAATGAATAATTGTGTGTCTGATTGGTCCAAATGCTACACAGGTGACCTTGAAAATACACTTTAGTTTAGATTTTTTGAATGTGTTTCACACAATACATCCATTAAAGATTTCTCTTTCTTTTTTAAGATGCTTTTATACACTAGACTATTCAAACAAATGAAAAGATTTGTCTGTCTTTTATTCTGATGCACAGGGGTGAAATGTTTTTAGAAATACATATTCTGACAGAATTGGCTTCAGGGCCAAGAGAACATACAGTCCGGCCTCCCACGTCGCGGAGGGGAGCAGGGCCAAAGCAGGCAGGCGATCAGTGGGAGAGACTTTGAGCGGCAGCGTCTGACACACTGTGAAGTCAATTCACTCAGCAGGATTCTACTGTAACTCGCCCTCAGCTAAACGCATTAGAGAAGGCAACAAATGCTGCTGAAAGCTAAATGTGCATCAGAAAAAGAACACATGGAGCAAGCAGAGAGCAGAGTCACTAATAAAGATGGACACACAGACCTTTTCAGTTCAGTAATCATTTCTATTCATCTCACAATACATTAGGCTGTGATGTGCCCCATGGCTGTATGAGGAAATAGTTTTAGTGAAGCAAAAGTAACCTGAACCAGTGTTATTTTAGTCTCATTGATATACTGTTATTTTGAATTTGAAGATTTTGTTTTTATATTTTCTCTTTTCATTTTAATTTCATATTTAATATCACATTTAATTTTAAATGTCTGCATAGTTTTTATTACTCTTAAAAATAAAGCTTCTTTATTGCTATCGATGGTTCCATGAAGATCTTTTAACATTCTTGGAACCTTTCCATTGCACAAGAGGTTATTTTTATAGTGGAAAAAAGGGTTCTTCATATTACTAAAATGTTCTTTACACTAAGAAAAAAAAAATCTTTTCAAAACTGACCAAACCAAAAATGGTTCTACTACACTCTTAAAAATAAATGTTCCAAAAAGAAGTTTTCACAAGAAGCTGCCTTCACCACAAAAACAATGCTGTTGTGACATCTTCATATCAGTTTGATCAATATTCAGATGCAAAACATGCATCATGCAAAACACAGATTCAATCTCAATATTCTGTACTATATGTATATTATACTACTGTATTAATACTGCTTCAACTTAAAAAGTATGTGCCCGTACTGCCTTGCAATTTTAAGTTTAGTCAACTTAAGATGTTAAATTGTATTAAGTGACAGCTTAACAAGTCAAATCCAGGAAATTAAGTTGTGATAGCTAAATGCGGCACTATTTTTTTTACAGTGAATGTATGACTGTTACCTGACTGCATTCAGAACAACAGTGTAGCAAATTAGCTCAAAAGGGAAACATGAATAATTAATTATAAATATTTGGATCAGTTAATCAAATTAACTAGATGTTGTTGAATTAATATTACAATCAATTAACCTGCTCTTCCAATAAACACTGGCGTATTGATCGTCTATCAACTCTTCAGAAAGGATATTTCTCATGGCCACAGCAAAATAAATCTTTCTTAGTGCACTGTAAACCTGGATAAATTGGCAAAACTCAAAAAACTGTGGTAATCAGTTACATCAAATTTTTACATTCTGAGTTTCAGATTTTTATTTTATTTTCAATCTCAATTTATATATTTGCATTAGTGAAAACTTGGCTAGCTTTAACTAGCTTATACGCTCACCTAAAGGATTATTAGGAACACCTGCTCAATTTCTCATTAATGCAATTATCTAATCAACCAATCACATGGCAGTTGCTTCAATGCATTTAGGGGTGTGGTCCTGGTCAAGACAATCTCCTGAACTCCAAACTGAATGTCAGAATGGGAAAGAAAGGTGATTTAAGCAATTTTGAGCGTGGCATGGTTGTTGCCATCCCACAAATCTCCATCAACTGCAAGACGCTATCCTATCAATATGGGCCAACATTTCTAAAGAATGCTTTCAGCACCTTGTTGAATCAATGCCACGTAGAATTAAGGCAGTTCTGAAGGCGAAAGGGGGTCAAACACCGTATTAGTATGGTGTTCCTAATAATCCTTTAGGTGAGTGTATCTGTTCTCATTCTTCATTAGTCACCATGATGGTAACATCCACAAAAAACACATAACACAAACTCTTCTATGTTAGCATAGCAAAACATTAAACACTACTAAATTCCCCCAAATCATTATATAACACCTAATTTTAGCATTTACTTTCCCTTTTGAGTGTCATGGCAAAGCATGCTGGGAAATAGAAATCAGTTTAAGTTTGTCAAAAAAAAAAAAAAAAAAAAAAAAACAAGTTCATACAACTCAAAACAATGAAACAATTCAGATTGCTTAAAATGTGTCAGTTTTGAGAACTCAAAAGAAAAGAAAGTTCTAAATAATTTGATTAATTTGATTGTAATAATTTGTTTAAGTTGGCTCTACTCAAACCAATTAATTATTTTGAGTGTTAGGGTTTACAGTGCATGTAGCTGTGATTGCAATCGTTAAATTGATATTGATTTATCAGCAGACCAGAATCAACTCGCAAGAATGTACACAAGTTTTAACTAAATCACGAACACATAACTAATCTAAAAAAACGTATACATGGGAAATGGAAAGTGAAAGTGAATGAAACTGTGTGAATTTAACCATGTGAAAGGACTATCAGTTTCTTACTACAAAGCTTCTTTGTTAAGAAAGGGGTTCACAACTTTTACTATAGCTAAACTAAACAGCGATTTAGCATATCGTACAATACTGCTTTAGCTGTTGAAGAGCATCCAGATATACAGTTTTGGAGAAAGTCGTGATAGTTCGGTCTGATGGTGCTGAAGTTGCAATTGATTTCTTCTGCGTTGAATGAAGAAACTATTATGAACTTGCAGTGTTAGTTTGACTCTGTTATGGTCCAGGAAGGTACACATGGCTTGATGTGTTGAGACCTTCCTGAGCGGCTGTGCCGGCTCTGGGACCAGGTGAGGTCTCATATGAACAGCAATCAGAATAATCAAGAGAAACCTGAGGGAACTTTATGTTGGCTTTTAAGTTCCACAGTGGTTGAGTTTTGGCTTGACCAATGAGAAAGGTGCAGTTTCCAAGTGGGAAATTTCCTTTGTTTGGAAGCTGACTCATTTGTGTGATTGGAGTAAACTGGCAGTTTGTGTCCATTTAATTTTCATTTCATAAAAATTTAAATTCATCATTTATTTATTTATTTTTTTTTTTTTTTGACAGGAGACACCACATAGATGGGGCTACATTAACTAGTAGTTCATCAGGCATGTATAACACTATACAATATAAAAAGACAGTATACAAACATTTACATTTGAAGACCTCTAAGTCCATCTGACGTTTTTCTTTAATATATTTTTGTCAGGCTCTCATGTATAGGTTTCTACCTAAGTACCGGTACTTCTGAATGGGCTGAGGCTGGGATTTAGTGGGTTTGAAGTGAAAGTATTTTATGAACGTATCCTATATGCGGAGAGCATTCACTCACTATCGTTATCTAATTTTTGACCGAAGTGGCTTTTAGAGGCTTTTGCATCTGAACTCTTCATTTATTCATTTTCCATACGCTTTTATTCCAAAGCGACTTACAAATGAAGAATACAGCAAGCGATTCATCGTGAAGAGGCAAATATACACAGGAAGTGCTCAAAATACAACATTTCAAACATTGCTCAGATTAGCATAAACTAGAATAAGAAGGGATTAAATGAAAGTGAAAGTGAGTTGATGAGTTTTCAGCTGTCTTTTGAATATTGTCAGGGATTCTGCATTCGTTCCACCAGCAAGGAACAGTGAACGACAATGTTCTGGAGAGGGATTTTGTGCCTTTCTGTGATGGTACCACAAGCCGCCACTCTTTTACTGATTTTAGGATGCTGCTGAGCCTGTGGTAGATCCGTAAGCAAGTGTCAATGCCGTGAACTTGATGTGAGCAATGACATTTATGCATTTTGGCAGACGCTTTTATCCAAAGCGACATTGCATTGCATACATTGCCAGTTTTGTCAGTTCTTGCTTTCCCTGGGAATCGAACCCATGACCTTGGCATTGCTAGCGCCACGCTCTTATTGTTTGAGCTACAGGAAAGCTGTGCAATGAGTGGTAGCTAGTGCAGAGAGTTCTGAATCGTTTGTAGAGGTTTGATTGCACATGATGGAAGTCCAGCCAGAAGAGCATTGCAGTAATTAAGTCTGGAAATGACCAGGGCCTGGACGAGAAGTTGTGTTGCTCAGTTAGGAAAGGCCTGATCTTCCTGATGTTGTAGTGCAAATCTGCATGACCAAGCATGGTCATGACCAAGCTTTCTTTGCAATGTGGTCTTTGAAGGTTAGCTGGTCCTCAAAGATTACTCCAAGATTTCTGGCTAACCTTGATGGGGTAATTGATGATGAACCGAGCTATGATGGTAAAGTCGTGCTGTAGAATCAGATTGGCAGGGAAGACGAGCTCAGTCTTTGCCAGGTTGAGCAGCAGGTGGTGTTCTTTCATCCATGCTTAGATGTCCACCAGACAACTTGAGATTCGTGCAGTTACTGTGGGATCATCTGGTCGAAATGAAAGGTAGAGCTGTGTGTCACCAGCATAGCAATGGTAAAAGAAACTCTGTGCTTGTATGATGGGTCCCAGTGATGTAGTGTATATGGAGAAGAGGAGGGGTCCAAGAACTGAACCCAGAGGAACCCCCGTGATCAGTTGATGTGCTTTTGGATACCTCCCCTCTCCAGGCAACCCTGAAAGATCTACTTGTGAGATAGGATTCAAACCAGTGGAGTTCCTGTGATGAGAGGGTGGACAGAAGGATCTGCTGATTCACAGTGTCAAAGGCAGCAGATAGAGCCAGGAGGATGAGAACTGATGATTTGGAATCAGCTTTTGCTGTCCGTAGGGCTTCAGTGACTGACGGTAATGTAGTCTCGGTTGAATGGCCATTCTTGAAGCCAGATTGGTTGACGTCCAGCTGTGTGTGTGTGTCTGTGTGTGTTGAATAATGTGCACCAATAAATCAGAAACATGCTTGAAACTAAATTTTAAAACATAAAAGTATAGTGCAAAATAATCTTTAAAATGAAAATGAAATCTTTAAAATGTCTAATCATGACATTAGCCTTAAATGAAAGATATTATATCTGTCACACCTTCTGATCTTAACTCATGCTGCATCGACTGCATGATTTTGACCTTTATCTGCTGTGTTTTACTTCAGTTGTATCAGTGCGGTTCCTAATGCTGCTAAAATAAAAACAATTAGTCCCATACTGGTGCCTTAAATTGCTTGGTTAGAGAAAGATCAGTTCACGCTTATTTATGAAAAATCTATTTCCCTGCAGCTGGCAGAGGGATTTTATCTGATGTGTCTGAAAAATCAACTGGGATATGTTGAGCCTCCAGGCTTTCTGAAGTGGGGGGTCTGCATGAAGTGCTCATATCTTATGTTAGTACCAGTTTTTATTTGAGATATCAGAATCATTGTAGGGTAAATTATGCAAGTAGAGCAGTTTATGGTAGATTTGTGGAGTGCTGCTGAAAATATTATCAGCTGTGTGTGTGAAGTCTCTGTAGGGTCCAGTTTTCTCTCACACACGTTTTCTTTCACTCTCTCTGCTTTTGTCTCTGAGTCACATTGTTTAACACACACATATAAAAATACCCCCATTTCTTTAGTTCTCCTTCCTGGGTGTGATGTTGAAAATTAAATCTGCATGCATACTGTGATCTCCGGGAAAAGACATAAGATTTATATTTCTAAAAACTTCAAAAATCT